>OU862928.1:23571466-24171466 GCA_917880885.1 Limnephilus marmoratus | reverse complement strand
ATTCTCTCGCAGGCTAAATCCTACAGTGTTTGTCTCTTTTTAGTGTCGCTTTTTTTGGTTTCATCGAGTTTCAAATCACAACGGTGCCAAAGAATTTTGGAATAAACTGTAAATTAGTCATAAAAAAAACACAAATTCATCTTGGCACTCTCTTTTTTCCGGAACCAGTGAGACTATGGCATCCCCAATTGGGGTACGTTGTGAGGCTGAAGGTAGTGGGGAGGGGAATGATGTGAGAAGAGGAACAGGCTATTCAGATCTAGTCACCAAACACGGCTAAAGTCATTTCAAGCAAAGATTTCAATTCTGAATGGTGGTCTTACACCAGGACGTAACTATGTAGATATAGATGCAGAGTACCTATAGGTATATCTTCTTGAATTAAAAATAATTTTATTTTAATTTGAAGTTATCAAAACTATCACGCAATTCACAATATAATAATTTATATCTCATATGAGGTACAGACCGCCAAATTCCACAATAACTCCCTTCCAAGATTCTCCGTGGCGAGGCCGCTAGACCCCGGGGGTAGGTTTCTACCCCCCTCTCGGGGTGGATATATCTATATCTACTAGTACCTGTATCTACATATATCTGTGCCGGAGAATCTGCACTAGCCCGGGGATACGCCCAAGGGGCGGTTTAACCAACACGGGCGCGATATAACCACCCCTCGCACACAGCTGTGACAATGCGAATATTGTAACTTGCAAGATTGCTAAGGGAAGTTACATCAAATAAATAGTATTAATTCAAAATTAATAAAACACCTAGTTTTAACAACATTTATTGTTTAAAAAAACTACATTTTTGGTAAGCAAAGCTTTCTACTTCTTCAGGGTTTACATAATTTGAGTTTTAAGTAAATCCTGTTGAAGTTAGATGTTCGACAGTGTTACATTAAAAAGATAATAATTTATGCTCATAAAATAGTATATTAAAATATAAGTGGATAAACAGGTCTTTAAAACACGCGCGAGTTTTCGAGCACGACGGTGTAGCCGAGTGCTCGAAATAAAGCAAGTGTTTTAAAGACCAGTTATCCACGAATACTTTATGCTATTTTTTTTTATTGGTACACTTTGAAAACATAAATATTGATATTATTATTAAAAATTTGGAAATAAGTATTGTCAATAATTGTAATAATTGTAATAATAATTGTTGTCATGGAAATGAAAAACACAAACATTAATTTGCAATCTGTCACATAAGATTAATAGTTGACATCACAGTTTTTACTAGTTATTGTGTGTTGTAAAATGAGTTCTAACATTGATAATTTAAATACCAAAGCAGAATCGCGGTTAATACCTGAAAAATCCAAGAAAGACGTTTATAAAAAAGAATATGAAAGGTTCATAACATGGATGGAGGAGCAAAACGTAGTAGATGTAGATGAACGAGTTGTGCTTGCTTACCTTCAGAAAATGTCGGAACAGTACAAAGCATCGACTATGTGGGCCATACATTCGAAATTGCAATGTCTGTTGAGGATAAATAAAGGGGTTGATTTAAAATCATTTAAACTTTGAATAAAATTTTTGAAACATTTGTAATGTTTTATTTGACGTTTAAAATATTCCTGTCAGATTTATAGTTAAAAGTTGACATATAGACTTCACATTTTGTTGATTTGTTGATGTTGCCATGGTAACTTTAAAAAATGCGCGTTCCATAAAGTGCGATTTAAACACGCTAGAGCGTACTTTAAATGAGTAAAAAAGGGCACCAATAAAAAAAAAATATAAAATGAAAAAAGTCGAACACAAACATCAAACCAGAAGTAAGGGCAGAAATTACCTTTCTATTCCAACAAGCAACACAACAGCTGTGACCGAAATTATATAACAAAATCCCTTCACAACTAAAACTGTGTAGTGCCATCCTTCGGTAAACAAATAACAAAATGGTTACAAGATTTAGGCAGGACAGAGTCAGAAATATTATTTAAAAATGTTATTTGATAATTATGTATTACAAGCACCTTATATATTTCTTTTGTTTCCAAAATTTTTCTTTTCTTTTTTCTTTTTTTTACTGTTTTTCGTGTTTAATCTCTTTGAATACACTTTTTCTTGTTAATAATTAATTGATTCCAGAACCTATTACTCCACTGTATAATTATGTAAATGCAAATTGTGAAGCTTAACTTTACAAATACTTTATGAATGATAATGTACCTACCAACCCAATATGAATATGCCAATTTGACTGTCCTAGAACGGGAGACCTTCCTAGTTGGACAGTCAAAGCTTCCTTATTCTGAATGTATTTTATAACAAATAAAATAAATAAAAAGTAAGCCAAGTAAGTATAGTAAGTCAGGTAAGTATGGTCCTGTATATTTTCTGCCTGTACAGATTATAATAAAACAATATAATGTACATTTTTACGCAGCATCGCGTTCATTGGTCAAATTGTACATATAGTTTCGTATCAGTGATCGATGAACCAGTAGATCCAATTTTAGCAATAAATTGTTATAGTGGTTTGTCTTGTTTGTAGTTGGAAATTATATTGTAGAAATATATTATACTAGCAGACCCGGCCGCACGTTGCTGTGGCTAACGAAACACAACGCCATTACCCAACCTTTATAAAATCCACACCACCGCTTGCCAGCTGCCCGCTGCCTGAATTGAATATTTGAATTGCTCGTGTATTATATACCTTCCTCTTGAATCACTCTATCTATTGGTGAAAACCGTATGAAAATCCGTTGCATAGTTTAAAAGAGTAAGATGAAAACACATCTGACTCATCTAACAATTATCGTTATATTTCAACCTACTTACACAAAACCGTGAAAAATTAAATATGATATTATTTTCATAATATTATTAAGCTGACCCGGCCACGCGTTGCTGTGGCTAATAAAACACATAAGTCATCTACTGGATGGTTATCCAACCTTTATAACCACCGCCGTATTTGAGTTTATCGCGAAAAGACAGACATATGCCGCGGAGGACTTTTATTTATAATGGTGTGAAAGATTATAATAACATGCATGAAATGCTTGAGGTAACTAACGTATTTAAATTAATAAGGATTAATACTGTATCCGTTTAAGAGGAATATAAACGCTAGAAATATTTCGAATCTCGTGCCTGCAATTTTTTAAAATCGAGCGTCTTTTTGCACGAGGCTAGTAAGCGAAAAAGTGGTTTTTATTTATTTTGTGCATAATTTTATAAGAACGAAAAAAAGCTAAAACATAGATAAAGTCAAAAATAGTCTTAGCCGTAAAGGGGTATTTTTTTTAAAATTGTTACTTACATTACTTCATAGTTAAGTCATGAGAAAACATTTTTTTTAGTGGTTTACGCTTATATTTTTTGTTACGTAAATAATAATTTTATTGTAATTCCAATACATAGATAAAGTAGTTAAAGCTTCAATTTATCCGTAGCATATTTTTTAATGTTCATACTGTAAGCCGATTCGTCGTAAAGATTAATAAAATAGTATCTAAATAGGATTTCACATATATATTCATCTTAAATAACTTTTCAATTACCGCAATGTACGTGACCATTTTTATAGAAGATATAATGGGTATAGTATACTATCCGTAAAAGATAGATATATGCCATCGCGGACTTTTTTGTAGATCTATAAAAGAGGAATATCCCACCATTAATTTTTTTATTATAGGTATCCCAAATGGATTAGGCAGCGTTTTCGATGAAAGCTACCCCAGGCGGCTCGATTTTTTCCGACACTTCTAACAATTATCGTGATGTTTCAACCAATTTACACAAATCCTTGACAAATTACATGCCTAAACCTTCCTCACGAAACACTCTATCTATTGGTGAAAACCGCATGAAAATCCGTTCGGTAGTTTTCGAGTTTATCGCGAACAGACAGACAGACAGACAGAAAGACGGCGCGTGGGACTTTACTTTATAATATGTAGAGATGTAGAGAAGTTTGTACAGCGCCCTTTAGGTGATTTTTCGCAATAACGGCGCAATTTTCGAATATTGTTATTAAGCATTGCTTATGAAACATGTTGGTTTTTTAAGCAATGAAGGTGGTTAAAATTAAGTATTTTATTACTTTTAAATTAAAATGATGTCACGAAATAAGTTTCCTGTATTTGAAGAAGGAAATGGTATATTAGTTTTGTTTTCATACTGTACCTAGATTTAAACCTTATATAAGTAGATGTGCTATCTGCAGTTTTTACTAGGTGGGACTGCGCTTCCGGGTGTCGCCGATATTGTTTACCAATTAACAAATAAACCAAGCGAACGTTAAACTAAATGAACGAATTCTTTCCGTATTCAAACTATATTGTTAACCAGTACTAATGCACATCTTCAAAAAATCAACGAAATGAACAAATTCTTTTTGTATGCAAACTACTCTAATTAGGGCGTAGTCCGACGACAGTTGCGCGGACACCATAGCATATCTCTTTTGTATTGGAATATCTTTGATTTAAACCTATTTTATATTTATCATTATCAAGAATACTAATTTTGGTTGTGTGTTTGTCTGTAACTCTTTTCAATGAAATATATTTAGATGTCAGATTTGCTTCCAATTTAAGTGTCCTTTTTAAAATTGGAATCAGTAGGGTAAAGAATAATTATTCAAACAAGCGATGTATTAGATGGTTCGGTACCTACCCTTAAAATAATATATCAACACAATTTTTTTTATACGGCGTTTTCAAATTTTCAGTATGTATATTATTCGTTTTGGGAGGCGGGAATGGGTACCGCCACCCCGAGAACCATTTATTGGCTAACCAACGACACCTCTGCCATAGGTTATCCCAAGTGGTTCGCTACGTTTGGTGACTTGGCAGGGCTTCCCCGGTTCATAGGGAGAGGATTGCCCAGGTTTTGATCACCAACTACAAAAGACCAAATCGGGAGAGACTGGTTGAGGGCGACCTTTTGACATCTTCAACAGAACTCTCTCGGAACATCGCCTTGCACCGTAGTATTAGGGATGGAATCATCCGCCCATCACTCCTGGATACTCTGACCCCCAGATTCCTATCAACGCATAGTATTCTTTTTCCATCTCTCCTCTCTTCTCTAAAAATACCCTCCACACAACATCCAAAAGATGACAAAGATGACCCCAAGGGGAACAGTTTTTATCAGGGCCTCCTGTGTGGAGCTAATGTAAAGAAATCCTGTATGAAGTTAAAATTTAAAAAGAAACCTTAAAAATTAATACCTATATATGTAAGCATTTTTCATATGTAGAAATAAAATAACTTCTAGTCTTCCAACTTATATTATTAGTAGATCCTCTAATGGATTTAAAAATATTAATCATCTATTAACATTTGGATTTTAAGAAGAAATTTTTATAACATTTGAGAAGGTAGGTCCTGCCCAGGGCTGGGCAAAATACATGCTTTGCTGTAATTAAAATACAAATTACAAGATTCTTTTTCACGTGTATTTAAAATACGAAATACAAAATACTTGCAAGTCGTGTCTTTGAAATACAAAATACAGTATTTTAACCATTTTTTTTATTTCAAATACAAAATACATTTGGTTTTGGCAGAACCTTTGGTTGCAATAAATTGTCGTAAGCGCCCTTATCTAAGGGTGCGTTTCCATAAAAGCAAATCTGAGCAGAGTGAAACAGAGACGAGCAAAAACTGACCAATCAGAAGAGACATCTTAGATAAATACATATTTAGATAAATAAATAAAATTATCCCATAGGGTTGCAGAACTAACTTTAGACGGCAAGCATTGTTGCTGTTAGTTTAAATCTGCTTATCTTAAATATTTTCTCTCATTTAAAAAGGCCTCGAAATGTTAATTTTGATATGTTTTTTTAAATGAATAAATTGAATTGAATTGTTTACGAAGGTTTTTATTACGATTCCTTGCTCCCCGTTAGAGAAATAAAATTTTGTGGTTTTATCTTTTAATAAATGCACCCCGTGCGATTGAATTTTTTTCTGTTTTCTTTAAGGGATGAACCGAATCTATGAAATTCAAACATTGAATACTGTTAAGTTTGCAGCCAACCTATAGATAGGCTTCATTTCCCACCCTT
Source organism: Limnephilus marmoratus (assembly GCA_917880885.1). Classification (NCBI taxonomy): domain Eukaryota; kingdom Metazoa; phylum Arthropoda; class Insecta; order Trichoptera; family Limnephilidae; genus Limnephilus; species Limnephilus marmoratus. The sequence goes on along the minus strand of OU862928.1, from coordinate 24,165,415 downwards.
ATAGGAACAACTTTGCCCTACGTCGGCGCTTTTCTCCCTTACAAATATATACACAGGGGTTGAAAAAAAATCAAAAATTACAAATCACGGTCTTCAACAAAATTTTATGTTTACGTAGGTAATACATTTATGTGAGTATTTATTTATATTACCGCACAAGAGTCCCATTTTGGGAACAGGTTATAGGTACCGTTTATTGGACAACCAACACCTCGGTCATAGGTCACCCCAAGTGGTTCGCTACGTTTGGTGACTCGCTTTCATGGTGAAGTTTGCATTAATCTCTTGGTGGCGTATGCGTTTGCCCGCCTTACTACGCTGAATTTTTCTTTAAGTCTTTAAGGTATTTTACCTCTATTATTCAACCAACTTTTTTAATTTTTTTTTATTAGTAGATATTTTTTTTTGTTACATACATACAAATATTATCTACAAAAAACATTTCTTTTGAAATAAAGTAAAAAAGAAGGAACTATAAAATTAAATAGGTAGCTTAAAGATAAACAATACAATTAAACAAATAAAGATGTTACAATAGTATGTATATATGTACGATAACAAAAAAAATCCCACTTAGGCATCGCCAGTTCGTGGCGTTCAGTTTTTTTTAATGCAGTTAAGTTAAGATAAGTAAATTACATAATTATGTTTACAGTCTGAACAGCTTGTGTAAAAAAATTATACACTAATAATTAAGTGCTATAGGTAGATACATATATACATTCTAAGGTATTAGATGGAAAGGCAAATTTTTGGATACTGTGATAAACATAATTTTAAAAATTCATTCATAGATGTAACAATATAAACTTAATTTTGACATATTCAAGAGCTAGAAAATCGTTGTTAAAGTGAAAACCAAAAAGGAGTCCTTATCAAATGAAAACTTTATAATAGACCTATTAGGTACCAGAAAATATTAGATTTATTACATTATTTACAATAATACCAAATGAAATTTCCCCCAGATTTAAAAAAGGAAACTTTTCATTAAATATTTTAATAAACAGAGATTAAAATATATATTTGAGTATTATTATATTATATTATATTATTGTAAAAATGTATCTAAGTATATTTCTGTAAAAACATTAATTTAATTTTATATCTTTAACTGTAAAAATGTAACTATTAAATCTCTCTAATAAGATCTTTAATGTAAAGAACCCGTTAGACAAACTGCTAAAAAGTAGTTTATCGGGACTTTTTGTCTTATATTTGTAAAATGTATAAAATAAATAAAAAAAATATATAAAAAAATTGTTCTGTATGGTCACATATTTACAGCAGTGGTATATCGTTTTTTATCTTGTATGCGAATTATTGAAGAATCGTCGCTTTTCCTCAGCAAAATATGTCCGTTCTTGGTCCAAATATATTTATATCCAATATATTTCGCAGACTTGGCTAGCCAGAGAAGTTCCTTATTTGATGGTGTTAGTTTTTGATTAATGTAAATATTTATTTATTTATTTATTTTACATCTATATATATTACAGTTTTCACCTTTTTAATAACATTTTTACACATGTAATATATTTTGAAAACCTTTTTAGATATTAATTATGCATTTCATTATGTTGGGTGTAAGGTAGGTTTGAGAAGGTGAAGCTGTTGGTTGGTGATATTGTATGTTTCGTGAACACCTCACTAGGAGAATCTGTGCTGAGGTGTTTACGTGTTTATGATTAAGTGTGACAAGTACTATTAATATTATCTGTGGAGTCCGAATACTGTATTTCTTTTGGGCTTAATACTCCCTTAGTTTTTTTTAATTAATTACCCGGTCCTTGGATTCTTTTGAATTGAATTGAATACTGATTATATTTTTAGCAGGGTTGTTGTTGTAATAATTCACTATACAGGTGTTTTTTACCAGTTCACTGCAGTTTAGAGTCTTAAGCAGAAGTTCTATAGGATTTTTAATGTCTTCATTTTCCTTCACAGCAATTCCTTGGATTTCGATAGATGTCTCTAGCGTGCGCTGTTGAATGATGTTGTCAGACGATTTAAGGTATTTAATTTGTTTTTGCATTTCTTCCATTTTTGTGTCATTATTTTTAAGGTAATCATTAGTTTTTATTAGTTCGCTTTCAAAATCATCAATTTTATTTGAGCAGGCCTCCACTTTCTTGACCAGATCTTGAATTTCTTTCATGTTGTTCGAAAATTTTTTATTAAAATCATTTGTTAGAATTTTTTTTAGTTGTTCGTTTATTCTTTCACTCATGGTTTGAAGTAACTGTTCTTTGAAACGATCAAATTTTTGTAAGATTAAAGTATCACTTTTATCAATTTTTGGACGCATTTTCATTCTTTAAAAAATATATTTTATGATTTTTATTTAAACTGAGGTGACATCGATCGACGAAATCTTCTTTAGAAATAGGTGCTGTGCTGTGCTAAATCTGTGCTCGATAGGCAACTGCTGAAATGTTCCAGTAAGTCGCTAGTTGTGGTAGATATATAAAAACTTGAATTATATTTATATAATATATATTTATATAATTATAATTATATATATAAGCATCGTATAAAAGACGCCAATGATTTGAGCACTCGAAAATGATTTGAATGCCACTTTAAATCACTTTACATTTTAATTGAAGCACAGAAGGTTTTGTCAAAATACCGATTGAGTCAGGGAGAAAAAAATATGTTTTGTTGAAGAACTACGATTTAACAGCACAACATGAAGATGCACTAGACTAGCGTATCATCCTGCTCTAGGTAGGTAGGATATTATCGAAACTTTCTTTGAGGCTTCACTGGGTGGTTGGCTAAGGGACACGGATGCTGGGTGTGGTTTATATTAGGCTGAATGCAATTTACATTTTTTATTGGTAGGTACTTGCCAAATGATTTGAGACTTAATTGTTTATCGTATGTTCTCTATCTGTTTATACAGGTGCTTACAGGGTTTTTCACATGATGCAATGGTGCCTCGTGAGCTTCTTGAACGAGTTTTATTTTGCTTAAACTATTATTTTTGCTTGATTACTAACCTGATTTATTGTATTATATTTTTTTCCTGTTAAGCACTTGCATACTGCTTTCTAACAACGTATACAGGGACACTGGAGGTCTAGATTCGTTCAAAATAAATGTAGCTTCGTTTAACAAAAAATTGAGAATCTTGGTTACTTCCATCTGTTACTTATACCAGTGCGGGTAAGTGATGAATAACCTCCACTGCCTGCCTTACTGCGTGGCGGGCCGGATCGAGTGAGACTGGTTGAGGGAGACTTTTTGACCTCTCCAGTCAGACTTTCTTGACCCATCGGCTTGCATCGCACCTTAATTGAGATATGTTGTGAGGCTGAAGATAGCGGGGAGGGGAAGGAGATGGAGGAAGAGGTAGATAGAAAGGTAGGAGTGTCTGACTATTCAAATCTGGTCACCAAACACGGCTAAAGTCATTTCAATCAATATTTTGATTCAGTGCTGTGATCTTTCACCAGGGTGTTTCTGAAAGTATCTACCATTCTGGAACCTTCCGCTAATATATTATAATATAGGTATTTCAAATTAATAAATAGTGAAATAACACAACTAATCAAATAAAATTTACTTGCGCACGCCGGAATTTAAACTAAAAGTCTAATGCAAGTTTTATGGTTCGGCTGTGGAATGATTGCACCCTTGGGGTGATTTTCCCGCGAAAATGGCGCTATACAAAAATTCCAATTATTATTATTAATTGAGTCTCCTATCTTCGATTCTTCTATTTTGATAACCGTATTGCAATCTTTAGAGCACTGGCTTCTGGTGGGATTGCTGTCCTTGTTCTACCAGTATTTCAACGGAAGTTGCTCCGAGGAACTGCCGTCGTTGATTCCGTCAGCACCGGTGCACAGTCTAGTAGCACCTAATATTTACACACAGTTGACATTTGTCACATGACAACGGGTTGTTTCAACGATTTGCCGGCCTCTGTGTTTCCTCCATCCCACAGTATAGGCCTCTTCAAGACCCAGGTTCATTTCATCCTTTTCACAAAAAGACGTTCCACATAGTAACCCCAAAGATGACATAGGCCCCGAGGAGAATTGTTTTCCTCAGGGCCTCATGTTTGGAGTTTTATTAAAAAAAGGTCCTTCAAAACCCAACTTCACTCCTCCAACAGACCCCTCCATGTAGTATTCCCAAAGATGACAAAAACAATGAGGGAAATGATGTGCCAATTTAGTAGCGGATTAAAAAGAAAAAAAACATGTTTGCGGTAGAAGTAAAACCTTCAGAAAACTAAAGTACAAAAGAGTGCAGAGAAGCACAGCACAAAGAGGAGACCGAGATAATAGGAAATACTGTATGACATGGAAATACTCTCATTCTTTCGCAGGCTAAATCCTATAGATGTATGTGTTTGTATCTTTTTATTGTCGCTTTTCGTTTCATTGAGTTTCAAATCACAACGGTGTTAAAGAAGTTTTTACTTCAAAAACGTAAAAAGAAAAAAATGTGTTAAAAAAAATTTGTCACTTGGTCCCACATTGAATCCAAAAGGTCTTCTTAAAAATGCAATCAGTTGACCACAGTGTCATATATTATGATATGTCACTCATACTGCCCCCATTCCGGTCATTGTGGACACCAGTTTCAAAGCTTTCAAAGGGACTTGGTAGCTAGGAGCACCGCCAGGCCCGTACAAGAGATCCAACCGTCCGGCGCCCATTATGTCTAAGAATTTATCTCCAATTGGGTATTGGAGGACCCACTCTTACCCGCCCTGGTATAGGTAAAGATGATTACCCCTTCAAGGCTCTTGCAAGGACTCTAATTTTTTTGTGTATAAACGACTCTTCATTTAATTAAACGAAACAAACCCCCAATGTCCCTGCATTCAGTGTTAGCAAGCAGAATACATTGCATATGCATACAGTGTTAGCAAGCCGTATGCAGTATGCAATCATCAGCAACCGGAAGGGTGAAGGAACCAAAGCGCACACCAGATACTAAGATCGGTGAACATGCTTCCGGAGTAACTGCCACATGATTTAAAAATGATCACAGACTAGGCGGAATTTAGAGCTAAACTTATAATTCACCTTTTCAGACAGTCGTGTCCATAAAATCAAAAACTTTTGCCTTCACAGCCAGCGATATTGTAATAATTGTGTAAAAATGTTTACAAATATAGATTAAAACTATTGTAAAGTATGTAAAGGTCATTCCATTAAAATTCTTCAGTCTTTAAAAGTAAATACTCAAGTTGTGGCACTAATCTTCTCATAAATGTTTATAATATCAACAAAATAGCAAAGTGGGAAATGTAAAATCATGCAATGTCCTATGTTTTAAATGTGGTGTCCTCCGCGTACAGAGACATGTCTTATTCAAGTGTGAACTTTCTAATAAAAGCGTCTTTATCGGAAATGACCTGACAGGTAAGTATCTACGTTTTAAGTATTTATTTGTAAATAATAAAACTAGATAGAGCCTAAGAAATCATTATAAATTGTATAACACACTTGAGGTGATTGTTCACAAAAACGGCGCTCTACAAATTATCCAATTGTTATTATTATTAGCACGCGCTCTGCCTCTTTTACACCGTGTATCGCCATTTGAATTTCCATGAAATATGAAAGACCGTAGCCATAAGGAATCATTAGAACTGCTCTTAAGAAAAATGGGAACAAACCAAGTTGAGCGGAGCGGGAAGGAGGCGTGACCGTCTCCCTTTCAGGAATTAAATGAATATAACAGTATACAGGCAACTCGCATTGTTCTCTCACTATCTAGTCGTCGACAATAAAATCTAATTTTGAATAAATAGAACTTTTAACAGTGACAGAACAACGACAGCAAATCCCCAATCGTGTAAACAAAAAGTACCTACGGCTTATTTCGAATATCGTATAATATTGTGTACAGTTTGGCAAGAAAGTGTAGAAAATAAATGATGGCGCTGCGATCGTTTTCTAGTTTTAAATGGCAACACCAAGATGGCTCATAAGACAAAGAACGTATGTTTTAAAAAAACACTTCTGGCAAAATGCATATTTCATAGCGTATTTGTATTTTCAAAAAATTTGCACAAAAAACTGTAATTTAATAGAAGCAAAATAAAACAAAACAAGTTTTAAGTGGGCTTTTATTCCGATATAAAAACGTAGGTACTTAAAAATTTAAGTCTATTAATTCAACACCCGACATGTAATTATTGTCTTCATCCTCGTGTGATTCTTCTTCTTCCGTATCTTCATCTTCATCTAAGCGCAGTTCATCGATATCATATATATTACTGCCTCATGCATAATATTCTGCATCAATTTTCATCACGTGTTTGCAACAATTTTTCCAATCATCAGCACTTATGCTATTACATAATGCCCATTTTCTGTTTTCCCGGTGTTTCAAATTTTCCATCTGCCTTTTCCCCTTCCTTGACAATTCGTCTTACCGTTGATTCAGATTTACCTGTGTGTGAAAAATCATTAAAATTATTATTATATAAGGGAGTTTTAAAAACACACACTAGATAATATTCACTTGGAAAGAAAGAAAGAGAAAACGAGAAAAAGGTAACTTTTCTACGAGTTTAATATTATTTTTTTTATTGAGTTATTCCCTTTTTCTTGTGGCCGCATATTATCTGTCAAAATGAAGTGTCAAAATCAGATTTTTTTACCATAACCTCAAATCAGATTGTAATGGTTATTATCGCTCGAAAATTGGCATAAATCTTGTAATACTAATGAAATTTATTAAACAAACTATACTACGTACCAGTCATTTCAGCAGTTCGTTTGCAAACATCTTCTAAATTAAAAAGAAGCTTCTTCGCGTGACACTCGGCTAGGCTGCGTTGAAAAACGCAGAATATAACCCCTCTTGTATCACTATGTAATAATTTATTCATTTTAATTAAATTCAGGCAAACAATGAATAAAAATATTATCAAATCAGCGATATTCTACTCAGATTTAAGACAATAAATCAACCGTAACACGCGCTAATATGACAGTCATAGGCGGCCATAGGAAACGTCATATAATTCGGTGTTGCCATAGTAATGAACACGTTTAGTTCCAATTGAATTAATTTCTACACTTTCTTGCCAAACTATACAGTATTTCGTTTAATCTTTTTTATAATTTAGGTACTACCCACATTAAACGAACACATGAAAAATGAGTGAGCGCATGCAAGTCAGGCCAGAAAATTCCCAAAATGGACTGCGCTGCAAGCGGTAACTTACTTTACTTTTCTGCGAAGGGTCTGATTATTTCAAATTAAGATAATATTTACTAATAATAATTAATATTGGGCACACGGACACGCCCTAACAAAATCCCATTGGTTTTCTCTTCAGCGTCTCGATTTAAAAAAAATATATCTGCATTATCTACAGATTGACATAATGCTATTACAATACATATGACATTTAATATAGATACATAACTTTAAATGAAGTTTTTTAGAATAATATATATTTTAGAGCTTCTGCCAAAAAGACTCTTGAAGCCTTCAAGGGTAAGTTGAAAGTGTCAAGAGACCTAGAGATATCATTTAGCTCCACCATACCTCTTGTCATGCTATGCTGGGCCAGAACATCCGTCGTGGTGACGACCCGGGCGGCAGTTGTTCGGTACGAATAATTTATAGCATTCCAAGAGGTGTGGACTGTCAATGTAATCGTTTAGAATTTTTAAAGCTGTTACTATAAAATTCCCATTTCTCCTAGATTGGATAATATCATATATAATTTTAACGAAAGGATCGCAGTCATGAAGAGCGTTGGATCAAATGACCGCCCCTTCATCCGGCCGCCCGCGTGCACACGTCGCACTATTTATCATACAAAGCGCACCTGTACAAACCTCTCCCCTTTACTAAGAGCCGTGTTGGACCATTCGCGCCGGACTAGACTGTAAATGCATGCCGCCGAGAACCCCTTCGCAGCCTCCCTTTCTATTGCGTACATCGTTTATGGGAAAGAGGGAGAGGTCACGACGGTGTTATCGGCGGCGCCAGACTGACTGCGGACGTTTAATATTGAAACGTCACACAAAGCAAGAGAGGAAAGAAGAGAGCGCGGGACAAAGAGACGCTAATGGTGTTTAAATAAACCCCTGAAAGAACGGTGATTATTTCAGTATGGCAGTTTTGTGCAGTGCTTTACATGGCCTTGTCAGGGTTACAGGCCTACGAACGAACACATTATTTTTAAAATCATTGAAGAAGAAGATAACAATATTAATCTAAACAAAAATATGAAATACACAGAAAAATATAATTGTCGCAACTGGGACTCGAACCCAGAACCTCTCGTCTAACCGGGACTTGCGCGTTTACCAATTCCGCCATTGCCACCTTCTGTCAAACCGTCGTATTTGTCAATCTCATATTTGAAATTTCAGAAGTAACAATATTATTTTCAACTATTTTTTTTCTTCATATTATAGGCAACTACCCTATTTATTGGAAATAACCATTCTAAGAATTGATTTGTAACCTAGATAGCGTTTCCGATAAATATATCAGATTTTATTGGAACTATTGACATTTTTAGAAAAGTCTAAATGAATTCTCAATTATTTAAAAAAAATAATTTTTTTATTTTTTTATTTTGATACTAGCTTTTTCCCGCGGCTTCGCTCGCATGCTATTAGGGGGGTTCCCACTCCGCCTCCTCCACCTTCCCTCTCTCCACTCCACTCCCCCCTCCCCCCTTCCCCCCTCACCAACGCCTTCACCCCCGCCCTCACCCCACTCCCCCCACACCCAATACACCTCCCCCCGCCCCTCCCACTTCCCAACCCCACACCCCCTCCCTTCTGCCGCATTCATTCCCGGTACATTCAGTTTTCAAACTGCTCGCGTGCCACCTATTGCAATTTTTTTATATAAATGCCAGAGCTCAACAGTAGTTTTATACAAAATAACGAACAAAAAAAAGAATTTTCCAATTTGGTGCAGTCGTTCGGAAGTTATGCGCCCACACACATTTCGGCGATTCATTTTTAGAGATAGATATTAACTACAACGCCAACATCGTTTCCAAGGAAACAATTTGTTTTGCATTCTTCTGACGTTTGCAATAACTAGATTTTGTTAGGGACAGAAATCGTATGATAAATAATTTCACAACGCCCAAGCTAATTCATAACGCCAGAGCTTAACATTATATACAGCCTAAATTAGGTACACGCAACACGTTAAGATGAAATATTATATTTTTTTTATAAGTCTTTTAATAAGCCTATAAAAAATAAAGTGTAAGGTCTATAAAAAAACACTTTCAAGTCCAAACTCTCCTATTTATAAACCCCTTTTCGGATATGGTTTTATTGTATAATGTGGCAAATTCAGTTTCTTTTATAATAATCGAATTTGAGAATTTGGTTTTCAATGTGAACTCTATGCCGTCCACCGAAGAACTGCTGACCACGCCACACCTATTTCGTATCAGTCACGCCCCGGCCGGAGCGGGAAATAGACGTGTGGCTCTTAATTTCGTGAAATCAATTTTAAATTTCTGGTTTATTATAATAAACAATTCGTAAAAAACGAGTTAATGTTTTTTACAGGTTTTTACGAAATCAACCTGTAAAAAAAAATCTCAAATACCTTTTCCAACCTTTCCAAAAGCTTTTTCTCAAGTATTTTCAAACTCCTCCCTTAAAGGGGCGTGAATTCCGATTTCGATTTTTTCCTGGACTATTGGATCGCCTTAATGTAAATACCTACATTTTTATTGAAAAAGATAATGCTAACAAATCTAAACGAAATATGCAAAAGATCAAGTCACATGAAAATAAAAAGCTAACGGTCGCAACTAGAACTCGAACCCAGAATATCTTACCGGGACGAACGCTATACCAATTCGACTAATCCTTGTATTTAAACGTCATATTTCTCGATCTCATATTTAAAATTACATTTTTTTTCAATATTATTGGCGGCTACATTTTCATTGGAAACAAGTGTTCGAAGAACTGGTTTGTAACCTAGATAGTGTCTCGGATACATATATCCGATTGTATTCATATGGAAAACCCTAATCGAGTTCCAGTGGAGACCGTTATGATTTTAAATTTCTGTGTGTTGTTCTCTTTCATATTTTCGTTTAGATTATTATTGTTATCTTCTTGTTCAATGGTACGTACGTTTTCATTGAAGGAGAAAATAATACTGACAATTCTAAAGACACAGAAAAATAAAATAGCGGTCGCAAATGGGACTCGAACCCAGGATCACTCATCTTACCGGGAAGGACGCCTTAAGAGCGTTTAACCAGCCAGCGCCAGCGGTCGAAAATCCACTTTTTTTTTCGAAAGCTGTTAATAATAGATAATAATAATTGGACAATTTATAGAGCGCCGTTTTTGTGAAAAATCACCTCAAGGGCGCTTTACAATTTATCATTAATCTTAGGCTCTATCTAATTTTATTATTTACAAACAGATTCAGAAACATACTTACCTGTAGGACACTTCCGATAAAACACACTTTATTAAAAAGTTTATGCTTGGGGAAGATACGAATTTGCGCGTGGAGGACTTTATATTCAAAACACTGGACAATTCATGACTTTACCCTTGCTACCCTCATCACTGTTGGTTCTACATTTATATTTATAAGAAGATTAATGGCAAAGTTGAGTTAATGTTTATTTTGAAAGTCTGGAGAATTTTAAGAATTTGCTTTATTTTTACACACTTGGTAATTTACAATGTTGCGAGCCGTAAAGGCGGGGGTGAAAGGTTATATTTATTTATTATTTTTTTTTTTTTTTTAAACTTATGGATACGACTGTCTAAAAAGATGAGTTTTAAGTTTAACTCTAAATTCCGCTGAATCTGTGATCATTCTTAACTCGTGTGGCAGTCCATTCCATGCTTTAGGTCCTGACACTCCGAAAGCACGATCACCGAATTTAGTATCTGGTGTGCGCTTTGGTTCCTTCAACCTTCCGATCGCTGATGTTGCTGCTGACCTGAGGGTTGATTGTCGGGAGTTGGAATTTTCTGGAATGCACATTTCCGATAAGTAAGTCGGAGCCATTCCGTTGAGGGACTTGAATACCATCCAGCATAGCTTAAACTGGATTCTCTCGGGACACTTGAGCCAGTGAAGGTTTTTGAGATGCTCAGAAATATGGGAATATTTAGATACGCCGGTGATGAGTCTTGCCGCAGCGTTAAACACAGATTGTAATTATCCAGTTCTTACGATCGTGCAGGGCGGTTACAATGAGAAAGATTAATTATTCTCCGTACCAGCTTTTAAAAATTATAACTCAATAACGATTTTATTTCATTCCAAATTTGATTTAATTTATATCTACTTACATCCAAAAATGCTGAAAGGCGTGATGATAAAACTATTAATACAATGTAGATACTTTTTGTAATTATGTTTCGATTATAAGTATTTATCATTTTTCAATAATGTCTAAGTTAAATAAGAATGTTAAAAAAATCTAAAATATATTAGTTTGTAAGTGCGCAAATAAATACACAAACGGACCAATTTTCGTCAAGAAACACATGTAGGTACGCATATATTTTTTAATGATTTTATTTAAACTAAAATTAAAATTCCGAAACAAGCGATACCCAGATAATGTATCTAATGATTTATTTTACTGCATGATTATATGATTTGAAATGAGTGTTGTATAGGTAGGTACCTAATACAAAATCTTTTTTGAAAATTCAACAAATCTGCCAACGACCTATGGTATAACTTTATTATACTAAAAATAAACATTATTTTCTCAAAATTTAAAACATGCGAATGCTAGATAAAAGAACAATCTTTCGAAATCCATTTATAATTTTTTGTAGAAAAGAGTCAATACGTCAAAAATCTGATTTAAAAATGACATATTTCTGGTTTTCTCTGGTTATACCCTCTTGGATTTGGGCCTGGTTGAAGGAGACCTTTTTACCTCTCCAGCAAGTCTATTGCTTGCACCGCAGTGGGAGAGATGCATTCATTCGTCCGTCACTCCTGGACACACCTACCGATTCCCAGATTCCTACCCATTACACATGCATTTTCCTTCCCGGAACTTCCACTTCTTCCTTTTCTTAAAAAAAACCTCCCTACAGCATCCTGAAAGATGACATAGTCCCTGAGGGGAATTATTTTCCTCAGGGCCTCCTGTATCGACCTAATGTAAAGTAAATAAAAATAAATAGTAGTTAGGTAGGTTAGGTTAGGTTTTAATGATTAACATATAACACTTAATGATTGGGTTATAATTACACATCTTGCCTGATGATGGAAACAGTAATGCTGTCCGAAACGTTATTGCTAAAGAGAGCGCAACACGGCATAAAACCCCAAATATGAATCAATTGTGCGTTTATGAAACATGTCACAAACATATATAAACATTACATATTTAATTTTATTTCAGCATCGCCATAGTTTAATAGAACTTTGTACAAAGAGAGTCGCTTACGTCATTTTCAGTTTCCCCTCGAGGGCCGGGCTACCGGGCATACGGCCCAAGGCATTTTCAACCAATCACTGCGCTCGAGGCACCACTGTCCCTCTCTATCTCAATGTCACGTGCCCGCGAGCAATGATAAAAACTTAAAAAAACTCAATCAAAAATCTCCCTTATGCACATACGCGCAAGTATCATAATTGCGCGAGACCTTAGTGCGAGTTAAGACGTTTTAACGCTGCGAGCTGTCTCGCTTGCTCTCAATGTCACATACCCTGAAGCGATTAATTCAAAGTGGTTTTAAAACACGTTTGATGAGCGCAAAAGTAGTCTTTATGTAAAGTAGATTTAATGATTTATCTGATCAAAATTGCTTGAACATTTTGTTCGACTTACGTCGTTTCTGAAACTGAAGTGTGTCACCCCAAGCTCCTTCTCTTTTCGTGTTCTAAGGCATTGCTCACAGCTATTTAGTTTGGAGCAGTTGGTACCTCTGTCCCTCTCTCTCTGGAGGTGTCTGGGCGGGTGTGAGAGGGGGACGCGGATATACGGCTGTAAATAAATTCGATAAATTTTGGAAAAGCGCGCTGAGAATTTCTTCACAAAAAGGTTTTGTGCATTATCGGAAAAGTTTTCAAGAAGATATCGATTATTTTAAAAGTGGTTTTATTTGATGCTGGCTTTAATATCCGGCGTTGCTGGAGCTAAAAACAGGCAAATATTCTGCTCTCACATCAAAATTACAAAACATAACTGTATGTATGAGACAATTCGACGGCCAGCGGTAAGGTTCTTGACTCGCACTCCGAAGGTCGCGGGATCGAATCCCGGCGTGGCAAATAAATTGTATTTGATTAATTTGTGTTATTTCACAATTTATTAATTTAAAATAATATATAGTATATTTGCGGCACGTTCCAGTGTGGAAGATACTCTCAGTACCGCCCTGGTGTAAGACCATTATTCAGAATTGAAACGTTGCTTGAAATGGCTTTAACCGTGTTCTCTTTCCCCTCCCCACTACCTTCAGTCTCACAACATACCCCAATCGGGGATGCCATAGTCCCACTGGCTCCAGATGGGAGTAGTTAAGACTCTTGTGCGGTATTCATGTAAAAAAAAAATTGCATGAATGTGAATGGAAATTTGTGTGTTGATATTTGGTATAGGTATCCTTTTTTACGTGAATAGGTACCGTACAAGAGTCCCATCTGCTCCCAACCGCCTGGGCCAGTGAGGCTATTGCATCCCCAATTGGGGTATGTTGTGAGGATGAAGGTAAGTTGGGAAGGGAAAGAGATGGGAAAGAGGAAGGTGGGGAAATATCTGTCTATTCAGATTTAGTCACCAAACACGGCTAAAGCGATTTCAATCAACTTTTTAACCCTTTAAAAATTTGGCATTTTATAAATATTTTCGCATTTCAATAAAATGCAAATATTTGGAATATTTCTGAGCACATTCAAAAACCAAAAAATTGTTTTAGAAAGGTGATGAAATACGCTTTCAAATTATAGAATTCGAAATTAATATATTTTTTTATTATAAAAATTTTGCATACAAACATAAAAAAGTTTTCAAAATAGCTCACCTTAGGTTTTTTCTAACTAAAGTTAACTGATAATAAAAATAAAATAAAAACACGTACCTACCTACATATTTTATTAGACAAGTGTACAACAAACACATATTGTAACATCACTTTTTTGTCGCTCTATGTAAGAATAATTTTTTAAAAATTCCCGAAGTTTCAAATTTTTTTTCAATTTGCGATTCAAAACTTTGTGTACATAAAAGTGTACATTTTACTTTTTGGTGGCTAATTTTTAGATTGGAATATAAAGCGTGGTGTTTTTTTCTTTCTAACACCGATTAGAACATATTTCAAACTATGATAGTAAGGGAGTTACAGCGTTTTATATGAGACCTATGTGCGTTGGGACAAATATGGTCTCCTGTGATTAAACGAAGTGCCAGCACAACTCCAAACATATAAAATTATGTTCTTCAAAAAAACAAAATTTTTGATTACTAATGATGATCTATATTAAATTATTTTCGATAAAGTAATCCACCACTCCATTAATTCTGCTGACAGCCAAATCACTGATAACGCATTTATCTTTTCGTGCACTATTTCCATCGAAGTCATATTCCCCTAGCTGCTTGGCATCTGCTGGATCACCCAGCGCCAGTGGAAGTGCCCCCAAAGCCATGGACAGTCCAAAAGGCATAAACTTTCTGAAGTGATCCATAAATACATCTTTGGGAAAGGACTTTTCCACATCACAGTCCATGTGTTTCATGCTTGTTCCCAGGGTCTCGTAGTACAGCTCGATCAGTTGGTCCAGGTGAGATTTTAAAAGAAACTGATCTGATGACAGGCAGAGGACGTTGCACACGTCCGATAGGGGAGACGTGTATCTTACTACTTGCCAGTCTATTAACACCACTTCTTCCAGCTTTTTATCCTGCAACAAACCAATTAAAAATATTTATGGGTGAGTATACAAAAGTTGTCCAACTCGCTGTCATCGGTCAAAAAATACGACAAATTTTATGCATTGTTATCATATTAAGAAATTTGTTTTGTATATTGAAAAATATTATTATAATATTAAGAAATTGAAAATTGTATTTCATTGTTATCATATTAAGAAATTCCGTATTCCTCTTTATGAGTCCACTCAATTTAAATTACATACCGCATCCGCGCACAAAAAAAAGAAGATTGAGAGATATGAAATTACGAATGTTAGAGGAGAGCACTAGTATTTGAAGTGACAAAATCGGTGCGAGCATTGTGAAAATGTTTAATAAAACACGACTCGTTTAAAATAGAGCAAAAATCTTGCGAGGGTTGTCTTAAACAGTATTTAAAGAAACACTGTGAATTTTTTCATACATATAACTTGTAAAATAACTGAACCAAACGTGTTTATAATAATTTTTGGAGCATACTTTGCGATTTTTTTCTATCGAGGGAATTTTATATAATTTGCGTTTCGGCGCGACGAATGTCTAGTATTATCTTAAAAAATAACATATATTTTTTTAAGAGCTTAAAAACTTCAAATGTTTAAGGAAAGTTTGCAAGAAATCGGTAGAAATTCGGGTAACGGCAGCTTAAGGTGATCCACTAGTCCTGGAGAAATTCGACAACAGAATCCACACCTCTTTTTGGGAGGGATTTAAAAATCTTACTTGAGAAACAGTTTTTGGAAAGGTTGAAGAAGGCATTGGAGAGTTGTTTTTCATATGTTGATTTCGTAAAGGTCTGTAAAAAATATTTATTCCTGTTTTCCGCATTGTTTTTTTATAATAACGAGGAAATTTAATATCGATTGCACTTAACCAAGCGACGTGGAGTCCAAAGACGTCCACACACCTCCGCGTCTGGGAGGCAGGGATGTTCTGCCCAAAAAAAATATTTCCCTAGATTTCGAGGTGAAATTTCCCTAGATTTCGTAGGTACCCTTGGCAAATCAAAACACACGCGGGGGGCTGAGCGGGGGGGGGGGGGGGGGGGGGGGGTTGTGGACTTTGAAATAAAGGTCAACTTTTTTTGTATTTCTTGGGAATTAACTATATCAATTTCTAGACATTTTGTTTCAGTTACTTAATTTTTTTTCCTTCAGTTTTTTATTTATTTTTTTAAATTAAAAAAAAAAATAATAATAAATTTAAGTAACTTTAAGTAATTTAAGTACAAAGAACATAAAACTTTTTAAAACAAAATACATAATAAACGTTTGACATGTTATAACATTGTAAGCAGTAAAATTATTCAAATAATCATATTTACGCAAGTACGTAATCGCCTGACTGTGTTCCACTAATCCTGTTATTATTACATTTTTTTATTTTTAAAGAAGACAAACATTCCCGGGTTACGAATAACCCAAAATATTTGAAAATCTCCTGCTACCACCACAGTAAGCCGAAAATGTTGCTTGAGTCGTGATGGAGGACTTAGCCAGCCGAGGAATCGAACACGGAACGCCTGAGTAGGACCCAAACGCGATGCCCACTCAACCACTGACCGGTTATATGTTTATTAATTGGAAAGATATTGGAATTTAGTAGATGTACTTATAATACTGTGCTTTTGCAAATAAAACACTTTTGCTAAGTGAAATAATAATTTCAAAATATGTATACACTTACCACTGAATAAGAAACGGAGTTCCAAGTAAAAATCACCCGCAATTACCGAAAAAACGGAACTTGAAACTTTTTAGATACATAATATCATTTTGAGTTGTCAGTGTTAAAAATAACATTGCTTGTAAGTACATCAAAACTATTTAAGATTCATGGGAATTCCAAAAAAAATCTATTATACCTACCAGTAATATTGTTAAATGTAATAAAATTTTTGCCAGGGTTCGAAATTTCCCTAGATTTTGTGCTGATTTCCCTTTTCCCTAAAAAATATTTTTCTCCCCTAGATCTAGGGAAATTTCCCTAGACATACCATCACTGCTGGGAGGAGACTAAATGCGACTAAACGATGCGATATCAGCCCTTCTGCATATGGCATAAGAATGAAATTCGCAGTTAGGTAAAGCCTCTTTTAACCCATTGGAAAAAAATATTGCCAAAATTCATGTTTTATTTTTATTTTGTAAAGTTCAAGCATAATAAACTGAATTTGCCACATTATACAATAAAACCATATCCAAAAGGGGTTTATAAGTAAGAGAATTTGCACTTGAAAGTGTTTTTTTATAGACCTAATACTTTATTTTTTCTAGGCTTTTTAAAAGACTATAAAAAAAAAATATCGATATTTTCTAAGGCCAAAATGTGTTCTACTCTCAGTATTTAATTGAAGCATCTATAATACTTCTAAGCGATCCAATTTTGATCTTATTATTTTTATATAGTCTGTAATAAATTTAACAACATATATCTCAGATTTATTCACAGAATCTGTAAAAAAACTATTATAAAAAAATATAAAAAAAGACGCACATTATCAGATCTGCTGTTTCTGTATAACCTGCTAAATAATAAAATAGATAGTCCTGAATTGCTATCCACTATTGGTTTAAATGTCCCAATGAGGCGTACCAGGCACACTTCTCTTTTTCATATAGAATCCAATAACACTAATGCAGCGAGTAACTCACCAATTACTCGCGCAATCATAACTTATACCCACTATGAAAAATTACTACACTTAGACATTTTTCATGATTCCTTGCAAACATACAAAACTAATTTATTAAATTTCTTGGCGTGATATAATTGTTTTAAAATTACTTACACTTAACTTTTCATTAAACTTTAATCAGTCAATTACAATTAGTGAGCATATAATTCTTGATTTTAAAATGTCTCCTTGTCCCCCCCCCCCCTTTTTTTTCTTCCTTTTTATTATTATTACTCATTCATTCAATAATTAAGTTACTAGACCGGTTCATATCTCAGGCATAATTACCAAATGACATTCTATGGACTTACGTAATAGGTACATAACCATGTAATAATTTAATTTAACATATCTTATAATCTGTATTATAATGTACTGTGTATGTCTTAATAAACAAATAAATAAATAAATAAATTAACAAACTTTGTCATCATTTTTACACATCAGTCCTGTCTCAAGTTAAAATTTGAAATTCTCGCAAAATACTGCCGAACTATGATCAACGCGTTTGAAGTTTTGAATGTTGGTAATACAGTTAGATGCAAAATTCTCCGTGAATAAATATTTGACACACATGATTTCCAAATCTTTTTTTTTTATTTCACTAACATCGGAAATGGAATTATTTATAACTTTGGATTGGTTTCTTATTGTAGGTATATCTTTATTTCTATTGCACAACAAACAGGAAAATATTTAGATAAGATTACTTATTATCTTTACGCATTGACGTAGTAAGTCTTTACGTCATTACGTGTGAATAGGTACTTAGGTATACACAATTTATTTCTCATCATTATGTAATTTACTTATATCAATGTTATAATATCATAATCTTATCATTATTTTCTTCTATACTATTTCAATGAGTTGCTTAACCTAACGTTTATCTTACAGAATGCGTACATTTTATTTCGCAATATTATGCGACACGCACATTAAAAAAGGCATGGCGAGTCCCCACAGCGTAAACAAAATTGAAAGAAACCAACCATTCCGGAACGATACCATAGAAGGAAAGATCAGTGAAAGATTTTATGTAACTTTATTCATTTAAAATTCTCTTCGCTGCCTTAGTAAGAAGTAATTTAGAATACAATTCCACCATTTGGTCCCCATACTATAAAGCACATCAATTAAAAATTGAGAGAGTTCAATATAAATTTTTAAGGTTCATTAATGAACGTACTTAATTTCACTGATTTATCTTGCAGAAGAAACAAGAGCGATCTGGTACTTTTATTCAAATTAGTTAATGGCTCAATTGACCCAACGGACTTAATAATTAATTACTTAATATTCCGAGTACTAAACCGTGACACAAGGCTTCCAGAACTGTTCTTTGTTTATCCTAGAAAACTAACTATTTCAATCCAATCTCCAGTCCGACGACTACATAGGCTTGGATTCGGTTTCGTTGATATTTTCATTTATTCCTTTTCAAAATTTATATCATAAATTTCTTAAATTATGTTTCACTTCTATAAATGTTAAGTAAGAAAAACAATAATATAAAATTATTTGATATATTATTGAATCTATTTCAATTACTATTCTATTATTGTTATGTTATATGATTAACAGAATAAGGACGTAAATAAATAAATAATTAAATAAATAAATCAGCAGCATCTAAACACATAAAACAACTCAGAATTGCGTCATAAAGACCATACTAAATTTCCCCATAAAGACGTCAAAAACAGAAATTTTTAAACAGTTTGATGTTGACCACAAAAATGATTCAGAGACAGACTCCTCACGTGCCCATAAAACCAGAGCCAAACAAACAGACATACTTAATATACCAAAGTGTAACTCTTCGTTTGAACAAAGAAGTTCTGAATTTTTAGCAGTAAAGTTATATAATAAACTCCCACTTAGTATCAAACAAATTAAAACAAAAATAGCTACATTTAGGACATTAAATGTTGGCTGAAGGAACTATCGGAAAATGAACTTACTTTACTAGTATACTTAAAACATCGTCGTAGAAATTTATGGAAAACATTATCCAAACCATGAAGTTAAACCATAGAAGTCGCTGAAAACTTATCCAAAGCATAGTCCCCCTCAGCACAGGATCTCCTAGTTACGAGGACTACGAATATAATTTATATTTTATATATGTATATACCTAACATGTTTTACATGAAAATGTAATAGTTAGGTACTAAATTAAAAAAAAAATTAAAAATTGACGGGGAAAATTGAGGACTTTCGTATCCACAAAAACTATAAAAAATTAAGAAGTAGTATGACTTCTTAATTATAAAAGCATTTACCTTATTGTATTTGAAAAGCATATTGTTACTCCACGAGTCTCCATGACATATGACGTTATACGGCTCCGAAAATGTTGCATCCAATCTATCAAAACACTTCACCCACTTTTCCTCAACAAAGGTTTGAACTCTCGCTCTGTTTTTGAGGCTTTCAATTTTAGGTACACTTGCACGAGCGAAATTTTCCAATATCGTCATCAATTTCTCACTAAAAATTGATTTTTTCGAGAGATTGTCAGTTATTTTGTAAAACTGTTCCGGACGTTTTTCCTTCATGACGAATGAAGCGGCGTGTATCTTGGCCAAGGTTTTAAGAACTAAGGCAATGTGGTCATAGTCGAATGAAGATCTTTTGTCAAACATGATAAAACCGTCTTCAGAGAGATCCCTGAGGATGACAACTTCTTTATTTTCTTCGCTGATTCCTTTGTAGAAGGTAGCAGTTGAGAATCTTTCATCTGGAACGTTGTAGTCTTCGTAGAGTCTATGGAGGGCAGGTATTACAATGGTATAGGCAAACACTTCGGCAAGATAAAGAGTGTGTACAGGATTTGCAGCCCTTGTTTTGACATCTGTGGGTGCTTTTTTCACGAACAAGCTTAGTGTTTTTTGGTTACTATTACCTTCACGTGGTATTATCTGAACACGTGTAATTTCACCACAATAATTATCTCCTGTAAAATCTTGCTGCTTGAATGTAATTTCATAGTCTTTCATGTGAACTTCGCTGGCAATAACATGTAATAGACTTTTTAAATAATCACTGGGTAATTGGAGCGCCGAGCCGTTATCAGGTTTTGTGGACATTTTTATAAATATTTGAACACGCACTGTGAATGTATAATATTGTACTGATTTTGATAAGCACTTATTTCTTCTTATATAGTGATAGCAGTTCTGAGTGCGTTGGTATGTAAAGACTGGTGTCACTTAGGTCGGCCGCACATGTCCGATCCGACTATCGATAATCGAATCGGATGGCCGACATGGACGCGTGTGGCCTATTTTATTACCGATCCGATAGTCAGATAATTTATAATTTACATCGCATAATTTGGCGAATTTTCTAAACAAATGTATAGAAAATATTTCCCCCATCCTGCGAACCGCCCTCCTAAGTTCTCCTCCCCCCTCCCGCATTCCATAGATTCAGTCTCGGTACATTCAGTTTTCAAACAGCTCGCGTGCCATCTATTGCAATTTTTTTATACAAACATTCATAATGCCAGAGCTAACAAGTATGTATAGGAACCTTCGCGGGCGTGCTCACAACAACTCACCAAAGTTTCATCGCAATCGGATGAACGGTTTAGCAACACATGATTTCATGACGCCAGAGCTCACTATTATATATTATATAAACCATCGCGGGCATGTACAAATCAAATCCCCAAAGTTTCATCGCAATCGGATGAACGGTTAGCAACGCATAATTTCATGACATCAGAGCTAACTATTGTATATAGAAACCATCGCGGGCATATTGCACACATCAATTCCGCAAAGTTTCATCGCAATTGGATGAATGGTTTAGCAACGCATAAACATCTCATATACATATTCATATAAATACATATTAAATCCGGGTTTTAAAACAGTGGCGAACAAGTTGCCCATTTAGTCGGCGTGGCTGCTGTCGTACGCGACTAGTTTAGCGTGATGTGTAACCTCACCCTAACTGATTTATTTGTTTTACATTGATAACATTATAGTTATCATCATGATAGTAGTATTTTTATCTAATGTCAAGTGTTTAGCATGTACAAGTACAAGAATGCTGATAATAAACATACACGATTGCCTCTAGCTGCACAGTAAATAAGTGCTCAATCAATTTTATTTTATTTTAGCGAATATTTAAAATAATAATTGTGTATACAAAATGGATTTTGGTGCAGACGTTATAACAATGAGCTCTATACGTTTAAGGAGCTAAACGTCGCAAAATTTATAAAACTGGGAAGACTTCGGTGGCTGGGTCATGTGGAGAAAATGACCGAGCATCAAGCACCAAAGTCCCTGCTGAACTCAAGACCAATAGGGCGAAGGAGCCTGGGAAGACTAAGATTAAGATGGAGCGACAACGTTCTCGAAGACATATCTATCTTGGAGCTTCTAAACTGGAGAGAGCTGGCACAAAACCGACATGAGTGGAGGGAGACTCTTGAGGAGGCCAAGACCCACCAGGGGTTGTAGAGCCAATAGTGATGATGATGATATACAAAATATAATGGTGAATTTTAGTATAAATTTTGTTTTTCTTAGTCCTCACTAGGGGGTCCTGTGCCGAGGTGGCATAAAGTTATTTAAATCAAGTTTATTTGTCTTCTATGTCGTTTTTAGTGTCTTCATTTGGGTTTTTTCATTGACCTCTTTCAGCCATATTTTTATTCTTGTCGTACTTATAAGAATTTTTATTACTTTTATGCCTTGGGAAAGGATGTTATTTTTTTATTTTTTTATTAATAAAATTCCTTTATTATATATTTACAGTTTTACATTTTTTAAATTAAGTCCCGTTAAACTGATTGATATCAGTTTGTCAACGGGTTCTTTTGACAATTACTTTTTTTAAATTGAGACAGGTACATAAAATAAACAGGTACATGAAAAAAATAAATTGTTAATAGAATTTATAAGAAATACAGAACAGAGAAAATGAAAGAAAATAAAAAGAAAAGACAAGAGAAAATAATAATGGAAAAAACATTAAAACGAAAAGCGGAAATAACAGAAATTAGTACAAAAAAGTTCTTTCACTTAACCATTTTTTTAGCGTACATTTCCTTCTGAAACTCAATTCAAAGCTTTTTATTGCGTTGGGTAACATGTTGTAAATTATTGGAACAAGGTATTCTAGAGTTCTTTGACCGTATTTATTTAGGTATCTGGGAATTATAAGTCCATCATTTGCAGTTAGTCTTGTATTATGAACATGAACTACTAGTTTATTATATTCAGATTGAGATGTATGCTGACTCGCAATTTTAAGCCACAATGTAGCACGAACAGATAATAAATTTACAGAGTTGTATAGTAATGATTTTGGTATGTCATGTCTTTGTTCATATTCAGTTTTTTTTTAATAATTATTTTACCAAAGAATAATGTACGTTTTGCACTGAAAGAAGATTTGTTTTTGTTGAATGTCCCCATGTGGTTAATCCATATCTTATTAGGGATTCCGCCAAAATATATATAGACTCCTTTACCTGAAATTTAAAGTCTGCATCGGCGTTCGTCTCACTTTTCTATACAACTTTCGTCTATGTTAGGTATCCCTTATCTGTGGTCTTTATGTTCATACTTTAGATATCCAGTTTGAACAAATACATTTAAAGGTGTTCTCTTTAAAATGATTTCCCTATACCTACCTAGTGACAAGATATTTGGTACCTTTGGTACCAGGGGTCGGTAGGTACCCCTGATGGCAGGAAAGTACCTACTTAATGCAAGAACGTTGTAGGCCTCAGGCGAGGTGGGGAGGGGGTTAAATCCTACCTACTCTATAAAAGGGTGATCCGACAATGGTAATAGGTAGGCAGATACAGTGTGTCTATTCTTTAAAATGTAAACAATACCTTTTTACGTTTTAGTAATTAGGTACCTATTTGAAAATCTGTGCGGTATAGGGTGGGCAGGATAAACTAAGTTCATCAATGAATCCGGCATAGGTAGGTACAGTGGAGGTAATCCACCTCTTACCCGCCCTGGTATAAGTAACTGATGGTTACTCCTTCAAGGCTCTCGGAAGATTCTAATTTTTTTGATTAAACGAAGCTACATTTATTTATTTTGAACGAATCTAAACCTCCAGTGTCCATGCATACGTTGTTAGTAAGCAGTATGCAAGTGCTTAACAGGATAAACAAAATGCAAAAAAAATGGGTTAGTAAGACAAAGATAAATTAAATAGGGCAAAAGAAAAACTCATTCATGAGACTCCATGACGCGGAATTGCATCTGTAAAAAACCTGCAAGCACATGTATAAAATAGAGAACATAAGAAATACAATAAATCTCAAATCAATTGGCAAGTACCAACAAAAAATGTGAATGGCTTTCGGTCTGACCATAAACTACACTTAGCTTCCGTGTCCCTTAGCCAACCACTCAGTGAAGCCTCAAAGAATGTTAACTGAATATTTGGGGTAAAATACCCGAAGACTAAAAGAAAATTCAGCGTTGGGTAATAATAGGTAGGTACAATAAAAAACACTCACGCTACGACCACCGCGGTTGAGGGGTAAGGCTCTTGACTAGCGATCCCTAGATCGCGTGTACAAATCCCGGCTGGTCGATGCCCGGCATGCTAAAATAAATTTTATTTGATTTATTTGAGTTATTTTACAATTTTATTAATTGGGAGGCGGGTATGGGTACCGCCGCCCCAGGAACCATTTATTGGACAACCAACACCCCTGCCATAGGTCACCCCCAGTGGTTCGCTACATTTAGTGACTTAGCAGGGGTGCCCGAGTTCATGGGATGAGGTTTGTCTAGGTCTTGGTGGCGGATACGTTTGCCCAACCACTGCGTGCGGGCTGGATCGGAGGAGACTGATTGAGTGAGGCCTTTTGACCATTCCAGCCGGATTCTCCCGACCCTTCGCCTTGCACCGCAGTGTGAGGAATAGATTCATACGTACGTCACTCCTGGCCACACTGACCCCCAGATTCCTACCACTCATACCTTTTTCCTTCCCATATCTTCCTCTCCTTCCTTTTTCTTAAAAAACTCACCACATAGCATCCTCAAAGATGACATAGGCCCCTAGGGAAATTGTTTTCGTCGGTACCTCCAGTGTGGAGCTAATGTAAAAAAAAAAAAATTCAATAATATATAGCACATTGACGTCACGTTCCGGAGTGGAAGTTTGTTTTTGTCTAAGATTTTCGTTTCCTTTTTTTTTACTTAATTTCGTACTAATTTAATTTAATCTTACTCAATTTGCCTTTGTGTAAGACCACCATTCAGAAATGAAACATTGCTTCAAATGGCCTTTAGCCGTATTTGGTGGCTGGATCTTACAGCATGATTCCCCAACATCATCTTCCCCATCTCCTTTCCTCTTCCAACTTACCTTCAGCATACCCTAACATACCCCAAATGGGATGCCATGGTCTCATTGGCTCCAAGCGATCGGGAGCAGTTAGGACTCTTATGTGGTATTCATTGCTTGGAACTAAATGTTGATAAGTGCAAAATTATGTCCTTCTACAGATCTAAAAATCCGATTGTTTTCGAATACAAACTAAATAATAATTGCCTAGCAACTGCTCAATCTATTAAAGACCTTGGTGTCTCTCGTGATAGCAAGCTTTCTTTTCGGGATCATATAAATGTGATTCTTAATAAATCTCTCAAACTACTTGGTTTCATCAATAGAATCACTTCTGACTTCAAAAACTGAACTCTTTACTGCTCCTTGGTTTGCCCCAATCTTGAATATGCTTGTGTTATATGGTCTCCTTTTTATACTGTTCATATTCGTTATATTGAGTCCGTTCAACATCGGTTCCTAAAAGGGATTGCTAGGAGGCTAGGATTAGAGCGAGGCAATTGCTCGTATGCTGAAATTGAACAAACTCTAAACCTTTCTCCATTAGAAGACCGTCGGAAAAAAACTGATCTCATTTTTTTCTTCAAAACTGTTTAATCGATTCACCTACATTACCAATATACCTTCTCGTAGACTTAGAAATAAAGACCTGCTTTTCCTCAATCAGCACTCGACTAATTATGGTTATAACTCACCACTGGCTAGGATGTGTAGAATGGTCAACTCACGTCAAGACCTTGATTTTTTTGGTATTTGCTTAAATGATTTCTGTCGCTCCTTAAACAATTGAAGATATTTCATATTCACCCTAAATTTTGCAAAGTCTTGACTTGACTTGATATTCTATTTTATTCTATTTTCTCTGTTTGTCTTTGCTTTCATGTACCATCCTCATCCTGACAATGTTCATTTCCAAAGTTGGTGATACTTTGTTAAATTTCTTTCTGGGCATAACGTTTTAGTCATCCTGTTATAACGCTCCATACGCCCAAACTACGCATCGGGAGAGTCGGTACATACTTGTACAACTACCTACAGCAACCCCAGTCAATTACACGGCGGTAGGTACCTAGTACTGGAGAGGTAGGTACCTACCAACCCGCCCTACCTTATAATATATTATATCTAAATATGTAGGCATAAACGAGTGGTAGATACGCTCAGTAATGCCCTAGTAGAATATCGCTTTTCCGAATCGAAATGCTTTGCTTGAAATTTTAGCTTAGCTTTATATGGGAGGCGGGTGTGGGTACCGCCGCTCCGTGAACTTATTGGATAATTAACATATCTGCCAAAGGTCACCCCAAGTAGTTCGTAACGTTTGGTGATTTATTTATTGTAAGAAACAAACAGCTTAAACATATTTAATTAAATGAAGACAATATTAGCGAAACTCAATCAAAAATGTGGAAACAGAAAAATCAGAAAAAGATATTGGCTCCTCTGGGACTCGAACCCACGACCCTTTGCTTACATGGCAAGTGCTCTACCAACTGAGCTAAGGTGTCGTCATCAAATTCGGTCACCGTATCATATTTCGACTAAGAACTACCAACATTATCTTAATTTTCTTAACGCGCATATTATTGACCGCTATCTTTATATATAAAAATCTCGTGTCACGGTGTTTGTGGTCGCACTCCTCCGAAACGGCTTGACCGATTTTTATTAAATTTGGTAGGTATGAGAATAGGTTTTTAAAGTATATTTCATACCGCTTGGTGATTAGGGTGTCCCTATCCAGAAAAAAAAACTGTTTTTTGAAAAAAAAAATTTGTGTTTTTTTATTTGGCAAAAATACCTAAAACCCCAAGTTTTAACCCTCCCACCTTCACCCTCCCATTTTTAATCGCGATTTTAATATTTTTGTGTGAACTAATTTAACCGTCTTTCGTATTTCAAACAGAACGAAATTATTTATGTTGTTGAATGACAGATGGCGCTACGTCCGCCACATCGAACTTTCATCCACACATGCGCAAGACATTCACGAGAAGCGTCGCGTCATTTTGATATTTCATTCGGCATCATGTTCTCGCGTGGGCAAACCATTGAGCTTATTTGTGTTGGCTAAAGACGGTCTGACAAAAAATATCGTATACTTAATTGCTCTTCGACATTCATATTGCTTTTATCGGCGGTCATCCTCTACAGCGCTCCATTCCTCTTACTGTCATAGATCCCATCCCCACACACTTACAATACATCGTTATTTTTTATTTAACAACCAAAATATTCACTAGAAATATTTTATATGGCAGAACAACGTTTGTCGGGTCAACTAGTCTTTATATATGAATCTTATATATATGAATTTTATACTTAATATTTTAGGTTGAATCGTGCAATCATTTGCAAGATTCAACCTAAAATATAGGCAGTGAACCGCACCGCACTTGCACCGTAGTGGGAAGCTTGATTTTCACTCCGGGAGACACTGACCCCCAGATTCCTAACCGCTCCTCATACCTTTTCCCTTCCCAGAACTTCCTCTTCTTCCTTTCCCTAAAAAGACCTTCCTCACAGCATCCCCAAAAATGACATATACCCTGAGAGATTTTTTTCCTCAGGGCCTCCTATGCGAGCCAAAGTAAATAAAGCCATGTTTGATGATCAGATCTGAATAGTCACGTAGGTACTTATCTGCCTTCCTCTACCCCATCTACTGTCCTTGCCCACTCAACCTAACAACATACCTACCTCAATTGGGGATGTCATATTCCCACTGACTCTGTACTCTGTATTACAGTTGGGAGCAGTTGGGACTCTTGTGCCCAGTTCATAAAAAAATAAAAATTTAACAATTTTAGTGCACGTCTAGTCAGTTGTAAGTCCCGCATAAGAGTCCCAACTCCTCGCCATCGTCTGAAACATTCGCAGCCATAAGGCAACCCCAATTGGGGTATGTCGTGAGGCTGAAGTTAGTAGGCACTGTAGGGAGTGTGGGAATGGGAAGGAAATGGGAAAGAGTAAAGTGGGGAAGAACTTGGCTATGGGATCTGGTCATTAAAAGCCACTTCATCAACGATTCAAGAGCGATGCTGAGAGTAAATTCCAAGATTCAATGTAACGAAATAATAATGAAGTCTAACAAAAAAAATAATATCTTTTGAAGGAAATAATTATCAAAGTAATATATCATTGAATAAGAAGATAATACTAACAAATCTAAACGAGAAAAATAAAAAGTCGCAGCTTGGAATAGAACACGTATCTCCGTCTTACCTGGACAATGCCTTAACCAACACGGCCATTATTAAAAACGTCATTCCGATAAAATTGAATATTCCCTTAGACTTGTAATACTGTTAATTTGAATTTTAATTTTGTCCTCAATAAATATAAATTTGATATGTTTATCCGAGACACTATCAACGTCATAAATAAATTCGTTAGAAATTTTTAATATTTAAAAAATATAGCAGCCAAAATAATTTATTGAAGATAATATTATTATTATTTTTTGTTGTTGTATTTTTTTTAATTTGTCAATTTGTAATTTAATTTGTAGAACTCCAATTTACCTTGATTCTTTTATATATTCAATAATATTATTATTTAATTTATAAAAACAGTTGTAAACAAGTTCTGCCATGTAATTGTTATTACACGTGACAGCTGTTTTGGCTTCTGAAGGCGCGAACAAACTGTGGTTAGACCACTTACAGGCAATATATTTATATTATTTCTATACTAGCTGACCCGCCACGCGTTGCTGTGACTAATAAAACACAACGCCATCTACTGGATGGTTATCCAACCTTTATAACCACCGCCGTCTTTGAGTTTATCGCGAAGAGACAGACAGATGCCGCGGAGGACTTTAATTTATAATACGTAGAGATGGTGTGAAAGATTATAATAATGTGTATGAAATGCTTGGGGTAACTAACGAATTTAAGTTAATAAGGATTAATACTGTATCCGTCTAAATAACTTTTGATTAGGCAGCAGCGTTTTCGATGAAAGCTACCAGGCGGCTCGACTTTTTCCGACACTTCTAACAATTATCGTTATGTTTCAACCAATTTACACAAATCCTTGACAAATTACATACCTAAACCTTCCTCACGAAACACTCTATTTATTGGTGAAAACCGCATGAAAATCCGTCTAGTTGTTTCGAGTTTATCGCGAACAGATAGACGACGCGAAGGACTTTAATTTATAATATGTAGAGATGTGTACTTATGATGAAAAACTTATAGCTTGCACTCATTCATTTCCGAGCAAAATGTCAGACATTTTTAATGATTATGCATTTTTATTATACCCTTTTACATTTAATAATACTGTTAATTCTGAATTTTATGAGATTATTATAATAATATTAAATATAATTCTGAATGGGTTATGAGATCGACAAAAATGACGTAACATAGTTAGGTCTCAATGGCAACAGAGTTAGGGTTACGATCCTCAGCAATGCGGTTACGACTCTCGGCCTACAGGGCCTCGAGGGAAAACTTTCCGATATTCTTATAGCATCAAACAATTTACACATTAGTTATATTTCCATTAAATTTAACGGCTTCAGAATCTCAGGTTAACCAACTTGAGAGCAATATACGTCCGCCGGAACTCGGTGAGATCTTATTTCCGGTATTATATTATGCGGCGAAGCCTTAGCTAGGTAGGTAGGTAAGGCAGGTAATACAGAATACAGCCTCCCGCCCTGGGCTTCGAAGTGGCAGGTGAACGCCATGGCAAATGGCTTCCTACAGGTATTATAATTACAGATACAAATATATGTATAAACACTTTGTAGTGTTATACCTTGTGTAGATTATTATACTACCTATGGTTTGCTTTGTGCGATGTATAGTTATTCTTGTATAATTTTTATAAATTAAAAAACATTTCGTCAAGCAGCAAAAATTCCCTAACTAAGCCCGATTTCATATTGGTCGCTAGGTATCTATCATTGAAAAAAGAATAACACAAGAAGTGCCTTGTGGGCGTGATTCGTGATCAAATTACAGGCCTAATTTGGGCTTAGATTTCCATACAAACTGTGCTTTCGAAATTCAAATGGGATGGAGATTTACGATGTTAGGCGAGTGTAAGTGAGACGAAACATTAGTTTTTTTTTAAATATTTAATACCGCACAATAGCAACTCGCAACTGCTCCCAACCATACCCAATGAGACTATTTCATCCCCAACGGGAGTATGTTATGTGGCTGGAGAAAGTGGGAAGGGGAAGGGAATGAGAAAGAGGAAGTTGGAGGAGTACCTGGTAATTCAGTTCAGGCCATCAACCACGATAACCATTTCAAGCAATCTTTCAAATCTAAACGGTGGTCTTACACTCTTACATCAGGGCGATACTGAGAGTATCTTCCACTCTGCCTATAGATTCCGTATTTTTTGCAGGATCGTTATTGGATAACGGACGTTATCTCATGTCAGATTTGTGTGATTTTTACATATTTACTGTCACATATTTTTTTTTGTATCCAAGGTTTGTATCGATTTAAACACGAATACTGCAAGTACGCATGATTATTTATTCATTTAATGTACGTTGTACCTAGAAAAAGCAAATAAGAGCCATAAAAATCACAAAAATCTGATCTGATAACGATCTCACAAAAAATACGGAATCGCTAGGCCGATTGGGCCAAATGAAGCATACGTTTTTCATTTGAATTTGCATGAAAGGCACTTCTAGTGTTATATTAATTATTCTGTGGTATTTATCGATAATTTTATAGTTAACAGGGAAAAAATTGGCCTACAATGCAAACACATTTTATTTTTTATATGGTGTAGCTGTTTGTCTTTTTGAAACATGAAATTCGGAAGGGTTCTTTCGCAAAAGTGGTGACCCGACAATTCGTCCTGCGACAATTCATCCGGCGACAGTTCATCCTGCGACAGTTCATCCGGCCGACAGTTCATCCTGCCGACAGTTCATCCCGCCGACAATTCATCCGGCGACAATTCATCCTGCCTGATCATTTAGAAGATTTTTATTAAGTATGCAAAGAGGATATACGGCCGTACAACCAAAGGCATCTTGAGTGGAAATCCGCTGTAAAAATATTGTACTAACAATAATTTCGACTCTCCGAAGAAGCATGCGTGAATATCAAAATACGACATACTTATACGTGCAGTCGGCTTAGCAAAGAACGGTAAAGATTCCTACTTGCATCTAATATAACTTTTTTATCTGAAATTATCACCATCTTTTTAGGGTGAATTGACTGATTTAAAAAAAAAAACACAAGAGTCCCAACCGTCTCGAGCCAGTGAGTGCCAATGGCATCCCCAATTTTGGTATGGTGTGATGCTGAAGGTAGTGGTGAGGGGAAGGAGATGTGGAAAACGTATCTTCCTATTCAGATCTAGTCACCAAACACGGCTAGGTTAGGTTAGGTTAGGTTAGGTTTGGTAAAGTTAGGTTAGGTTAGGTTAGGTCAGGTCAGGTTAGGTTAGGTTAGGTTAGGTTAGGTTAGGTTAGGTTAGGTTGTACGGCCGTATATCCTCTTTGCATACTTACTTGAAGAAAAAATCTTCTAAATGATCAGGCAGGATGAATTATCGCCGGACGAATTGTCGGCAGGATGAACTGTCGGCAGGATGAACTGTCGCCGGATGAATTGTCGCAGGATGAACTGTCATGGAACCCGCAAAAGTATATTGATGAATTATTTTAGACAATAATGTGGTGATTGTTTTTTTTTTCAATTTAAAAAGCTATCTAAATGAGCCATTGCAATAACGTTGGTCTCACTGGATGGTTTACCCGTGCTAGGAAGGTCACGTATTCGTAGCAAATGGTTAAATAATAATTACGTACATTACATTAATTATTAACATTAATAGGTAATAACAACAAGCATTAAGTTTGTTACCTAATTAGGTATTACTGACCATGTTAACATTACAATCATTAGTGGAAACATTCTAGCGGTAGACGCAGAATAAATAATTCCTAGATGTGTCATTTGTATAGATTTGAAAGACAACTAATTTCGCCAGTCAGAGAAGCAAATTAAATTGTTTATCCACCCACGAAAGTTTTTACATTCATATGAAAATGTTTAAGTGTTCAAGTTTTCTGTTATGTCCGGTGCCTAGGAGCCGAAAGGTTTTATGTAATTCGACGAATAGAGAACTCCAGTCCAATTTTTTTATTGAATAATTACCTTCTAACTTAAATAACTGTATTTTTTAGAGTTAATTTTAATAGTTAAAATAATTGTCAAAGTTTTAATTTTTCAAGATGCCCCGAAAACCACCGCATGTATGGTGAATCGTGTGACGTCATCACTCCTGAAAAGTTACTATAGGATCGGGTAATCAGCTGATCAACTGCCGCCATTTTGAATTTCGTTGTTCGAAGTGTTCTCCCTAGAACTTGCATTACTATTTTTTTGGTGCAGTAGTTTTTTAATATTTTCAATAATAGAGATAAACTAATAAGTTTATCGTTTAAGGGAGATATGTAAGAAATCGGTAGAAATTCGAGTAGTGGTGGCTTGAGGGTATAATAAGGACTTAATAAATATCGATATGTATGTATGCATACCTGAAAACACGTAGTTAGTAAAATAAACGAAATATATCACAATTTATTTTTACATTTTAGGTATTTTATTTTTAATTTCTACAATACTTAATACACATATAGGGTAGGTACTGCACGATTAACCAACAACAAAGCTTCATTTATCGATTAACAAAAGCTTTTCAAGATGCTTACTGATCTCTGAAATAACAAAAACCAGAATTGTGCAATACCATTGTGCCAAAAAGACTCCCACAAGATGCTAAAAAGACAGAAAAAAGACAACAAAAATACAAAAAGGTTTAAAGTAAACATGATTCTTTGTTGTTCATCCCGTATCGATCCTTTTTACAATCGATTGATCCACTCTACAAAAATGTGATTTAAAATCATCAGTCTTTTAAATCCTTTTACAGAAATGAAAAGAAAAAAAAATTGTGTAAGGACTGTTTTTAAGTGTCCCTTTTGACCAATAAGCCATCCTTTTTCATTGTATCGAACTAAAGTCTATTGGTTTGTAGAAGATATTATTGTATGTTTATTGGCAGTGTTGCTTTATTTCAGAATAATGGTACATTCTTTACTGAGTGTAGGTAAATACGAGGGCTGTCTGTAAAATAAGGTCTCCAAGGTGCTGCAGTCACGAAAAACGATTTTACGCGCAATCTTTTAACACTGGCGTGTAACCTGGTTTCCCCTTGCAAAATCCTCACCACGATGCACCATCTGTGATGCTTAGTCTTGGCGTGGCAGCCGTTCGCGATGGAGCTTGCACTCGCCGCACCCAACAGGGGTGAATTACGCTCTATAATTGGTTTTTTTGTGAAAAAAACCCTGGTAGAAATTCATTCTCAGCTACTTGAAGTGTACCTACGGAAAACAGTGTATGAGTGCAAAACGTGCACAAACGGTGCAGAGAATTTAAAAGCGTGCCGTACGGCCATCGGTTTCAGACGAAAAAATTGCCAAAGTGAAAAAAACAATGATTGCAGATCGACGTGTGACCGTTTGGGAGCTCTGTGATATGTAAGACCACTACTGACAAGATTTTGACAGAACATTTGGGAGACACAAAGTCTGCTCAAGGTGGGTCCCAAAATGACACCACACACAAAGGAATCATCCCAGTGGCTTTATTCAAATTCGCCGAAGCACAGTTTAAAAACGAATTACAGAGCGTAACTCACACCTGGCGGGTACGGCGAGTGGAACCTCCATCGCGAACGGCTACCAAACCGAGACTAAGCATCACAGATGGTGCATCGTGGTGAGGATTTTGCAAGGGGAAACGAGGCTACACGCCAGTGCGCGTAAAATCGTTTTTCGCGACTGCAGCACCTTGGAGTCCTTATTTTACGAACAGCCCTAGTATATTGCGAAAATAATTGAACTAAGAAAGAATCAGGTATTTTTACAAACTACGGATACCGAAAAAACGCATGTACACAGTGCTAAGGTACGGCCTTGACACTTTATCCAGCGTTTTCTGACATTGTAGATATAAATGTAATAAAATGTAAAATTTTAAAGTTGGTAACAATATTATAATAACTTCGGCGGCCAACCGTTGTCGGATCACCATCACCGAAATTGACCAGCGTGACGTCAAGAACGCCATATACCCACAACCAAATTTAGTAGTATTTATGATGATCAATTTCAAAAGAAGTGATTCGACAGCCTCCGTGGACGAGGGGTAAGGCTCTCGACTAGCATATCCAGAGGTCGCGAATGCAAATCGCGGTCAAGTAAATTTTATTTATGTTATTTCACAATTCAGTAATTTCAAATAATATGTAGTGTACTTGCGGCAGGTTCCAGAGTGGAAGATACTCTCAGAGTCCTATTCAGAATTAATTCATTGCTTGAAATGGCTTTAGCCTTATTTGGTGACCGTATCTGAATAGCCAGGTATCATCTTTCCCACATTCGTCTTTCCCATCTCCTTCTTTTTCCACACAACACTCCGCAATTGGGGATGCCGTAGTCTCACTAGCTCTAGACGGTTGGGAGCAGTTGGGACTCTTGTGCGGTATGCACATTAGATAAAAGAAGTAAGTAAAAATTGAGCTTACTTTGAGTACTGGCCCAAAATACACTTCCATGTGTTTCTCTGTTCAATAAGATGAAATACATTGGCTTTTTTTTCGCAACTAGAATTAAAATCGCTACAAGTACAATTGAAAGCCACTTACAAATTACGACATTTTTTTACATCAAAAATGGGATCAAAAACGCAAAAAAACTTGATTGACGTTTGGCGAATTCAAAAATGATCAAAAGCAGGTGAAACGAATTACCTTTGGACCTGGTCTTGAAAAAAACTGTTCGCTAAATCCATTACAAACCTGTCACTCCATTCCAGAAGAATTTCTGTCTATTTTGACGAAATTGCAAATCAAAATTGGACACGGGAGGTTTACGATTTGGACGGTTTTGTGATTTCTTTGTAACGATTTTGTTTACATCTTTAGTTTGTGGCAGTATGAGATTTGGATAGTTTTTTTACCCACAAGTTATAAACCGATAGCAATTAGTATTGTGAGCATATCGAGTGTCCGAATTCAACAGAGTTTATGGTTACTCCGGTTGAATTAAAAAAATAATGAATCGAAAATCTTGATGGATTTTTCTTTGATTGAAATGGCATTACTCGTATTCATTATACAAAAATACCTTTAATAATAAGTTGGTATGGATATCAAACTAATTTATTTACAGTGTCAACTTTTTGTACAGGGTGGACCTTAACTGTGTTCGCGGTTTGTTTCGTTATTTTTCAACAATGCGTGGAGCGAGCGCGGTTCGAAGGGTATCGTTAGACGCGTTATTTCGTGGAATTTTTAGTCGCCATGGAGCCGTTCACGGGAGGGCAGTGCACGTTTTGTGTTCGTGCATATTACATAAACAATTATTCCGTGGCGATTTCGAGTCGAATGTACCGTGCTCATTTCGGTTTACGAGACATTAATCAAGCACCAAGCGCAAAATCTATTCGGAAATGGATCAAAATGGTTGAGACAACCGGCTCAACAGTAAAAACAATTAATGAAGGCCGCCCGAAGTCAGCGAGGATACCAGAAGTTATTCAGCGAGTTAGTGAATCAGTGAGGGAAAATCCACAACAAACTACTCGCAAGAAAAGCCAAGCCTTATCCATCAAGAGGAGCACTTTACAAAGAATTTTACGCCACGATTTACATCTAAAAGCTTATAAAGTTTAGCTGACGCAATAGTTGAAGCCGAATGATACCGATCTTCGACTTAATTTTGCCAATGTGATGCTGGAACGTTTTGATAATTTTTTTCAACATAGTGTTCAGCGATGAGGCCAATTTCCACATCAATGGCCATGTTAATAAACAAAATTGCCGGTATTGGTCTGAGAATAGAAGAAGAAGAAGAATACCCCCCCGACAGAAGCATCAAAGTGCCTTGCATAGCTCGAAGGTCGTTGTTTGGGCTGCAATATCAGGTAGGGTTATCATTGGCTAATATTTCTTTGAAAACGAAAGGAGAGTTGCTACGACACTGAAATCTAAGAATTATTGTCAGATTCTTCAGGAGTTCTTGGTCCCAGCTCTTCAAGATTTTCAAGGTCACAATTCCAGGAGCTGGTTTCAACAGGACGGCGCCACCTGTCACACTGCTAAACTGTCCATGGACCGTTTGAAGGAGATGTTCCCCGAAAAACTCATTTCACGGGGAGGACACATTGAGTGGCCCCCACGGAGCCCAGATCTCAGCCCGTGTGATTTTTTTTCTGGGGATACTTAAAATCAAGAGTCTATGAAGACAATCCGACAACAATAAATCAGTTGAAATAAAACATTGTACGGGAAATTAACGCCATCCCACGGGCAACTTGTCAACGTGATTTTGAGAATTTTCGAATCCGCCTTAGACAATGTCAATAGGCTGATGGAGCTCACTTGGACAATATAATTTTTTAACCTTAATGTCATTAAAATTTCCATTTATTGTAGTTTTTGAAAATATTAATAAAACATATATAAGTTCTACCATTATTTATTTATTGTTAATTGAAACTAGGTATACAGTTAAGGGCCACCCTGTACTTATACGCTGGTATAAACCATGTATGTGGCTTATATATATATATATATTTTTTATTTAAGCGATTATATAAAATAATTCTATTTACAAAATATTTATTTATTTAAAAGCCCATAGGGCTTTTACATAGAATGCAGTACATTTTATTTTTAATTACAGTGAAAAGAATGGGTTTACAAAATACAATACACAGTACAAGTAAAATAATATTTGTTAAAAACAAAATAAAGGTTTCATAAAATATAAGGGTAAAAAAAATAAAATAATTAGGTTACATAAAATATAAGCGTTAACAAAATCATCATCATCATCACTATTGGCTCTACAACCCCTGGTGGGTCTTGGCCTCCTCAAGAGTCTTCCTCCACTCATCTCGGTTTTGTGCCAGCTCTCTCCAGTTTGGAAGCTCCAAGATAGATATGTCTTTGAGGACGTTGTCGCTCCATCTTAGTCTTGGCCTTCCCAGGCTCCTTCGCCCTATTGGTCTTGATTTCAGCAGGGACTTTGGTGCTTGATGCTCGGTCATTCTCTCCACATGACCCAGCCACCGAAGTCTTCCCAATTTTATAAATTTTGCGACGTTTAGCTCCTTAAACAAGGTATAGAGCTCATTGTTATAGCGTCTGCGCCAAAATTCATTTTCTAGAACCGGTCCGAAGATGCGCCTCAAAATTTTTCTTTCAAAAACGTCCAGTGCTCGCTCATTCCTCTTAGTTAGTACCCAAGTCTCAGCTGCGTACGTAAGTACTGGTCTGATAAGTGTTTTGTACACTAATATCTTCGTGTTTCTGGACAGCAGTCTGGACTTTAATTGGTAACAAAATACAAGTGCGTTAACAAAATACAGGTAACATAAAATATGAGAAACAAAATATAGTCCATAAAATATAGTAGTTGACATAAAGTATGTAATGTTTAAAATTGTTGTTCTCGTTAGTTTATGGGATAGGTAGAAATAAATTGTTGGCACATATGGCGTTTGAAGTTTGCTAAGTTCAAATTATTGTCAAATACATCCAGATTTTAAGTATTTGTTACCAAGACTATGCAAACGTTGTATTGGAGAATGTAAATCATAGTTCGAATGAGATGTACGTATATAAAATGTCAATGTTTGTCTAGTTGTTCGTGTGATATGATAGTTATGTTAGGTAAAAATATTGTATTTCTTAGTCCTCCTCACTAGGGTTTCCTGTGCTGAGGCGGACTACAGTTATTTAATTATAGTTTATTTGTCTTCTATGTCGTTTTTAGTATCTTCGTTAGGGTGTTTTCGTTGACTTCTTTCAGCCATATTTTTTAAGACTTGTTTTTTTTTGTTTTTGATGAATTTGAGTGAAAATATGTTTTATTCTATTGTTATTCGCACCCCTTCGAAAATTCTTAGTTATATTTCTTGTAAGTAGGAAGTTTGGGGGTAAGTATGGGGTGAGGTTTGTCTAGGTATTAGAGGCGGATGACCACGACATACTGAACCAGATTCCAACCCACCCAGATTCCAACCCACCCAGATTCCAACCCACCCCTTAAACCTTTTTCCTACCCAGAACTCTCCTCTCCTTCCTTTCCTTAAAAAAACTCTGCACACAGCATCCCCAAAGAAGACATAGGCCCTGAGGGAAATTATTTTCCTCAGGGCCTCCTGTGTGGAGCTCATGCAAAAAAAAAGTAGTGTGGTGTATACTGTATAAGTACGCCGGGGGGCCAACTATGACAGCTCCCCTCCCGCCGCGGCCCCGCTCTCGCCTCTCGACTCGTCAAGTCGCGCGTGCGACACAAGCACATCTCACCTATAACTATGTATGTAATTACAAACCTACCTTGACTGACACCGACTCCAAAAATAACAATCGTACCTACATATTGATGAGTAGAAAAAGTAAGTTGATTATTAAGTTTAGTGCATTTTTTGAAGTCGTTTTTTTGTTTTGTTAAAATTTTTGTTTATTTGTATTTGAATATCTTTGGAATACACTCATACCTCAATATTATCCATGTAACTATATTCCGTACTTTCAAAATTATTGTCACGGCTAGTAATATTTTAGGGTCTACGGAGACGTCACGGTGCTGAAAATGATGACGTTTTTCCTTCGGAGGAAACAGACCTACGTACATTGCGTATCTCATCTTTTGAAAGTGCTGCAGCACTATTGTGTTAAGGAACGTATGTTTATTGTCGTCACGGTACCGTTACCGTAAATCGTCACAGTAATTATAAAAGCGTCTAATAGGGAACGCCATAATCCCACTGATTCTGGACAATTATTGGGAGTTGTGCGGTATTCACTTTTTATCCGCCTCTGTTGACTACTAATAAACAATCCGCCAATAAAACCAAACTTACGTTGGAACCGGTCGCGCTCCATTAAATTTGTAACAAATAACAAAAAAGGTTTTTAACAAATTGTTTTCATGTTGCATTCTTTCAGAGCATCCTCTCTCGCACACGAGGCGAGGTATGGCAGGTAAAGGTAAGGTGAGGTAGTCTATAGGGACCGCCAAATGATATAAATTGATTAACG
The DNA here is from genome assembly GCA_917880885.1 of Limnephilus marmoratus. Taxonomy (NCBI): domain Eukaryota; kingdom Metazoa; phylum Arthropoda; class Insecta; order Trichoptera; family Limnephilidae; genus Limnephilus; species Limnephilus marmoratus. The sequence continues at coordinate 24,126,380 of OU862928.1, read as the reverse complement.
AGCAAAGGTTTTATTGGCTCCGATGCGCTCTGCAATATTATTACTGCTGTGGTATTTGATACACGAATCTAACTGCCGCTACGTGGAACAGTGGTAAAAATGACAAGTGTATTTTATTATTTTATCAGAGTTTGGTTATTTTAGTTACCAACTAAACGAATATTAGATACTATTTATGATGTAGGTATATAAGAACTTGCAAAGTTGTCAAATGTCTCTTCGCTATCAATTGTCATCCAAGAATACATTGTGTTTATTACAGACTGTTGACAATTTTTTAGCCATCCCAATACCACAGTCAAATCTTAAAAGGTAATAGGCCAATAACCTCACTCGAAAGGCAAAGACATAAAAAGTAAAACGGCAACATACAAAAGGCAAAAACATAAAATGTAAAAGGCCAATATACAAATGACAAAGACATAAAATGTTATATAGATGGTCAATATGCAAAAGTCAGACATAAAATGTAAAAGGGCAATAATCAAATGGCAAAGACGTAAAATGTAAAAGGCCAATATTCATATGGCAAATATATAAAAAGTATTACAAATACAAATTGTCAATACGCAAAAGTCAGACACAACATGAAAACACCCAATAAACAAATGGCAGAGACATGCCATGTTAAACGGGAAATACAAATAATAAAGACATTAAATGTAAAATACCAAAGTACAACTAACAAAGACATAAAATATTATATAAATGGTCAATATCAAAAATCATATAATATGTATAACATTTAAAAGACCAATATACAAAAGGCAAGGACATAAAATGTGAAAAGCCAATATGCAAATGGCAAAGATTTAAAAATGACCAATACACAAATAGTTATGCAAAAGTAAAAAATGGTCATGTGAAATGTAAAAGTTAAAGAGTAAAACCAAAAATGGTCTTGTAAAATGTAAAAGGTTAACAAACAAATGGCAAAGATATAAAATGTTAAACTTTAAAATACAAATAACAAAGACATAAAATGTAAAACGCCAATATACAAATTAATAATAAATAAACATATGAAATATTATATATGGGGTCAATATGCAAAAGTGACATGAAATGACAAAAGATTAACATAAAAAGATATAAAATGTAAAAGGTCAATATAGAAAAGGGTAAGACATAAAATGTAAAACGCCAATATAAAAATGGCAGTGATATGAAATGTAAAAAGCTAATATACAAGTGGTTTATAAGCAAAACTTAAAACTGCAAATACAAATGACAAAGACACAAAATGAAAGAGGCCAATATGCAAATGGCAAAGGTATAAAATAATGAAGGCCAATATACAAACGGCCAAAACATGACGTATAAAACACTATTACACAAGAGACAAAAACATTTCAATAATTACAAATATCCATGTAATATTTTTTGACACAGGGTTATGATACCAGGCTCTACAGGGGAACGGAGTCAACACTCCGGGAATCACTAAGCAGACGTGGATGGTCGAAGCAGTCGGATTCGTGTACTTACATAGTATTGCATATGTAAATGTACTCTTACACGGGTTTACACGAGCTTACATGCCTCATGACACTCTGGCGACATAACATGCATGTCGAGGAATTATTAACTGACCCCGAACCTTCGGCTAAATTGTTTTATTTCATATTTACGGTATGCGATAGTCGGTCGTTGATTTTGAGCAATGCGTTTTTTGCATTGTGCCAAAGGCAAGGCCATATTAAATTTAGTAAATATTTTGTGAACCACGCAAGGCTTTTGACGAGAGTTTTTTTAATTGTTTGGGAAGATGTATCAAACGGGACAGACTTTCTGTATTCGCATATATATTGACTGTCGAATTAATGGACTGTAATAAAAAATATGATATTTCAAAGTGACCCAACTTTGGGAATAGCTTGGGGAACAGTGGACATTGGAAAGAAATCTGACTTGCTTGAGGGATCACTCGGTTGGTCACTGCACCGTAGGACTCGACGTTATGGCACTGGGAGATCACCGGTTTAATCATTTCACAAGTTTCCGTAAGAATCGATGTTTTGGCTCTGAGGGATCACAGGGTTGGTCACTGAACAAATTTCCGTAATAATCGACGTTTTGGCACTGGGGGATCACCGGTTTAATCATTGCACAAGTTTCCGTGAGAATCGAAATTACGGCACTGAGGAATCACCGGATTGATCACCGCACAAGTCTCCGAAAGAATCGATGTTATGGCGCTAAGGGATCACAGTATGGATCACTGCACAAGTTTCCATAAGAATCGATGTTTTGACACTGAGGGATCTCAGGGTTGGTCACTGCATAAATTTCCGTAAGAATCGATGTTTTCGCACTGGGGGATCACCGGTTTAATCATTGAAATTGTGGCACTGAGGAATCACCGGATTGATCACTGCACAAGTCTCCGAAAGAATCGGTGTTATGGCACTGAGGGATCACCTGTACTCTAGTCGACCTTGTATATGGCTGTATGACGATGATATTTGCACATCGATTCATTGAATATCGCGTGCCTTACGCGAATGACATAAATAAGGAATTACCGAATAATGCCGTCTCGATATTTCGGAAAACAGCCGGGAGTCGAACGCACGCCTCGGTCGGCAAACACCTCCAGTCGTATATCACATTTCATTCATCGGGCCAATAAAACTCCAATCTGTCCTTTTTTAAGGCCTTATGCCGTGCCAGAGATGTTCTTATTATTTGTAATAATTTCTTGAATTGGTTTTTTTTATGTGATTTGGAACATTGGCCTAATCGAGTTTTTGAAATTATGATGTAGTGAGCCTATTGGAGAATTTTTTGGTAATCATTTATGTTTAGGTGTACCTACACCGTACAAAATCCCCAACTGATCCCATCCGTCTGGAGCCAGTGAGACTATGGCATACCCAATTGGGGTGTGTTGTGAGGTTGAAGGTAGTAGGGAGAGGAAGAAGATGTGAAATAGGAAAGTGGGAATGTACCTGGCTATTCAGATCTCATAAGCCAACACGGCAAAAGCCATTTCAAGCAACAGTTCAATTCTGAAGGCGGGCTTACACCAGCGCGATATTGAGAGTATCTTAAACTCTGGAACGAGCCGCAAATACACCGTAATTCATGTTAAGCTAATAAATTTTGAAATAACACAAATATTCTTGCGCACGTCGGGAATAGAACCCATGACCAAGGATCGTATCCACTCAACCACGGAAACTTCCTTGTAATGTATTGAAGATTCGTGACGCAGTAGGTAGGCAAGAGCATCCGCCGCCGAGTCCTAGAAAAACCTTATCCCATGAACCCGGACAACATAAGTCACCAAACGTAGCGATCTTCTTGGCAAACTATGGCAGAGGTGTTGATTATCCAGTAAATTGGCGGCGGTACACATACCCGCCTTCCAAATTGAAACCACACTACACCAAGTATCGACAACTTATCGACAATGAACAACAATCATCCCACGTGATACAGGTAGTTAGTTACCTGTAGCCTGTGAAACGGCAAGACATGTGCGCCTGTACATAAGATATTGTGATTTATCTGGCTGGAGGATTGGATTCGGATTCTGCTAACACGTTGTTACATGCACTGAAGAAGTCTGGCCTAATTTATTCCGCCTTGTCACGAAGGAGTATGGATCATTATTTGCCTTATACCATACTTTATCACGGGCATTGCAATACGTACAGAATTATTTATTTATTTACTCTGATGATTTTAAGAAAAATAAACATTATTAAAAAACTAGTTACAGTAATTTTACAAGCAATACATGATCCCTGACGCTGTCGATGGATAAGGATTAAGGCGATCCACTAGTTCAGGAAAAAATCTAAATCGGAATTCACGCCATTTATGGGAGGAGTTTAAAAATACTTGCGAAAAAGCTTTTGGAAAGGTTGGAAAAGGTATTTGAGAGTTTTTGTTACAGGTTGATTTCGTAAAGGCCTGTAAAAAATATTAATTCCTGTTTTACGCATTGTTTATTGTAATAAAACGGAAATTTAAAATTGATTTCACGAAATCAAGCGACGCGGAGTGACGCGTCCATCTCCCGCTCAATTTGGGGCGTGACTGATACGAAGGAGGTTTGGCGACTGTGGCGTGGACAGTAGTTCTACGGTGGACGCCATAGGGTTCACTTTGAAAAACAGAATTCGTCGACTAGCAGCCGTATTGTAAAATAACAACGCGAAAATGCATATTTTATTTTATTTTAGGAAGATCGGGTGTAAATATCAACGTTTTTTGCGATTATTATAAAATAAACTGAATTTGCCACATTATAAAATAAAACGATATCCGAAAAGGGGGTTTATAATTAGGAGAGTTTGGACTTGAAAGTGTGTTTTTTAGACCTTATACTTTATTTTTTTATAGGCTTATTAAAAGACTTATAAAAAAATGACCGATGTTTTTAAGGGCCAATGTATGCTCTACACGCAGTATTTAATTAAAGCATCTATAATACTTCTAAGCGATCAAATTTTCAAAACAAAAACATGATTTTGTATGATTTTGCATCATTTACTATGGCTTCATCTTAATAGGACAATTTTCGGTAACTTCTCAACATTCTCTAGGACAACCGCAGATCGCTAACGTACAAACAACAGTTTACATCTAATGTTTTTTTTTAAAAATTAGCTCCACACAGGAGGTCCTGAGGAAAATAATTCCCCTCAGGGCCTATGTCATCTTTAGGGATGTTGTGTGGAGGGTCTTTTTAGGAAAGAAAGGAGAGGAGGTTCTGGGAAGGAAAAAGGTATGAGGGTTGGGTAGGAATCTGGGGGTCAGTGTGTCCAGGAGTGAAGGATGTATGAATCCCTTCAACTGCGATGTTCCGAGAGAGTACGGCTGAAACTAACTTTATTACATTTGAGCGCCACTTAATTTCCTCTCCTAAATAAGATACGACGATGATTAGCATAAATTAGTAAAATAGACTTCATGCAGCTAAGAGATAGGCTAACAATTCTATTACAACCAAAGATATTGAAATATAAGTAGATGTGCTATCTGCTGTTTTTACTATGTGGGACTGCGCTTCCGGATGTCGCCGATATTGTTTACCAATTAACAAATAAACTAAAAGAACAAATAATTATCGAATAAACCAAACGAACGTTAAACTAAATGAACGAATTCTTTCCTTATTCAAAATATATTGTTAACCAATATTAATGCACATTTTCAAAAAATCAACGAAATGAACAAATTATTTTTGTATGAAATATTTGTCCGGCGACAGTTGCGCGCACACCATAGCATATCTCTTCTGTATTTGAATATCTTTGATTACAACAAATAAAAAGTGACACCCTTTCCGTTATCAATTCACAAAATCCTACATAAATCTGGTAGCCCATTTTAGATTACCATACAAATAATGATTTTTTCGAAGTCCCCTGTTGGTTTTTGGGATTCTTTACTTAATTATATCTGTAAAAGTCTATTCAATGCCTATAAAGTGTGTGGAGGCACATGGGGTAACCGTGCGCAGTAGGTAAGTGTACGCGGCGACCTCACCCTCAATTCTGCAGCGTTTTGAGTCTGTAGTCACATATATATATTTAATTTTTTGGCTCCACTAAGAACATTTCTCACTTTCTTACTTTTTTATCTTCTTATATTTAATACTTTTTATCCTTGTCTAAGATATCTTACAGTTCATACATTTTATTTTTTACTATTTTATTTCTTACTTTTTTATATTTTATTTTTACTTTTTAATTTATTCTTTATGCTTTACACTTTACGTCTTAAACTTTTTACTTACTTTTATGGTTATTTCCTTTTGGGGTATTATGCCATGTTGCGCTACCTCCTCCTTTAGCCAACGTTATATATATATCAATAGTTCTTGGTATCCGGTAATTGACGGCTACACCAAAGCTAAATGCAAAAAACCATCTTGAAGTATACTGTAATGCCAGCCCGCAGTGGATTGGTGCTGGCAACACGGTATTGCTTCGAAGAACTTAAGCGCACATTTCATCTCTAACATTTACACATCTGCCCTGATGATGGACACTGTAACGCTGTCCGAAACGTTGGCTAAAGGAGGAGGTAGCGCAACACGGCATAATACCCCAAAAGGAAATAACCATAAAATTTTTGGCCGTGAAAATCTAAAATCATACCTTTTTTCTTACTGTTTATTTCTTACTAGCAGACCCGGACAAACGTTGCTGTGACTAACGAAACACAACGCTATTACCCAACCTTTATAAAATCCACACCAGTAGATTATTTGAATTTCTCGGCTTTTTTCTACTATAATAAGAATGTTTTATACATATCAACCTTCCTCTTGAATCACTCTATCTATTGGTGAAAACCGCATGAAAATCCGTTGCGTAGTTTAAAAGATCTATGCGCACATACATTTTGAGCCACTTCATTTAATACAATGTAATGATAATGAATTTTGGCTCCACTAAGAACAGTTCTCACTTTCTTACTTTTTATCTTATTATTTTTTTTTATATTTAATACTTTTGTACTTTTTATCCTTGTCTAAGATATCTTACAATTTATACATTTAACTTTTTACTATTTTATTTGTAACATTTTTATATTTTATTTTTACTTTTTAATTTATTCTTTATGCTTTAAACCTTAGTCCTTTTACTTTTTACTTACTGCCTATTTCTTATTACTTTGACTCTTTTCATTTTACCTTTTACTTTACGGAAATAAATAAATAAATATTCTTCGCGAATCAATTTGTGATTTCACTGAGAGATCAATATGTTGTGCATTGCACAAGCTTCATTGATTGACTGATTATACCATAATGTATTTTTATAAATGTCAAATACGTTAGTAAATAGGCCACACACTGTCAGATAGGGATTTGTACTTGGATAGCAGGTTGGGTGGAGGAAAAGAGATGTATATAGTTATGTCAACAGAGCCCTACGTGGAAAAAACAGATAGATGTTACTTTCTTATTTGTTTTGCTTCTGTTACAAATGGGTGCTATTGTGTAACTAAATGCATCACAAAGATATGCTCGACGACAAATTTTGGTAATATAATAATGACAGTTTTACGGGAACCAACAATCAATTCTCATTGTTATACTTGGTTGAAGATTCTCATACTTTAAAACACTCAAGTTTTTAACCCGTCTGCTTGTTTAGGAATATATTATTCTAGATTACTTTATTTTTGCTTAATGACTTTAATGGGTGCGCAACTTACGAATGATCTGTTAAGAATGTTATTATGGTCATTAGTTTTTTATGTTTATGTCAAAGTAATCAGTTTATTTTTTCAGGGTGTTTTTTAAGGTGAAATTTGAATTTTTTTTTTAATATTTCTGATGCCATCTGGTAATGTATCAAAAACCTTTACTCCAAGAAAACCTTTGAGTAAAGCTAAATAATTAAATTGTCCTATTTTTCAACGTTTTGGAGTTATTTATTAGAATTGACGTTCGTCTTAGTGTTCAATGATTTTTAAATGGTGCAGTTTTATTACGAGTATTATCTTTGTAAATTTGTAATATTGCATGGTAGAAATATAATGTTTTTGGTATTTTAAATTTTTTAAACAGAAGTGCTGATGAATGTGTGCATGAATGTGTTTAAGTAGAATTGTTTTTAACATTAATTTTTGTGTTATGTAAAGCGGTTCTGTGTTTTTATAAGCTCCGCCCAGTCGTGTAATACCATATTTGTATTAATGATTGGTAAAAGGCAAAGCATGTCATTCTAGTAAATCTTTATTTAGGACATATCTTAGATATCTAAAGACTTGTGTTAGTTTCCTCACTCTGAATATTAATAAACATAAACATGTAAAAAAACAACAAAATTTAAAAAAAAACATTGTAATTCAATAAATCGTAATGTAAAAAATAGGCACGGTTACCCCACACGACTCTAAAGTCTAAAGGCTATGTGTAGATTTGTAGAGTACCTATAATATGATGATACGAATATATTGCGTACATGGTATATCGGTGGCGGAGCGGTGAAGTGTGCCTCTCAGCACGACACGGACCCCGGGGTCTCGGGTTCAAACCCCGGCGTGGGCGAAACAATTAATAACAAGGTTATATAAAAAGTGTACCAACACTGCTGTTGCTGCCGTGTTCTGAGATTAGGCAGGAGTTTTGAGTTATCTTTCTTGCAACCTTTTCGTTATATGATTTGTTATGATAGAACCCACTGAAGATATGTAGAGAGAGTTGTAGGAGTGTGTCGTGTTTTATGGATGTGCTGTTTTTTACGTTAGCTCCACTCAAGTGGCCCCGAGGAAAAAAACCCTGAGGGTCTATGTCATCTTTGTGAAAAGTCAGGAAGTTCCGGGAAGTAAAAATGTGTGAGGGATGGTTAGTAATCTGGGGGTCAATGTATCCAGGAGTGACGGATGTATGAATCCATCCCTCCAGCATTGAATCCGGCAGGAGAGGTCTAGGTAAGGAGTATGGACCCAACCAGTCTCTCCCAATCCGTCTCGCCATGCAGTAGGTGGATATATGCAATCGCCGCCAAGATCTGGACAATCATCACCACATTAACAAAGACGTTATATACTGTAGACGTGGGGTAGAAATCTCAAATTGGGAAGCCAAAAGCAAGGCAATTGCACTGGTCTCGATTTCTAGTATTTTAGTACTAAACTGTCACTCGTTGAGTAAGGTCGTGTCTTACCAGTAGGAAAATTGCATTTAAAAAGGGCCAAAATGCCCCCCTGTGTCATGAGAAAATGTTTCCATTACAAGGAAAACAGTAGTAAAAGTTAAGAAATAACATTTCATTTATATGTACACACAAATTACTTATTATTATCGATTAGTATAAGCAATACAATTAATTTTCATGTTCCCCGTCAGACAATGTTGTGCATCTTTAGAAGAAAAACACACATTCTTTGATTGCCTTATGGTACGGCCACACTTAGGCCAACTTCCAACTTCAAACTTTCAGAGTTTCAGAAGAGTAGTTCGTGCGTTGGAAGTTCGAGTTGGAAGTTTGGCTTCGGTGTGGAAGTAGCATATCTTTTTTAAACATGAATAACTTTTGAATTCAGAAATTACTAAAAAACCGCTGAAAGCAAAAGAGTGTTGCTTGTGTGCCACATTATTTTGCGAGTATGTGAGACTATGGCGAGTCTATATTTATATAACGTCATTGCACATTAACCGGGTGTTCTTCTTGCCAAGTCACCAAGCATAGCGAACCACTTGGAGTGACCTTAGTTCAGGAACGGTGCTGGTTATCCAATAAATGGTTTCCGGGGCGGCAGTACCCATACCCGCCTCCCAAATTGAGCTGAGTGATCAAAGTGAGCTCAATTGTTTGTTACTTGCGATGGAAATTTATTGCAGTTTTCTTTCAAAGTGGTATAGATCGCACGTATTTTTATTATACATTTACAGCCTTACTAATAAAAAAAGCAATGAACTACCGTTAAACGGTATTTCCGCAACGTTACTAATAACGGCTAATAACATAACGACGTTTTTATGTTGGCTGCATTGAATTTTGGTAGATTTCGTTTTTCGGCACGTTTTTCACGGCAAAATTAATTTTATGACATGTGATATTTTACGCGTAGTTCATTTTTTAATTAGTGATGTTATCACATCCACGGTTGTTTTTCAATTGAATTAAAATTTTCACGAAGATTTTTTAATAAGGCTGTTAGTGTTAGGAACCTTTTAATATTAAAAAAAAACTTAGGTATCGCAAACTTTTCAAGAAAATTTATAATGAAGTATAAGAGAGGAAATGCATGTCGCTTTATTACGAGTACAAAAAATAAACCTTGGCGGAAACTCTAACAAGTTCCTAACGAACAAACTATCAAACCGACAACTTTCAGCAGAGGTAGGCAGATTGGATAGAACTCAACAAAGTCATCTCTTGGAACTCACTCTTTGCAAAATCATCTCACTTTTCTGTTCTTCCGTCATGTTAAGACAACCTGTTGACCATATTGTTAATTATTTCAATGAAACACCATTTTCACAAACGTCCAAGGGATTTAATTTCTGCTGCATTTACTTCCACAACCATTTGTTTTTTATTTTAATATTTGGTACAATAATTTATATTAAAAATATATATATTTGATAATGTGGGCCTCACTGGGTAGCTTACCCATGCTGAGGCCTTCATTTTAAAATATAAAATTAAATCACATATGATGTAATAAATTTTAATAAAATAATGAATTAATTGAAAAAAATAAAATAACGCCAAATATTATGAATATATCTTTTATATTATAATTATTTTGTAATATTGCTTTTTTTATTCTTTAATCCATCTTTTAATTTTGTATCTGAATTTTTTTCTGTTGTTTTTTGTACCAAGAGAAAAATTGTTGAATGCTTTTATTGCCTGGTATTTGTGGTGTCTGTCCAAAGCTTGGGTTTACCGTCTGAGTTTATATGTTTTTTTGGAGTTTGCACGCTTGTCTAACTGGTCTATTAGTGATAGTTGTTGGTGTTTGTTAAAAACAGTTTTTTGTTCATAAATTAATGAAGTTTGGTGGTGTTTTTTACATATAATTGGCGCATACGTACGTCAAATGTGTTGAATATTTGACCGGTGTCAGTAATTCTATGTTTTTAAGTTTTGCCTTTACGGTGGTTTTCTGGGCGATTTCTATAATATGATTGATAGCTGAGTTTGTTGCTCCTCCCCAAGCAATGATTTCGTATTCTATAATAGATTGAAAAGTGCAAATGAATTGTTTTCATATTTAGTTTACATATTTTTTTTTTAAAGAAAGACAATCATTTCCGGGGTACGAATAACCCAACAATGTTTGAAAATCTCCTACTACCACAACAGAAAACCGAAAATGTTGCTTGTGTTGTGGTGGAGGACTTAGCCAGCCGAGGAATCGAACACGCGACGCCCGGGTGGGACCCAAGCGCGATGCCCACTCAACCACTGACTGTTCGTATGTTTCTTATGTTTAGGAATGTGCGTTGTTTTGAGGAGTTTATTTGTGATTTGTGGCAGGTGAAAACCGCTACCGCGGGCTTAAAAACTTTGATAAATTACGTGAATTTTAGAGAAATTAAGAGATATTCATTTCTGCTTATAATATTATTCTGCATTATTATTTTGTTTTTTGAAGAATTCAGACAAGCGATAAAGTAACTTGGTAGGTACCTTTTATATAATATGTAGGTAATGTTATAAGCGAAAATAATAATAATTTTCATTTTCAAAATTGATACTGATTTGTTAAACAATAGCCATTGATGTTTGTATATTTCAATTCACGATATTTATATTAGTTCCATTTTTTGTCTCCTTCAATTAATCCAATTGGACATCCAACAACCCGCGCACTTTTTTTCGCGTCATACGCGTTCCGAAGAAATGACCTGCGCTAGTATTTTACTAAATTCTGAATATCTAAATCAGAGGTTCCCAAACTTATTTTTCTCGTAGACCCCTTTCAAAATTTTACTGATTTCGGTGGACCCCCTGCTGCTACATTTCTACAATATTCCCAAAACTCATCAAAAATGTGAAGATTAGATCAAACGATGGAAATTTGCGTCGCGGCTGAATTTCTACCCGAAATTTGGAGTGGTATAAATAAAAAGAAAAATAGTGTATTTTCTTGTGTTCTATTTATTAAAAAAAATATGATAATAAACTTAGGGGGAAATACATGTACGTAGATGACTTAAAAAAATGTTATTATTTTTTTATTTCATAAATTTATTTATGTATTATATATTATTGTACGAGTAGTATAACTATTTAAGAATACATTTCCAAAGTTTAAGGATGGGTTGTTTCAGAAAGTTTGACGAATTCATCAAATATGTTCACGTTCTGTTTAAGTTATTTTCAAGTTGAAAAGTTCAAGCAAAAAATTAGGATTGCGTGAGAACCGCGGGTAAAAAAAAATTGCCAAAAATATGAAAATTATAATCTTAAAGCTTCAAAACGCTTTTTTTAAAGTCTCAATACGACCATTTTTCACCAAAATACAGCCTGTCAAAAATCACCGAAAAAATTGGATTTTTTTTGCTCCCTTAATTTTGTTGAGTTGTGTATTATCTGCCTATATTGAGAGGTAAAGCCAAGCCAATATTTTTGTTGTTTACCATCGAAACCAGATAAATTTTCGTGGACCCCCACATACAACTTGTGGACCCCCGTTTTTTATCACTCCAACGTAGACCCCCGTCGAGTCTCCCGTGGACCCCTGGGTTTCCACCTGGACCACTTTGGGAATCACTGATCTAAATGGATACTTGACTAATTATTTTTTTTTAAATATCTCTTTCTGCTAATAATAAAAATGTAACAATTTATATATAATTACAGCAAGCTTTGAACATAAATCAATTTTAACTGTAACAGATGGTGGTCGGCGTGTTTTCATTTAATTTCCAAAACGTAAAAGATGTTTTTTTTTTTAATTAACCATCCCATAATTTAAATTAGTAATTTCTGTTTTAGATATTGGACAGAGCGGGTACTGGCGAGTTTAATTATTATGTAAACAATTTGCTTTGATTCTCAAAGACGGATATTTATCAAAGGAAAGCTCCCACAAAAGGTTGTCGGGAACAGATATACGATAAGGGGTGCACCCAGTTCAGATATCAGACACAAGTATCAACGTACCGAGTGTCGGAGGTACTCCGGGCCGGAATTGTAACTTTTGTGCCCAAAGCAAAGCATAAAGTGTGCCCTCGGCCTTGACTGAGAAAAATTTTGATGATTTATTGTTTATTCATTTTTATTTATTTATTTAACGCCCAGAGGGCTTTTAGATGTTTGGGAGTACAATTAATTCATGACAGATGATTTTTAAACGGGTAAAGAAATAATAAAAATAAAATTAGAAAAAAAGCACACATAAATATATAGGAATAGTTTTGGAATATGTTTTTAACAAGATCAACAAATTTCACCAAGGTATGATTTTAGATTTTCACGGCCAAAAGTATTTTTGATGTTTATTTTTGGGGTGTTATGCCGTGTTACGCTACCTCCTCCTTTAGCCAACGTTTCGGATAGCATTACAGTGTCCATCATCAGGGCAGATGTGAAACGTTGGCTAAAGGAGGAGGTAGCGTAACACGGCATAACACCCCAAAAAAAAGAAAAAATTCACCAAGTTTATGTTAAATATGTCAACATCACCTAAGTACTGATTTTCCATAGCGTGAAATCGTTGTATCGGAGAGTGGGCAATGTATTTCCGCTTATGAATGCTACAGTATAATAGTGTATTTTGTCGTGTAGTTACTGTCGGTATTCGTAAGTTTATGAGTTGCAGAAGATCACAACAGTAAAATTTAGAGTTAAGTATTTTGAATAAAAATGTTAAGTCGTTTATTTTACGTCTGTCTTCTAGTGTGTGTATTTTTAGAATGTTTAATAATAAATTATATTTTAAGTCTTCTTACGGGATATTTAATTTAAAATTGATAAAACGCAGAATTTTTTTTGTATTCGCTCAATGTTATTAATGTGAATTTTGTAAGATGGAGACCAAACTACCGAGTTATATTCCATTAGGCTTCTAACTAGAGATATATATAATAATTTAATGGCTTGTTGCTTATTGTGATAATGAGTTTAAATTTCAATTTGCCGCCGCCATGGAACCGTTTATTGGATAACCTACACTCTTGTCGTAGGTATCCCCAAGTAGATCACTGTGTTTGGTGACTTGGCAGGGGTTCTTGGTGAGGTTATGCGTGGCCGGATTGGGAGAGACTGCTTGGTTGAGGGAGGCGTAATGTAGCCTTCTCCAGCCATCTTCTTTAACTAAATTTTATTGGTTAACTAATACCTCCGCCATAGGTTAATTCAAGTGATTCACTACGTTTAACGACTTAGTAGGGGCGCTCGGGTTCAAGGGGAAAGGTTTTCCGGGTCTTAGCGGCGGATTCGTCTGCCCACCAACTTTTTTTTACATGAATACCGCACAAGAGTCCCAACTGCTCCCGTCTGGAGCCAGTGAGACTATGGCATCCCCAATTGGGGTACGTTGTGAGGCTGAAGATAGTGGGGAGGGAAGGAGATAGGAAAGAGGAAGGTGGGGAAGTACCTGGCTACTCAGATCTGGTCACAAAACCCGGCTAAAAGCCATTTCAAGCAACGTTTCAATTCTGAATGTTGGTCTTACACCAGGGCGATACTGAGAGTATCTTCCACTCTGGAACGTGCCGCAAATATACTATATATTATTTTAAATGAATATATTGTGAAATACACAAATTAAACAAATAAAATTTATTTGCCACGCCGGGATTCGATCCCGCGACCTTCGGAATGCGAGTCAAGCGTCTTACCGCTGCACTACGCCGACGAACTGCGTGGCAGGCCGGATCGGAAGAGAGTGGTTGAGGGAGACCTTTTAACTTCTCCAGCAGGGCACTCTGAACCCATTGCCTTGCGCCGCAGTGGGAGGGATGTATTCATACGTCCGTCACTCATGGACATATTGACCCACAGATTCCTATCCACCCCTCATACCTTTTTCATGCCCATAACTTCCTCTCAATAAAAATACTGTCCACACAGCATCCCCAAAGATGACATGGGGCCTGGGGGAAAGGTCTCACCAAACCAGTCTCTTCCGATCCTCACGCAGTATGTGGGCAAAAGGCCGCCGCCAAGGCCCTGACAAACCACACCCCTTGAACCCGGGCAACCCTACTAAGTAACCAAACTTAGCCAACTACTTGGGGTGACTTATGGCAGAGTTGTTGTACTTGTATTTTTGTTGTTAATTTAGTTAAAAACAAAAATTAAAAATGTCATTTAATCAAATATTGTATTCAGTATTGTCTATGTGTTGGCCTTAACCAAGATATATTTTCATTTATTGAAGTTTCTGGTTGGCCTCTCTCGAGTTAAAATGACTTTAAATCCGTTGAAACAAGAACAAAGACTTTATAATATAATGTTGTTTTTGTTTTGAAATTAAACCACACGGAAATGTTGATAAGAAACCAAAGTAAAATTGAAAATACAAGCATAATCATAACCATAACATAAAACCGTCGAACAACAAAATTACGAAAACAAAACACTGTTGATTTTACTGGCAACAACATTGCGAGGATTTTCCAAATCCTAAGCAGAATATTTGACTACAGTGGCAGAGTGAGAATTTTTTTTAGGTCGGTTTAGGATATCTTAAAAAAATCCCAAAAAATATATATATACACTCTGTAATCTGTTAAACCAGACGATACTTTAAAAAAATCTAGACTCCTTCAACCGTAACAATCTTCCGAACATTGGAGGACCCACCACTTACCCGCCCTGGTATAGGTAACAGATGGTTACCCCTTCAAGGCTCTTGCAAGGACTCTAATCTTTTTGGTAAAAACGACTCTACATTTGAAAACGAAACTAAACCTCCAATGTCCCTGCATACGTTGTTAGTAAGCAGCATGCAAGTGCTTAGCGGGAAATACAGATACAATATGTGTTAGTATGACAAAATATAGACAAGACAGTAGGACAGATTGGTGAAAGTTCACGAGGTGGCAAGCGCTGGGTGATTGTATCCAGCGTATCCTACAAGCACCTGTTTGGGAGGAAGACACAGTAGATAAGTAATAAAGGCATGGCAAACGGTTGGCAGTCCTCTCCAATCGATTGGCAGTCCCAGCAAGAATGCGCATGACGTTCGGTCTAGTAGTGAACGACACTCAGCTTCCGCGCCCCTTTGCCGGTTCCTCGGTGATGCCTCAAAGAAAAGTAAATGGGAGATTAGGGGGAAACACCCGACGACCCTAAGGAATTCAGCGTCGAGTAGCCGGAGGCAAGGCGAAGGAGAGCCGAGGTCGCCCCCCCAAACCTAAAGCCTGCACATGTTGCTGGGGGTGGCGCAATTAATTTTAGAGGGCACCGCACCATCGTCGACCGACTCCTGTTGATGCAAGGACGAGGTCTAGCGCACCCCCAGAAGGGGAAAAAGAAACAAAACAAAATAGATAGATGCAGTTCAGTTCAGCCTTCTGATCGAAGCAAAGTAGCATTGTGAGACTAAAAAGAAAAAGAGAACAAAGAAACCAAAACAAACTAAAAAAAAAAACAAATTCGAGTATGTTAGTTGAATCAATAGTGTTCCTTGGAATATGAAGCTGGAAAAAAAAAAATCACACAAAAATAATGAAAAATAATGAAAATAATAAACGGGTATCTCGATACAACATCGTCTAGCATAGCTTAGCTTAGGTAAATCTAAAAGAAACCATGTGAAAAGAAATAAAATAAGCAAAAAAAGATAATAATCACACAAAAATAAAAGAAATAGGAACAAAATGCATATAATAGAATAAGATAAAGGTACCTAAGATAGAGATGATATAACAAAAAATATATATACAGATATAAAGCATAAAACACAAAATTCTTGCAGTAGATGTAATAAAGTAAAGGGAATGTCCGTGGATTCAAGAGCAGATACACCTGGCAACTACATGATTTTACAGCTAGTCAGCGACTCTAAGATCAGGCCATCTCTCAACCCAGACTTTCGTAAATTTCCTCAAACACTCAAAGTTCACCTTATTCGAAACGAGATCCGCGTTCCAAGCTGGTCTCGTAGTAACTTGTAAGCCATCGAGCATTTCCTCTCGGGCATCCGTCAAAATCTCGCAGTGCCACAGAATGTGCTCGGCTGTTTGATCAGTATTACCGCAAGCGCAGTTAGAATGGGGTGATAGAGAGAGACTATGAAGTCTCCCTCTGAACTCCCCATGACCGGACAGAAGTTGGGTCACATGATGATCCCTAGTGATGTACGCCCCTTCCATTCTGAGTTTAACTGACGGGAAGAAGGAGAAAGTCCACCTTCCCGTATTTGACCTATCCCAACGTTCCTGCCATTCTCTCAAAGTTCTTTCTCGCATCTCTCTAAGAAGTCCTGGGAGGGAAACCGCTCCATCTGGTATTAGCTCAATACCATGATGGGTTGCAGTTCTTCCTCTTGTTAGAAGCTTCTTTGTTAACACCTCCCTAATTTCAAGATCGATAGGCAAAACGCCGGCCAAAACTGGCAAAGCGTCCGAAGCGACTGTTCTGTACGCACCCGAAAGCGCCAGCAAGGGGACTCGCTGGCCTCTCTTGAGCGCCGAGAGTATGAGTGCATTCTCCAGGCGGTGTTCCCACACAGAGGCTGCATACGAGACTTGCGCCACGTAAGCCCCCCTGTATAGGAGTCGGAGCGCTGGAGAGCGCAGTCCCCACTCAGCAGTAGAGATTCTTCTCAATTTCAAAAAGAGGGCCTGGGCCTTACTTGATACGCTTTTAACATGGGTCAAGAATGAGGACGTTCGATCCAAAGTGACGCCTAGGTATTTAGTGTTCTCAACGAATCGGATGTTGGTATCTCCCATTTTGATGGTGGGATTTCTACTTCTATTGAGGTTACCCTTCATCAGGAGTCCCATGGTCTTGTGGGGAGCGAAGGTCAGCCGATTTCTCTTTCCCCATTCTAAAGTCACACTTAAAACCTCTTCAGCTTTACTCTCAACTTCCTTTCTGCTGTTCCCCGAGACCAGATACAATTTGTCATCAGCGTAATCCACCGAGATACATCCTTCAGGCAAGGGCAACCTGGAGGAATCGTCAAACAAAATGTTCCAAAACTCAGGTCCAAGGATTGAACCCTGAGGACAACCCATGTCAACTATTCGTTCAATCAGATAGTCTCCAAAAGAAAGGATGACCGTTCTGTCGCAGAGGTAATCAGCGCAGATCTTGAACAGATTTTGTGGGCATTTCCTATTCTTGAGCTTGACAAGTATCATCGGCCACCACGCATGATCGAAGGCACCAGTGATATCGAGGAAGATTCCTATTACGTACCTCTTTTGGCAAGCCTTCACCCAGTCAAGCGCATACGTGATGGCGTGCTCAGTGGACATACCGGGGACAAAACCAAACTGCCGCTCGCAGGGTGGGGATAAGGTTTGACGTAAACGCTGCCTAATCAGTTTCTCCAGGATCTTTCCCATGACAGGTAGCAGGGTGATTGGACGGTATGCTTTCACGTCTGACCTTGGTTTATCGTTCCCCTTTGGTATAATCCTAAGCACGCCCCTCTTCCATTCAGAAGGGAAAGTTCCTCTTCTCATGCATGTATCCATCACCTGGAAGAGCTCCTCCTTGGCGTGGATCCATACTTGCTTCGCTATTATTCCATTGAGCCTATCATGCCCTGGTGCCTTCTTAAGACCCAAACCCTTGATTATCAGCTCGATTTCCACTTTAGTTACTGGTATCATCCTAACCTCCTGGGCGAGGTTTCTCGGTGGGAGCCGTGACAGATTTCTAATCTGTTTGTGGTGGTCGCTTTCCCCAATTACTGAATCTACAGGAACTAACTTGCCCAGAAGTGTATTGAGAGTGGATGCCACGTCCACACTTTCAACGTTCATTCCGTCCTTTTCGGTTATTACGCTAGTCAAATACCGGTCAGAGCCTTTTCCCGTTTTATCAATGGCGCTGTGGATATCCCACGGGTTGGCGTTGCCCACTTCTTGTACCCAATTATGCCATGCAGCTCGTTTCGCTGAGAGGACGGCCTGTTTGAAGGCTTTACGGGAGATACTGAGTCGTGACTGAAGGGCGTATGTCTCCTCCTGCGTACACTCGCCGCGTCTGGACACGCTCAGGGCTCGATAGGCTCTCTTATAGGCCCCTTTCAGCGAAGTCAGCTCACTCGACCACCACGGCGTCCTGATAACTGTCTTTGGGTTTGATCTTCCCAAAGACCGCTCGGCAGCTGATACCACGGCTGCATTAAAAAAATTCCCCAAATTATCTGGATCTCTAGCTGCTACGTCGTGAAATCCCCTTAAAGTATCACGTAGAGCATCCCCAAAGTTATCCCAATTCGCCCGGGAGGTTTTGAAGTTCCAGGAGGATCTTGGAGCTTCCGTCTTTTTGACACCTACCGTAAAAGTTATTAGCCTGTGATCAGAGGCAATTGCGCTTTCATGAACTGTCCACTTTGATATCTTGGTCGCAACAGATCCAGAGCAAAGAGTTAGATCAATGTTGCTCTCACCAGAAGTGTTCGAGAAAGTGGTATAGATACTTTGTTCATTTATTATGGATAGACCTTGCGCCGCAATGAGGTCTTCGACGGCGTCTGAGCGCTCCGTCCTATAATTACAGGAATCGAACCACAGTGGTGAGCGAGCGTTAAAGTCTCCTCCGATAACTATGTTACGTCCTTTAAGCGCGTTTAGGGCGCGCGTCAGACTCAAGATATGTGGTCCTACTGGATTACAATATTTAAAGTAAACTGAGATCAAAAAGATCTCAGTTGTCCCAAATTTAATTGATACGCAGGTTTGGTATTCGTTCGACAATCCCGCTAGAAGGAGGGGGCTGATCAATGAAGTATTGACCAGAACACCCGCCCCCGGCGAGGTGCCGATTTCAAGTACCGCACCCGGAAAGTTAACTGGTGTCTTACCTAGCCTGGTGTATTGCTCCTGAATTAGCAAGATGTCGATTTTTAGGTCAGACATGACCCGCAGCGCCTCGATCGTGGCCGCCCGTGACCTCTGCAGGTTGATCTGCCCTATGGAGAGAAATTTATTAATATCCATAATCGGTCATTCGGACCTGATTTTCTATGGCTGCTTTCTGGGCTGGGCACGATCTGTCACCCGTGGAGTGGTCAGCCGGTTTCTTGAACCTGGTGCACGTAGCACAGACAGCAACCTGTGTTTTCTTGGGGCAATCTTGGTAATCGTGGCCGGCTGCGGCGCAGTGTCGGCAGGTTATAACTTCCTGGGTACAGGCTTTTGATATATGGCCATATTGATGGCATTTAAAGCAACGCGTAGCCCCGAGGTAATCGCGAGCTCTACACGCATTCCATCCAAGAAAACACAGACCGCTGTCAATGAGAATCTTTCTGGCCTCCGGATGGCAGGTAATAATCATATTCATGGTGCCGCTATCTCTTTTTCCAAACAAAGAGACTCTTCTCATCGTACGGAGGTGGTCTTCTTTTGTGAGATTACACTTACCTAATATGTTGTTATCATATATCTCACTGAAGAGGGGTATGTCGGACTCTGGTTCTCCCCTGGGTACATCATAGATTACTATCTTTGGTAACCTACCTTGAGGAGCGACCATTTTTATACCTTTGGCCGTTAATTTATCTGCTACTTTTTTGATATTGGACAGGCCGTTGGGTGAGGTGGTCTGCAAGGCAATACCTGCGCCTCTAATTTTGCGGGTTTTCACCACTTGAAAACCGTCCTTCTTGGGGTCTAGAATTGAGGTCAGGTTTTTTTGCAGCTCTTCAGATGTCTTTCCCTCGGGTTGGGTTGGGTAGAAGAGCAGGGTCGGTTGAAGTGCTGGTAATGGACGTTCGTAACCATTCATAGTAATGGTTTTGGAGGCAGGAGCCCCCGAGGCAACGCCAGCATAGGATTTTCTTGGAATAGGAATCTGTTCAGAGGGCTTCGTTGGTGCCAGATTATTTTGCATAATTATTTTATCCAATTTTGTCGTTATGCTCTTTTGGGAGGCTAAGACCGCAGACAGTGTTTGCGCTCTCGAAGTCGCCGCTGCGTGAGAAATTGCAAAGTTTAGTAAGCTTTTTTTAATTTCATCTAAAGATCTCGTGACTGTGGCTCTAGCCTCTTTGTTTAATTTATTTTTTCCATCAGAGATAGTCTGCGAAATAATCATCATCTGTTCCCATATTGGGTCTAAAGTTTCAGCGTTGACCTCTGTTAGATCATTTTCTTTCATAAGTAAGGAGTCCTCCTCTCTAACACGTTTCCTATTTGCCTGGTTGGGTGAGGATACAAGAGGTTTTTCTGGGGCAACAGGTGATTCCTTACGGGTTTGAGTCTCAGTAGTGGGGTCATCTGTAGAGTGAGACTCACTCAGACGCTCACCGTGGATGCTAGTGAACGGGGATTCTGATGCGCGTCCACTCATCCCTGTTAGGGTTGGGTCTCGTACACCTAGTGATTTCTCAAAGGCCCTTGTTCTTGGAGAGACGTCCCGTGTCGAGCGAAGAGCTCTCCTCAGTTCCAGATTTTCCTTTGCCAAAAATTTAAATTTAGTATTAACGTCGCCTGGATATTGTTCATCTTGGTCATCCGAATCGGAAGACGCCATTTTTTATCGCACTGTTACGGTAAAACCGTCCACGATTTAAAAAAAAATCTATTTAGAAATCAAGAAACTAAAATATTGAAAAAAAAAGAAAAAAAGAGGAAGAAGATGACTTTATATGTCATCGGAGAACGCCCCTTAACCTATGTATACACTTAGTATAAAAAAAAAACCGTTTAAATCAGTCAATTATCTGTTATTGTTAAAGTTGATGAAAAGTCACTTGACGAACTGACGTGTGATGAGATGGTTATTTAAAAAAAAATACACTACCGCCAGATTTAAAACTAAATGTTTAATAACTGTGTTATTTTGCCACCGAATTTGGTAGGATTTTCACTATTCGGTAGGGAATTATAAACTATGGATGTTGTTGGTTATACGGGAACTTTAACACGCTAATCGTTTAGTTTCATACTTTAAAATAATAATGTATGTCGCAAGGTTTGGCCTTTGAGCCAAAACCGGCTATTGTTTTTGAATCACAAATAAACTTTTGTTATGAACTTAAGGCACTATACAACTTTTTTTTTGAAGATAAATTAACCTAAATATATACCTAAAATCTGTATAAATATTGTAAACATAAACTTTACACCTTTGAGGTAAACCTCAGGTAAACGTCACTGCCGCACTTATAATTTAGAATTATTAGTTATTATTGGATATTAAACACTAAAAATACACCAATGTGAAGGGAATAACGCCCTACACACGTATGCGCAAAAAAATTTGCCTTTCTTTTAACTTTTACCAGATTTTAATAAATTTAAACGGGACAAGTTATGAAAGCATCCGTACTAACAGAAGTTAGAACTGAACTCCCGAATCTTCCGAACAGACCCCCCCATTGATATGCTAGGTGTAACCAGCTCTAAGTGACCAGCTCAGATTTGGGGGCTCCATCGAAGCCAGAGTTAAGTTAGCCTCTCAGAAACTGGGCGTAATAGTACACAACCGCTAATCCTGCACAAATCGCCAGTTCAGCCACCTCTGAACCCACCACTCCACCCTCCAAATTACCTGAAAAACACCCTCGACTCTGTGCAGGAACGGGCAGTCCGTTTGATTGATTTTCCCATCTAACAAATGGAATGCAATCTTTTGAGCACAGGCGTCGGGCTTTTCCTTCCCAGAACTCTCCTCTTTTTTTTTTTTTTTTTTTTTTATTAATTTCAATAACAAGGTTTGTACATGTATGTATGATGTATATAATAAGTATAGATTAATTTTTTTTTCACAGACCTCCTCACTAGGATTTCCTGTTCTGAGGTGGCCTGTAGTTTTTTAAAATATTTGATTTGGTTATGGATTGTCTTTATATAGTATACATATATGTTTTTTTTCAGTTTAAATAAAATATTTTTTGAATAAAGTTTCTGTACATTGAAGACTTGAAAGTTATTAAATATTTCTTCCGTCGGAGTTCTAAGCGGAACTTTCAGTATTGTCTTCAGTACTCCTTTTTGGGCTATATTGAGTCGCTCTGTGTGAGTGCTCAAAGCAGACCCCCATCCAGTTATCCCGTACTCTATTTGTGATTGACATAAAGCGTAGTACACTTTCTTAATGTCGTTTATGTAGAGGATGTTACGGATGGCTCTAAAGAAGTAAATGTACCTGGTGAGTTTTTTTGTGATTACTTCAATGTGTGCGTTCCATCGGAGATTATCATCAATTTCAATACCAAGATATTTGATACTTTTGGAGTGTGCTATGGTAGGACAGTGGCATGATAAGCCTTGATTTTGATTGTTTTCTTGGCATGTATGTAATTTGAGATTAAAGTCATCCTCTGGCTGTCCTCTGGCTGTTATAGAAAATGTCAGATATTTTGTTTTATTGACATTAAGTGTAAGGGAATTTCTCTTAAGCCAGTTTTGCAGTAGACCAAGTCCATGTTCCGCTTCTTTGTAGGTACTTCTCCAGTCTTTTTCGTTGAATACAATTACTGTATCGTCAGCAAAGCTTATGATTTTTCCTCTCGTTCCTAGGCTACCGATATCATTTATGTATATTAGAAATAATATCGGTCCTAGTACGCTTCCTTGCGGTACTCCATGCTTGATGAGGAGAGGTTTGCTTTTTTTCTTGTTAATTTGAACGCTCTGTGTACGCTCCATCATATAGCTTTTTAATAAGTTTAGAGTTCTATTTGACATACCAATTTTTGAAAGTTTTGCAAAAAGGATTTTGTGATCTATTGTATCAAATGCCTTTTGTAAGTCTATGAAGATTGCCAGTGTTTTTTCTCCTCTGTCTAAACTTTTTATAATCATATCTGTAATAGTTTCTATGGCGTCACCAGTACTTAGATTCTCCCTAAATCCGTACTGTGTTTCTGATAATATTTTATTTTCTTCTAAGTAGGAAAGGAGTTGTTTTTTTAATATTCTCTCCAATATTTTTGAAAATGTATTGAGTAGGCTTATTGGTCGATAGTTGTTTATGTCACTTTTACATCCTTGTTTATATATTGGTATTACAATAGCTTTTTTGAGAGCTGTGGGGAATACGCTTTCAGTTATAGCCATGTTTACTAGATATGTTAGAGGTACGATAAGTTCTTTACAGAGAAATTTTATTGCATTTGTTGTTATTAAGTCTTCCCCGGAAGATACATTTGATTTTAGAGAAGAAATTGTATTTTTGATTTCATCAGCTGTGATTTGTTTAAACTCGAGCTTTTTTCCTTGCTCAGGAGATTCATTTGTTTGTACTGCTCCATCACATTGCGTAGCTTGTTTTGCTAAATTAGATCCTATATTTATGAAGAAGTTATTGACATATTCAAGAATTTCGTCAGGATTCTCAGCGTATTTCCTGGGGACATTGTTTATATTCAGCTCGTCAATTGATGTGGCGTTGGTAGATTTAGTACTAGTTATTTCATTTATTATTTGCCACATCTTACGGGGATTTTGTTTACAATCATCTATTTTTTGCTTATAGTAAGTTTCTTTTGTATGTGTAATTACTTTTTTGCATATGTTTCTATATCTTTTGTAGTATCTTAACATGTGTATATCGTATGGATTATTTTTTAGCTTCTTGTGTAACTCGTCTCTTTTTCTTATGCAGTTTATAACATTCTGTGTGATCCATGGTTTGATGTGTATATTTTTATGTGAAATTTTTTTAACAATTTTTACAGTATTAGAGAAAATATTTTGCTGTATGAGTTCTATGAAATAATTCCATGCTTCATTTGTATTGTCCATACTTTGTAGTTTATTCCAATCGGTACATTGTAGATTTTGTTTAATGACATTCCAGTTGGTTTGTGTTTTTTCTGTTGTTAGCGGTCTTTCCATAATTTTATTTGGTTTGTTTATTTTTATTGAAAGCATAGTTGTATAATGATCAGTAATAGTCGAGTTAAATACAACAGTTTGAGTAATTTCTTTTGTTTTGCTCATAATATGGTCTATGCAGCTTTGTGTGTCGTCCACTTTTCGAGTAGGTACATTTATTAGGCTTTCCAGTCCATGGGAGGCTAACATCTGCAGATATTGTATTTTTTGGGGATGTCCATTTTCTAGTATATTTATATTTACATCTCCAATTAAAAAATATGTTTTTTGTGTCTTTCAGTAGGCAGAGTTCTTCGTCTATCGATTTAAGGAATGGGTCTATATTTCTTGTTGAAGGAGACCGATAGACTGCTAATATAGCCTTTTCTTTACTGATTTTAATTTTTAAACAATTGGCATTTGCAACAATAATTTCCTCAACTTCAGCTTTTATTTCGTTTTTTATATATACAATTACACTATCATTTTGTTTTATGTTATTCAAACTTGAGTAGGTTGTGTATCCAGCTATTTCCAAATTCAAGTATTTCTGGTTTATCCAACACTCAGTAAGAATTAGTATATGTAGATTGATATTTAAATATTTCATTAAAATTTGCAATTCATCAAAATTTTTTCTGATACTTCTTATATTTTTGTGCATTATATTGAAGTAATTATTGTTAAACTTTGATAGATCACTTGGTTCCGTGGTAACAATAGTGTCAGTCATTTTTATTCTACTTTTCTAATTATTGTTACGTCGTTCCTTTTAATTTATACAATTTTTTTTAAATCGTCTACGTGTCTAATGTATATTAATTTTTCATTCGGTATTCTTCTTACCATAATTTTTCCATCCTTGAACCATACGTATGCATAGTTTTTTTTTCTTTTGCAGTTTGTTTCGTTCTCCATAGTAGTTCCTTATGGTAAAAGCTTATCTCTTCCGCAATGTACCTATATGGTTTCAGTGGATATATCCTTAATTTTTGCATAATCAATATTTTTTTTATTTTGTATAATCTTGTCTCTGACTATTTTATCAGTAAATTGCACTAATATTTTAGGTGGTGCATTAATACGTCTGTCAGGTATCCTCTCTACCTCGATTATTTCTGCATATTTTAATTCCACTCCAGCCGCCTCCGCAACTCTTTTTACCACTTCAATTTGTTGTTCCCCATTTTTTTGAGGAATGCCCGCTATTTTCATATAGTTAGAGCGGGTTTTGTACTCCATATCTGCAATTTTTATTTCAAGTTGTTTAATTATGGTGTTTTTCTCCTGCTGCTCTTTTTTAATCATAATAAATTCATTTTCTATTTTTTTGTTTTGTAGGATTGTTATCTCCAGTTTTTAAATTAGTTCATCATATTGTGTACTCATAAATTCGATGCTTTTCTGATTGTCCAGTGTTTGCTTATCTATTTTAGAGATAATTTCTTTTCTCATGGAGTCAATTTTTTTTTCGATAATTTGTAATATCTTCTCCATGTTTAATTTGTCTTCATTTTCAATGATGGCTCCCTTTCCTCTTGTACAAGGTGGGGCAAAAGTAATCATCCGATGATCTTTTGCTGTAATTTTTTTATTTATTGAAAAACTTTAGTTCTGGTTGTGAAATTTGTTTATTTAATCCATTAGAATTTATTCCATCATATCGAGAAAATGATATCGGCCAAGTGGCCGCCGTCAGAGTTGATGACCATACGGTCCCGTTTTATGGCATTTTTCATCACTCTTGCCAGAACTTCGGGCGACAGGATCTCGAATTCTTGGCGAATATTCTCCTTAAGGGCTTCAAGAGTCTGAGGCTTGATGACGTAAACCCGCGACTTAAAAAAAAACATAAAAAGAAGTCTGGAACGGTTAAATAGGGTGATCTGGCCAGCCAGTGCAAATCACCAAAACGAGAGATTAGGCGACCCGGAAATGCTTCCTTCAGAATATCGGTTGTGGCTCAAGCAGTGTGCGCCGTTGCACCGTCCTATTGTAACCACATGTTCTCCAGTCCCAATTCATCCAATTGAGAAAGAAAAAAATTGGTAATCATGGCTCTGTAGCGCGCGCCATCCACAGTCGTCGTTTGGCCCACGGCGTTCTAAAAAAATGGCCCGATGACTCCTCCAGCATAAACAGCACACCATGCAGTAACTTTGAGAGGGTGTAATGGCTCTTCTTGGGTGATACTTGGATTTTCGGTGCCTCAGAAACGATTATTTTGTTTATTCACGTAACCGCTATTATGGAAATGCGCTTCATCGTTCATGACAATTTTCGATGAAAAATCGTCCACCTTTTCGTTGAGATTCAGGATGACTTGAGCGTAGGTTATCCGCGTTTGGCGGTCAACAGCTAACAAGTGATGCACTGTCTGCACTTTGTAAGGGAACATCTTCAAATCTTTCACCAAAATTCTGCGTAGGGACCGCAGGCGAATACCCAATTGCGTAGCACGTCGTCTGGTCGATGTTCCGGGCTCATCTTCGACATCTTGGGCAACAGCAGCGATATTCTCAGCAGAACGGCTGCTCTGGGGCCGGCCAGCCTTGGAAACATCTCAAGTTGTCCCAGTCTGTTCAAGGCGAGTGGCCAAACGCCGCAGTGTTTGTCCAGTTGGTGTCGGACGGACAGGAAATCTGCGATGAAATTCACGCTGCGCCAACACAACCGACGAATTGTTGCGCAAAATATGGGACCAATTATTCCGCGTTCTTGCGGAGTAAACCGATTCATGGCTTGTCGATTTGTATTTTGCGTTTGTTTACTTCACAAATGTCAAAACCGAATTGACATTTGGCGCCATTTGCAAATGTTGTAGCGTTTTCTAATAGGGTGATTACTTTTGCCCCACCTTGTATTTGCCATTTCAGTTATTTTTAATATTATTAATTATTTTATGTATATAAATATAACAACCTGCCCCGTTTTTATTTTGAAGTAGTGATACAGTATCTATGATGACAAAAATTTGGGTTTTTGTCTATGGTTAATTTAACTGTCACTTTTATTTTGTTTCTTAGAGTTTTGTGGATTTCTCATCCGTTCTTTGGGGTTTCGGATATTATATTGAATTTTTTAATAATTAATTGCACGTTTTAGAAAACCTTTGCACACAGTTCACTCACTTTTTACATAGATAATCACGATAAACAACTGGAGATACTTATTTGCATATTGCGTATTAGTTATCCATAGATGATTGATTCTCCTTCCTTTCTTTAAAAAAAAACCCTCCACACAGCATCTCCAAAGATGACATAGGCCCTGAGGGAAATTATTTTCCTCAGGGCCTCCTGTGTGCAAAATTAAAATACTAGCTTTTGCACCCGGCTTCACTCGCATAGTGTTAGGGGGGTTTCCACTCCGTCTCCTCCCCCTAC
Organism: Limnephilus marmoratus; assembly: GCA_917880885.1. NCBI lineage: Eukaryota > Metazoa > Arthropoda > Insecta > Trichoptera > Limnephilidae > Limnephilus > Limnephilus marmoratus. The sequence continues at coordinate 24,098,603 of OU862928.1, read as the reverse complement.
CCCTCATCCCTCTCCCTACTCCCCTTCCCCCCTCCCCAATCTCCCCCCTCCCCCCCCTCAGCCTCTTCCCTCACACTCCCGGCCTCACCAACCCCTCCATACCCGTTACATTCATTTTTCAAACAGCTCGCGTGCCACCTATTGTATATTTTATACAAATTTCATAATGCCAGAGCTCTGAGCTGTAGCCTATATGTTATTCTGATGTGTGAGCTATATTATTGTAAAGTTTCATTAAAAGTCGTTCATTAGTTTTTGCATGAAAGAGTAATAAACATACATACATCCATACATCCATACAAACTTTCCCCTTTATGATATTAGTAGGATTCCTCACCTGCATCTGCCTCACACCATTTCCTGGATCAAAAGTATTTAATTACTAACTTTTGCTCCCAGCTTCGCTCGCATAGTATTAGGGGGTTTCCACTCGACCTCCTCCCCCTACCCCTCCCCCCTCTCCACTAATCCCTCCTACCCCCTCCCCCACTTTCCACCTCATCCCTCACCCCCCCACCCCTCTCCCCCACCATACCCTTTACATTCATTCTATTGCAATTTTTTTTATACAAATTTCATAATGCCAGAGCTCTGAGCTATAGCCTATATGTTATTCTGATGTATGAGCTATATTATTGTAAAGTTTCATTAAAATCCATTCTGTAGTTTTTGCGTGAAAGAGTAACAAACATACATTCATCCAAACTTTCGCCTTTTAATATTAGTAGGATAGGATAAGTAGGCCTAGAAAATTAAAAAAAAAATCGTATCCCGGAATATTACAACACGCAACGTCTCGTTCCAGAGCCAAGGAGTTTATTGATCTATCACGAAGATCGTCATACATATATCTATAGCTTTCAACGGTCTGCCGAACCCTGAATCTTTTGTTTTTCTTCCAATTAACACAGAACACGTTTTTATTCTTCGCCAAACAACCGCCCTCTGAATTTCTTTAGAATCCCATCGATCCCCCCCTCGAAGTCTTATTATCCCGGTATCCCGGCTCTACCCCGGGAAGGCACGTACCGGGCGGGGGAGAATCCGGGACAATGCGGAGCGCCGGGTAACGCCGGGAACAATGGAAAAGCGCGCGGGTTCGGCGGAATGGAAAATGTAAAAATATAGAGAAATATGTTCCAATTATGGTGAACAAGTCTCAGAAAAATATAGGGGGGAAATCAAAGCTTTGCAATGTTTGTAATCGGTTGAAAAGGATACGAGGAAATTGAGTGCATAAGTACGTACAGAAATTTAATTATTTTTGGAAAAATATACTAAATGTATAGATCTGTATAGATTGAATGAAAACAGTTGTCGCCAGTTTACATAACACCTTTCGACTTCTTGATTCCGGAAAGTTAATAATATTTTTTCCTTTTTTATTTTGTATAAACAGCCTCCGTGGTCGAAGGATAAGGCTCTCGACTAAAGATCTGGAGGTTGCGGGTTCAAATCTCGGCATGCTCAATAAAATTTTATTTATTCTTTACTTGTGTGATTTCACAATTTAATCATACAATCACATATTTGAGTACTATTTTTGTTTACAAAAAGGCTTAGAGTTAAAATACGGTATCTTCAATTTTGGTCCAAAATGTGTTAAGTACCTTCTTAAACGTACTAAAGATAACTTATATTTGTATGTATGGGTTCAACAACTCCGAAAACGTCCCAAAGATATAAACATATTGTAAATCCTCCAGGCACCAATATTGTATCTATGTGCACCAATATTGTATCTATGTGCAACGATATTGTATCTACGTTCACCAATATTGTATCTATGTGCAACGATATTGTATCTACGGGCACCGATATTGTATCTATGTGCAACGATATTGTATCTACGTGCACCGATATTGTATCTACGTGCAACGATATTGCATCTACGTGCACCGATATTGTATCTATGTGCACCGCTATTGTATCTACGTGCACCGATATTGTATCTACGTGCACCGATATTGTATCTATGGACGTCCTTATGTTATGTCTTGTTGTATAATTCATTTGTTTGAAAAGTGTTTTGGTAAAAGGTTGTGTATTATTTGTAAATGTCAGCATCTGTTTCACTATTAGCCAATTTAGTTCCTTAAACATTTTAATTACTTTTAAAAACTATTTCGACAAATTATTTTGAAGAATTCTCAACGTATTTTGTTCTCTGTTGTTTTTTTTTTCTTTTTTACATTAACTCCACACAGGAGATCATGAGAAAAATAATTTCCCACAGGGCCTATGCCATCTGAGATGCTCTGTGGAGGGTCTTTTTGAGGAGAGGAAGGAATGAACATTAGTTCATAGGAAGGAGGAAACACAAAGGCCGCAAATAATTCCACAGCCGAGCCGTTGAACACAAGAACGAGTCGAAGAAGCGACCCATTCTCATTTGACAAATGTCAACCGCGTACATATGTTGGGCGCGCGTTTGGCGTGTTTCCCGACTATGCACCGGTGCCGAAGGAATCAATGACGCTAGTTCCTCGGAGTATCTTCCATTTAAATACCGGTAGAACATGGATAACATTCTTAAATTTTGAGAGTTGTGTTTATATAGTGACTGTGGTTTTTCTGGAAATTTTGGACGATGATTTCCAAAAATACGAGAATATATTCTTGGAAGGTACCTAAATACTTATTTATCGTTATGAAGTTTAATTTGTAGATCTCCATTTTAAATTAAACAGAAAGGGTGACCCGACAATTCGTCCTGCGACAATTCATCCGGCGACAGTTCATCCTGCGAAAGTTCATCCGGCCGACAGTTCATCCTGCCGACAGTTCATCCTGCCGACAGTTCATCCCGCCGACAATTCATCCGGCGGCAATTCATCCTGCCTGATCATTTAGAAGATTTTTATTAAGTAAGTATGCAAAGAGTATGAAATCCGCTGTAAAAATATTTTTACTAAATAAGTTAGGTTAGGTTAGGTTAGGTTAGGTTAGGTTACGTTAGGTTAGGTTAGGTTAGGTTAGGTTAGGTTAGGTTAGGTTAGGTTAGGTTAGGTTGTACGGCCGTATATCCTCTTTGCATACTTACTTGAAGAAAAAATCTTCTAAATGATCAGGCAGGATGAATTGTCGCCGGATGAATTGTCGGCGGGATGAACTGTCGGCAGGATGAATTGTCGGCAGGATGAACTGTCGGCCGGATGAACTGTCGCAGGATGAACTGTCGCCGGATGAATTGTCGCAGGATGAACTGTCATGGAACCAACAGAAAGATATGTACAACTTGACGCAGCATCACGTTCAATGGTCAAAAGCATTGTACATGTATGTTTACATTTGTGATCGATGAACTGGTGGATGCAATCTATTGTTAGCCATTAGTTGTTTTAAAAGTTTGTCTAGTCTGTAGTTAGTAATCAGATAAACCATTGTAGATATATATTCCAAATTTGTACAGCCCTCAGAAAAACGTTGTTATACCAATCTTAGAAAATGTTATTATTTCGAAAGTTTCTTGAATTTATTAATGTTATTATTTAATTTATAAAAAAGGCACTTTGTTTGCCAACAAGTTCTTCCGTGTAATTGTTATTGTGTGTGATAGTTGTTTCACCTTCCTAAGGCATTTTCAAACCGTTGGTAATGAAGGTATCATCAACAGTTTAATAATGCACAACACAGGCATGTGCCTAGTATGGTGGTCGAAAAATCCCCAATTCATGTAACAAATAATTCAAAGAAAAAGAAACTTTAAAAAAAAATGCCCTCAGAAGGCGAAACAGCTTTCATGTGTACCTAGTATTAATAACTGCAGAATATGATAACAAATAAACTGTTTTTTATAACTTAACCCGTCTGCTTGGTTCAATATATTCGCACCTCACAATCCGGAAGCCTCGGTTTCGGGCGTAAATTCTGAAACCGTCACTTTGCATCGAGAATAAAATATCTATGCAAGATAGATTTCATATGTCAAAGACAATAAGAAGCATTAATTCGTTCTCTTTCTGGTTAAAAGAAAAATGCATATGTTTGCATGAGAGGAAGAGAGATATATTGCTTTTAAAATGTAAGGTCGTTCAGGACGTTTTTGGTCTTATGAAAGTATAACGCGATTACGTGTTTTGGGATGTATTTATTCCTAAACTAGCAGACGGGTTAAATAATAATTAATTTTGCCATTAACCCAATCAGTTGGAAGGCTGGTGGGGTACCGCCGCCCCTGTAACTATTGTTTGGATAACACCTGTGCCATATAGCACCCCAAGTGGTTCATTACGTTTGGTGACTTAGCAGGGGTGCCCGGGTTAATCGGGTGAGGTATGTGGCGGCTGATGCACTTGCTCACCATCTGCGTGGCGCGCCGGATCGGGAGAGGCTGGTTTGGGGAAATTCTTTGACCTCTCTAGCTAGTCTTTCTCGATGTATCGTCTTGCACCGCAGCAGGAGGGATGCATTCATGCATCCGTCACTCCTGGACACACAGACCCGTGGATACCTACCCACCCCTCATACCATTTTGATAAACAGAAATTCCTCTCTTTTCTTTTCTTAAAAATACCCTCCACACAGCACACAAAATTTCCTCGTGGGCCTCCTGTGTCGGGTTAATGTAAAATAAAAATTTATTGGGCTGTGCCATATATGTCTTCCTCTGTCTTCCTCGTCACCGACTTCTTCTAAAATTCACTATCATGATATTGGTATAAACCTATATCATTTATGTACTATATCTATACATGTAGTATATTTGCGGCACTTTCCAGAGTGGAAGATACCCTCAGTATCGCCCTGGTGTACCTACGACCACCATTCAGAATTGAAACGTTGCTTGAATTGGCTTTAGCCGTGTGTGGTGACCAGATCTGGATAGCCAGATACTTCCTCACCTTAATCTTCCCCATCTCCTTCTCCTCCCTACGACCTTCAGCCTCACAACGCCTAAATTATACACTTCCCATTAAAACATACCCCAATGAGTTGTGTAGCCTCACAGGTACCAATGATTTTTATAGCCTCACTGGCTCCAGACGGGAGCAGCTGGAACTCTTGTGAGGTATTCACATAAAAAAAATAAAGCGGGGGAAGGTGGGGGGAGAGTAGAGTGGGTAGAGGAATGGTGGAGGTGAAAGAGTGGGAACGCGAGAGGGGAAGAGGACGCAGGAGAAAAGGGGGAGGGAAGGGGAACGGGACGAATGGGAAAGGACACTCAGGGAGAAACAATTTCTTTATTAAATGGCATAGCAACACATGCCGGGACCAGCTACTATTAAATAAAAATGCACGCATTCTTGAAGCTGTGCAGTACCTTGCACCAACTGATCGAATAACCCCGCGATAGCTCCGAAGTTAGGGGTGTATAAAGTTCTCCAACCCTCCGCCAGCGCCCCGGTTTTCCAGCAGTAACCAAGAGCCTGGGGCGTTTTGTACCCCTGATTATTTCAGCCGAAGATATGTTGTTTCAGCGGCAACCTCGGCCCCTACCTTACCCTATACCCAGTTAGAGAGATGCCGCGATGACGATTATTTAGATCGAATGTACCCCACTGCGGTTAAATCAATTGCAGTTTTTTGAATGACTTATTTTCCGGTACACCTAAAGACCTAAACAAAACTTTAATTCTTTTGAAAAAAAATATTTTATTTATTAAATAGTAAAATCCTTTCCCTTGTATTCGCAGCGATACATTAGTTTCAAAGAGTAACAACTCAACAAGTATGAGAGGAAACAAGGTTTTTGCAGGTTTTATCGTCCACTATAAATCATTTTTTTGTATATTTCATTTAAATAATGTAAGCCATAAAATTTTATGTCCGGGTTAAATCTTTCCCACAATAAAAACTTAACTTAACTAAAACTTAACTTATTTTACACGACAACACGATAACATACGTTTAAACACCATTCATACTAACTACGGTAAGCAATCAATTAGTTACGAGGGGGGCAATTTATATAATTGCCTTCCAGATGATATCAAAAACGAAAAAAGTGTGTGCAAATTCAAAAAAATATTGTTCATGTTTATTCACAAAAAACAAAGTAGTGATAGTGAATAATATCGTATGGTAATATAATATCATGTAAATGTTAGTATTGCAATCTAATGTAATCTAAGGTTATGATATGTAAAAACCATGTAATGTAAAAACTATGTAATGCAATGTAAAAAGTACATAATTCAATATTCTAGTTAAGTAAGTGAAAATGTTATTTTCTTTTTTACTGGAATAAAAACTTATGAAAAAAAAAAAAACCTTTCACACACTTTTCCACAAATGATCATCTAGTCAATCCACGATATGCAATTGCACTACATAAGTATAATAAATACAAAATAATACAAGAACAACATGTCAAAGAGACCAAATGGGAAAATAATTCACCGACTCCAGATATTTTCATATCAGAGCATTTGGCTCGGTGGAACTCCTAATTGGACCTATAAATCCTACTGATCCCTCAATATAAATATTTAAAAAATCTTTTGTAATCCTACATGTATTTAAAATGACTGATTTTTGCATTTTTATATATAAACTAGCTGACCTGGCCACGCGTTACTGTGTCTAACAAAACACTTCGTAAAATCCAACTTTTGTAACCACCGTCGTCTTTGAGTTTATCGCGAAGAGACAGACAGATGCCACGGAGGACTTTAATTTATAATACGTAGAGATGGTGTGAAAGATTATAATAATGTGAATGAAATGCTTGGGGTAACTAACGTATTTAAGTTAATAAGGATTAATACTGTATCCGTCTAAATAACTTTCCAATTATCCCATTCTACGTGACCATTTTTCAGAAGATAGAATGGGTATAGTAAGCTATCCGTAAAAGATTGTATGACATCGCGTTTTGTTATATCTCAAAGGGATTAGGCAGTGTTTTTGATGAAATCTCCCAGGCGCAGGCGGCTTGACTTTTTCCGACACTTCTAACAATTATCGTTATGTTTCAACCAATTTACAAAAATCCTTGACAAATTACATACTTAAACCTTCCTCACGAATCACTCTATCTATTGGTGAAAACCGCATGAAAATCCGTTCATTAGTTTTCGAGTTTATCGCGAACAGACAGACAGACAGACAGACGGCGCGGGGGACTTTAATTTATAATATGTAGAGAAGATATAGAAGATGTTAGCCAAGAAGTGTTTAGAGTCATTTCCCACCCCAAAAATTAATGAGCGTAATGGATCTGGTGGTGGGACCAATTGTGGCAATTTTACTTTACCACCAGCACAACATAATCCAGGTGATTCGCCGTTGTATTTTAACGCTTTACAACATTGACAAATGATTGTCATTTCCCCGATTATCACGGATTTGTCGGCACAATAATCTACTTCCGGATCGTAGTGGAATGCTACTCTTTCCAGGTTCACAGGAGCACTGCTTCTGCGGTATCGCTCGATTTTATTGCATCGTGTTCGCTGTTGTTGTGTTTGGTGTGCCCGAACTCGTTCCATTCTAAGCCTGTCTACTTCATTATTATTCACTGTAGAACGCAAATCTGCCATACCAATACGAATGTTATCATTATCTGTCTCTCGCCGATTATTAGTGCGGTTTGCACGTGAGGTAGCTCATCGCCCATTTAATTGACTTCGACGACCTATCAGCTCGTCTTTTCCTTGGCATATTAAAACAGCAAATAAAGTTCTCACGCACTGACAAACTGATGACAGAAGATTTTAAATGGTAACAGAATGACAGGCAACGTTTGACAGATGACTGAAATATGACAATCAGAATTCTTTTTTTTTGCATTCCAATTCTAGATTACGTTGTGCTTCTGAAAGTAGGTAGAACAGTAGAACTGTTTATATGAGAAAATGAAATTGTTGTTTTTACTATCTTCCTCACATTTTTTTCATATTATCTTGCCGTTTAAACCTTCACTGGACTACGACAAACATTTCAAAACCAAAATCACCTAAATCGGCCCAGCCGTTCTCGAGTTTTAGCGAGACTAACGAACAGCAATTGATTTTTATATATAATAAAGAAGAAGATAAGACCTACCTAAGGGAGATTTGAAATAAAATAAAAACTATGTATCCGAATCAAAAAATTGTAATATTAATTAAACATACAAATCAATTGCTATAAAATATAAACAAATAGTGGCCACTTTTGCAGTAACCAAACATAAAATTAAACCTTATCTTTAGGCCTTATTATACTATAGTAGGATAATAAGGCCTAAGATTTTATCACTCAAAAATAATCAAAATAGGCTTCTAACATTCAGTGGCGGCGTAGGGTAGATTGGCACCCGGGGCGGTTTTTTTATTGAACACCCTACATAAAATAAAACACCAAATACTAAACATGCTTACGAGACTTCATTTTACTAAAATATTCGATCACAATATCAAGATTGTGTTCCCTTCTCTTTCAATTGATAATATAGAAAAATTGGTTATCCGCGCTTGGCTCATTGTGGACCTTAAATAAGATTTTATTAAGGAGACAGAAAAAGATATTGTCACCTCCGGGACTCGAACGCGGGACCTTCTGTTTACATGGAAACAGCTCTACCAACTGAGCTAAGGTGTCTATATCCAATTCGGTCACATTTAACTGTATCATTCTTCGACTAAGAACTACCAACTTTATCTTCATTTTCTTAACGCACATATTATTGGCCGCTACCTTTATATATATTGCAAGATTCAAACCCGAATTAAATGCTATCTACAAGGGCGGATCGAGGATTTTTTTCTGGGGGGGGGGCACAAGGAGCGGACGGGCAAAAAAATCAACAATTTCTGTTAGGATTTTTTTCTGGGCACAAGGGGTGGACGCGCAAAAAAAATCAATAATTACTGTTAGAAAAATTAACTTACGTATCATATTTCAAGTTTATTTCTACAAGTTCAAGTATGTATAGGAAGGTTTATGAAAGTCTCAAAACAATCGAAAAATTAAATGTTTAAAAAATACAGCTTCTAAGTATATACTGTGATGGAATCTCCACAGTACAGAAAAATACCCTCTGGGGGGGGCACGTGCCCCCTTGCCCCCCCCCCCCTCCATATATCCACCCTTGGCTATCTAGATAGTGTCTGGATAAATTATTAATTAGCTCAGTTAGTAGAGCTGTTGCCATGTAAACAGAAGGTCCTGGGTTCAAGTCCCAGAGGTGCCGATAACTTTTTCTGATTTTTCTGTCTCCAGATTTCCGATTGAGCTTCGCTAATTTCTTCTTTCAACGCCTGCTTTGCCGGTGTTGGGATTACGCATCTCTTAGAGTGTTGATACAAGCTTCTCAAAATGATTCTTCAGTTTTAGAAAGGGAATTAGAAATTCTATTCGAAAAATAAATATATAGTTGCGACGCATTTCTTTTTCAAACTTCCGGTCCGGAGAAGGTTTCTAATGGTTCTCCTGGGAATATTATGCCACCCAGCAGCTTTATACGCTTATGTTCCCAGCATTCTTCGTCTTACTGTTTTTTTTACATGAATACAAAAAAATAAAAATAAAATTTTTAAAGTTCTTCAAAATATATACGTTATTCTTGAAAATAATATCTATACATTCCCCATGCCGAAACGGCAATTATATGAAACTCCCTCGATAGAAAAATCGCAAAATATGCTCCGAAAATTATTATAAACATGTTTTTTTCAGTTGTTTTACGTCATTTTTTTAAGTCATATGTATGAAAAAAATCGCAGTGTTTCTTTAAATGCTATTTTAGACATTCCCCACGAAATTTTTGCTCTATTTTAAATGAATCGTGTTTTATTAAACATTTTCACATTTTCGCTTAAATATTGTCGTTTTTAATATTAGCGCGAACTCTCTAACATTCATATTTACATATCTCTCCTTCTTCCTCTTTTTGAGCGGATTTACCAAACCCTACCTTAATATATATTATACTACTTCCTTTTCTTAAGGGCCGTTAACCAGCCAGCGGCCGAGAATTCATCTTTCGTCGAAAGATGTTCTTACGATCGTACAGGGCGATTCCAACGTGAAAGATTAATTATTCTGTACACCAGCTTTTTTAAATAGTAACTCAATATCGATTTTATTTCAGTCAAAATTCATCCGGCGACAATTCATCCTGACAATTCAATCTAACCTAACCTAATCTAACCTAACCTAACCTAGCCTAACCTATAAGTATAAGTATGTCGTATTTTGTTATTCACGCATGCTTCTTCGGAGAGTCGAAATTATTATTAGTACAAATATTTTTACAGCGGATTTCCACTCAAGATGCCTTCAGATATAAGTATATCGATTTCGGTTGTACGGCCGTATATCCTCTTTGCATACTTACTTAATAAAAATCTTCTAAATGATCAGGCAGGATGAATTGTCGCCGGATGAATTGTCGGCGGGATGAACTGTCGGAAGGATGAACTGTCGGCAGGATGAACTGTCGGCCGGATGAACTGTCGCAGGATGAACTGTCGCCGGATGGATTGTCGCAGGATGAACTGTCATGGAACCATTTAAAATACCTCAGATTGCTTTGCTGCCAATTTTGGCAAATTTTTCCTTATATGTAAGTAATTAAGTAGAAGTTTACGATTATTATATTTTTTTATAAATTCTTACGAAAATGTGATAATCAACAAAAGATAGGTGAATTCATTGGCTATCTAGAACTGTAATCAGTTTGTATGTCTCCATATTAAAATTCACAGATATTATTTTTTTTAATTTGAGCGGAAAATATTCAAAACGGTCACCACAAAAATCTCCGGTAATCGGAGAAAAAAGATTTAAATTGCGCTGTCGCTCCAGTGTTTGACATACATAATCTAGGTAATTTTCAAAATTACCAAATTATTATATAAATTTCGGCGATAATAAATAATGATTAATGATTAACCATTCCACGCCCTCTGCATAACTCTACGTTGAAACCACACTCGGTTGAATTGGTTTAAATTCCGATCGATTCTGTCTGAACTTATTTAATTCAGAATGCAAAAACGCCACCCCCTCTTTTGATGCGACAAATAACCGGCGGTAAGCAATAATCCGCCCCCTGTTGGGAGAGTCGGAAGAGTTTCGCCTGCGGCGCTTAGCTGCCGCACATACCACGCCGCCACGCGCCACGCGGCGCACGCGTGGCGCTAACAAACCCACTCGTGGAGTACACGGCTTTATTAAAACGGGCCACTTTCTTCTTCTGTCTGGTTATTTACACGGGGCTTAGAAAAATATGCTGGATATCAGAAAATTATTAGATCTACTTGAATTTATTTTATTTTAAACTTAAGGAGTAAAACCTGAAAATGTTATATTTAAGCACTGAAGACGATTAAAAATTGATAAATTTATCCAAAACACTATCTAGATAGCATGTCGTTCGAGAAGAATCTTGCAATTATACATAAAGATAACAGCCAATAAAATATGCGTTAAGAAAAATGAAGATAATGTTGGTAGTTCTTAGTCGAAGTACGATACAGTTAAATACAAGTATGACCGAAGGAGATATGGTTGCATTAGCGGAAGCGTCTACTAATATTTACAGGAATTCCAAAAACTGAAAAAATCGAACTAATATCTATGAGAAGGAAAGTGTTGACGAATATCTACAGCTCAAACTGTTGACGAATATCTATGAGAACCAAAGTGTTGACGAATATCTACAGAACTGGTAGAGGTTGGATTCGGAATTATGTATAGCATATCGGAATAACGTAATATTGCGTATGCAGTTTAAAAAACTTAATTTATGTAAGTATGTATGTAAAAATTCCTAATATCGGACTATTGGACACATTTAGCTGATTAATCCAACCTACGCTCTGTAGATATTAGTTCAACCTACGCTCTGTAGATATTAGTCAACACTCTGAAGTTCGTAGATATTAGTTCAACATATGAGCTGTAGATATTCGTCAAACATACAGGCTGTAGATATTAGTATCTGGAGTCGCATTAGCTCAGTGGGCGAGCCCCAGCAAGGCTTTTTTTACATTAGCTCCACACAGGAGGCCCTGAGGAAAACAATTCCCCTCATGTCATCTATGGATACGCTGTGTGAAGGGGCTTTTTAGGAAAGGAAGGAGAGGAAGTTCTGGGAAGGAAAAGGGTATTAGGGGTGGGTAAGAATCTGGGGGTCAGTGTGTTCAGAAGTGACGGACGTATGTATCCATCACTCCCGCTGAGATGCAAGGAGATGTTCCGAGAGAGTTACGACTGGGGAGTCAAAGGGACTCCCTCAACCATTCTCTCCCGATCCGGCCTGCCAAGCGCTGATGGCAGACGCATCCGCCACCAAGACCCGGACAAAGCTCACACCATGAACCCGGGCACCTCTGCTAAGTCACCATACGTAGCGAACCACTTAGGATGACCTATGGCAGAGGTGTTGATTATCCAATAAATGGTTCCCGGGGCAGCGATACCTATACCCGCCTCCCAAATTATAACTAAGGTCAGGGTTCAATTCCCAGATACGAACTTATCTTTTTCTGATTTTTCTGTATCAAATTTTCCATTGAGAGTCGCTAATATTTTCTTCTGATATTAAACATTAATTTGAATTTCGATTTTTTTTCTTGAATGAATGCATGTCTTGGAAGTGGAAATTAACCCACTTCCCGACATCCGATCGAACTTAAACGATGTTGTCGATGTCAATGCGTTCTATCAACTTTTGGTGGCACTCACGGTAAACACGCGCACACACATGAAATTGGCTACTGTGGTCCAAGTGATGGGGCACCTAGGTTGGATGCGTAGGACTGTGGCGGAAAATCAAAACTGTTTCGCTATAAGGGAACGTACCCATACTACGTGACCAACTTTTTGCAATTTTTAACCCCCCCCCCCACCCCGGTGACCAAAATCCTAAGCAACCCGCCGCTCATTTGTATGGAGCGTGACATTTTGAAGACCCCCCCCCCCCTAAACGTGTCACGTAGTATGGGTACGTTCCCTAATATAAATGGATGAATTATATTTAAAAAAAAACTTTGTTCAAACGACACGAAGCCGATGAAATTGTGGCATTACAAGTGTGGCGAGGTCTGCGCTCATTGGTCGCTTTGATTATGACCTCACTTTTCAAGTATTTGTTGAGATTGTTTTGATAAAGTTTCGCTTCTACCTCGTGTAAACTGCACTCGATTTTTTTTTAATATGGGAAAACCTCATCGAATCTCTGTGGAATTCTACATAATGACGAGAATGATTAATATAGGTCGATATTTTTTTTATTTAAAGTTATCACTAGATGTTTTAATTTGGTAAGCGGGTATAGGTACCTACCCGGGAACCATTTATTGGACAACCAACATCCCTGTCATAAGTCACCCCAAGTAATTCGCTGCGTTTGGTGTTTTAGCAGGAGTGTTTGATGGGGTGAGTTTGGTCCAGGTATTGGCGGCGAATGTGTTTGCCTATTGGGCCACCGCGTGGCGAGCCGGATCTAGAGACACAATCTAGATTTCTTCAAACGGACACTCTCAGCCCATCGCCTTCCATCGCTGTGGGAGGATTAGATTCTTACGTCCGTTACTCCTGAAAACATCGACTCCCAGATTCCTATAACCATTCCTCATAATACCTTTTTCATTATCAGGACTTACTCGCCCTCATTTCCTCAAAAAGACCCTCCACAGAGCATTCCCAGAGATGACTTGGTTTTGTGGAAGTAATGTAAAAACTAAAGTGGTAACCCGTAAAAAATCACATGATGCAAGACTTGACTCGCAAAGATGAAAACTGCAAAATTCTAAAAAATCCGAAAGATGTTTGAGTGTTTACCATTATTTCAAATAGACATATAATTTTTTTTTAAATTGACCTGCAAAATATATCACAACTAGGTAGTTAGGTAGCTTTCTTTACCGCGATTCTGGATAAGAAAATATACTTTTTAAAATTTGACTAGTGAGTTCCCGGCAAGCGTTGCAATGCCACTTAATAAAGAAATTGTTTTTCCCTGCGTGTTCTTTCTCATTCGTCCAGTTCCCCTTCCACCTCCCCTTCCCCATCCCATGTCCCCTTTCCCTCAAACATTATTCCTCCACCTTCTCCGCCTTCCCTCTTCCCTCTCTCACTCCCCCCTCTCGCGTTCCCCTCCCCTCTTTCGCGTTCCATATATTCAGCCCCGGTACATTCAGATTTTCAAACAGCTCGCGTGCCACCTATTTGCCATTTTTTTTACAAATTTTAATTTTTCATATATTACAAACATTCATTTTTGTTTGTTATAATAACAATCAATCAAATTTGGTAAGTAGGTACCTAACATTGTAACCCATTTAAAATATAATCTATAATTCTTGATCAGATTCAAAGTATTCGATTTCGATTAGTACCTACCATAGGTAAGTACCTACTTCGATTAAATTCATTAATTTAAAGAGTTCATTCGAAAATTGAATCGATGCCGCGATGGTTTGAAAAATGTCATTCCCAAATTGTGACATTTTTGACAGTTTCGTAAGAGTTTTTGTAATGATTAAAAAACTTTTCAGATGTATTGTCATGTTATTGTAATAATCCAGAAACTTTCTCGAGGGTGGAATGAAGATATTTTCAAAGTTTCAAACATTTCTATACTCGTAGCACCGCACAGACAACTTACATACCTAGAAACATACATTGATTTATATTTTTGTAAGATAATATTATTTTCGCAACACACCAATTACAGATTTGAAAATGTTCGCATGTACACTCAGGGAAATTGTATTGTGTATTTAATTTTCCCTATAGTCCAAACACCTATGTATACCTAACCCACAAACAGCATACCAATTTTGTCAAAGTAGGTAACTTCCAACAGATCCAAATACCATAAAATTAAATATCGAGGCCTGAATCAATTTCAGAATTAAATAATCACCGCATCATTAGTTACTGCAGTCAATTCTGGGGTTAGGCCATTTAATTAACAATTATAATACAATATCTAGCCACGAGAACAGTCACAGGCTTAGGCCATATTCCGTAACAAATGGCGGCCATTACGCGCCGGTCCAATCAGCCGAACACAGAAATTAAAAACACAATCCCTCGCTTATTTATTATTTAAAAAAGTAATGAGCCATCGGAATACAATCGGTAACGGCCTGTACCTCATTTGTTTGTACCGTCGTAAATTTAAAAGTGTGTTTTTTTCCGACTTGAGAGCTCCGAAAAAAACAAAAAGCCAATTTGAATATTCATGAGGCGTTTAAAACAGTCCGATGTTACCGCCATCTGTTGGAAGAAGCGAAACTAAAGATCGATGGGGTTTGCCGCGCTTTTTAGGCAAACGACAAAATATCGAGTTATGCCGTGATTTATTACCTAAAAATAGTGGTGTTTATTATTTGTTTAGCTTAGCTGTTATGACTGCACTATGGGTTAGTTGTTTTGCAGAACTTATAATAATTAACTTTGAAATTATGTTAAGGCGATCTAATAGTTCAGGAAAAAATCGAAATCGGAATTCACGCCCTTTATGGGAGGAGTTTAAAAATACTCGAGAAAAAGCTTTTGGAAAGGTTGGAAAAGGTATTTGAGATTTTTTTTTCGATTTCGTAAAGGCCTGTAAAAAATATTAATTCCCGTTTTACGCATTGTTTAATGTAAGAAAACTGAAATTTAAAATTGATTTCACGAAACTAAGCGACGCGGAGTCACACGACTGTCTCCCGCGCCGGTTGGGGCGTGACTGATACGAAATAAGTGTGCCAGGTGCATGGTTCTTATGCCCATGCCATTGGGTCACTTCAAGAATCCAAGTTCGTAGAGTGCGGGCCGTATTGAATGATGTCAAAAGTCAAAAATAACAACGAGAAAATGCATATTTTATTTTATTTTATGAAGTTCGGGCGTAAATATCATTTTTTTGCGATTATTATAAAAGAAACTAAATTTGCCACATTATACAATAAAATCAAATCCGAGAAGTGGTTTATAAATAGAAGAGTTTGGACTTGAAAGTTTTTTTATAGACCTTATACTTTATTTTTTTATAGGCTTATTAAAAGACTTATAAAAAAAATTACCGATATTTTTAAGGGCCAAGGTATGGCCAAAGTAAAGCATCTATAATACTACTAAGCAATCAAATTTTCAAAACAAAAACATATGATTTTATATGATTTTGCATTATTTAGTATGGCTTCATCTTAACGCAGGTACGCCAACGTCAAACGTATGTCTAGTATATGGGTCCGAGTGATTAAATTGTTGTTCCTTTCCCATGGACCGTGGTTCGTTGAAAGAATAATTTCATCGATCGATTCACAGGTTCGGCTCGCAAGTGTATACGCGCCAATACATACGAAACTAAGAGCTGTTTGAAACAATATGGTTCATGTGTTGTATGTCAGTGATGCCAACTGAAATCGAGCTATGAAAGCAGATATGAAAACGGTGATCGTGTAAAGCGAAAATTTCGTCTCGATGAGGGAATCGGGCCGTAATAAGAGATGGTGTAAAACGGTCATAATACTATAGTGACACATCAATCGTTAAAAGCGCCAGTGCTATTGTTATTAGTTATTATACCATTGGGAATATATGGCGAGCGATAGTGTGTCACTAGCATAATGCGCAAAATTCACATAAAGATCAAGGGCGTAGCTAGGATTTTGTTAAGGGGGGGGCAGGTGTAGGCAAACCAAGAATATATCTTTTAGGTAATGCTGCATGAGCAACGGGGTGGGGGGGGGGGTGGCTAGAGAATTTCAGAAATAGACTATTTTCGTCTAAAAAAAAATTCTCCCGATGCGGGACATTCCACGGGGAGCCATAGAGCTACGAAAATATAAATAACACCGTATTCAATATTTTTGTGACAAAATCCTTAGCATTGTCCCCTCCCCGTCGGGCGGTCTGCACCCCCCCCTCCCCCTCCCCGCCTCCGCTAAGCTACTGCGTTCAAACGGTTTTCAGTCATCGTTTATCTCAGCCATGTTATAACACGACGCAGTGTAGAAAAGGACCTCTCTATGTTAGGGAACGTACCCATACTACGTGACCAACTTTTTGCAATTTTTAACCCCCCCCCCCCCCCTGTGACCAAAATCCTAAGCAAGCATTTGTATGGAGCGTGACATTTTGAAGACCCCCCCCCCCCCCTAAACGTGTCACGTAGTATGGGTACGTTCCCTTACTTGTAGTACAAGGTTGTGCCAAGGAAATAAGTATTCGTTTTTTGTTGCGGGAAAGAAAATGTTCGCCTCCTTAAACAATTCAGTAATATCTATTTTTTCGAGATCTTTTCTGGTCATGCCCTTGTTCTACCATTTTTTATGCCATAGTTCGGCTTAAAATTAAAAATTAAGTAAATCGTAGTATAGGCAAAAACTTTGTGCTTTTTCTTTAAAATCAATTAACGAGATATTCAACATTATACAGGGATGTAGCGACATTTCCGAAAGCAGGCACATTTTGGTCACCAAAACGCTGCTCCAATACAGATATTAGGGAATCTAAATAAGGAATGATAATTCGATCGCTTCCAAAAATCGCATGGAGTCTCAGCAAGGTAATTGGACCTATGTTGTTGGCAAGATACAATGCGTGGGACTTGTATATCAGTTTCAAAGGCAGCTGCAGTTATAATTGAAATATCTAAAATATTTTGGCTCTCTATGTCTACGTTGCTTCGATGATCATTTATAACAGAAATTATACCTTTAACATGACTCATACATGCGTACATATTGATAGATTCCGATCGTAAAGCATTGGCAATAGGTTCCAATATACCTGAGTACTTGGCTATCAGTTGAACACATATAATGAAAACTGATTTAATAACAGCGCAATGTAACTTATAGGCACCTTTTCTTGATGCTTCATTAATCATGATCAACTAAAAAGGTAGGTAGTAATAAAAATTAAATGGATTCTCACAAACAATAGGCTACCGACGTAAACTTTACGGTTTGTGAGCATTCCTGCACCTTCTAGGGGGGGGGGGGGGGGGGCAGCCGCCCCCCTGCCCGTACCTCGCTACGCCCTTGCATATGATTGTGCTTGGTGGATCATACATTTTTTGGGTTCCATAACAACTCAGAAACAATTCAACTCAACACCTCCTTGAAAAATCAATAAAACCTTAGCTTTTTTTAAATAGCCCTTAACAGAACCTAACGTTACCTATTTAACCAATTTTTTATATTTTTTTCCTCACTATTAATGGCTTTTCAAAGGAGTTGACGAGCATATACATAGATACTTATATTATCTATACCTTGTGGTGCTTTTAGTGTAGTTGTGTGATTTCTGTTTTAGTCTGTACAGTGTTACTTCCTAAAAAATACCCTCCACACAGCATCCCAAAGATGACATAGGCCCTGAGGATTTTTTTTCCTCGTGGCCTCCTTTTTGGAGCTAATGTAAAAAAAATGTTTCGTAATTTTTTGAAAAAGTAGATGAGTTTTGATAGCTTTTTGAGGATCCATCAATGTGTGAATCCCGGTGAAGTTTGTCGCCTATTTCGAACCCAATTTGATTTGGTTTCAATCGAAAAATACCATCTATCATTTAAATTGCAGACGTAGATATATGATTATATATAGACCTGCCCTAAGTGATAAAAACGCATTATTTCCCCCTCCCCATACCGGTTCCTTGCAACTGACTGGGCTTGCGAGAACCTCGCCTGAATCTAAAAAATGTGACGTCATCATTCTTGTCCAGACCAGCGTCGAGCTCGCATCGTATATTTTACGAAATAACACGGCAAAAATGCTAGCTTGTGCTATACGTTACACACTAAAATATGTCGATCATAACGAATGTGGGCGGTTCTCCAGTGTGCTACTCGCTGGTTACAGGGGTACGTAAATTATGAAACATTTGTAAAAGTGTCTTAACTAAATACGGTAAAAAAATATTCGTATATGAAAAGATGCGAACTTTACTTTGCCGTATTTGGACTTCGCAAATATGTTAATAACGTGGCGAGCAATTCGCGCTCCCACGTAAAAAGGTCTATTCATTCAAAAGCAGATTTTACTTTTAAGAACTAAATGGTGATATTATAATGCGATATGCCTATATACTGTCAGATTGATTTTTTAACGAATCAGTCATCTTCCCCCTCTTTGTACCGCCATAGTTGATTTTTCCCCTCAATTGTATGTTCTCGTCTATTAAATTTGGATGTCTATGATTGCAGCCCGAGTATACAATACTCTGTAAGTACCTTCTCAAGTTTCGTTCCATCAATATAAAGATTTTCATTCAATGCGTTATTTTTGCTTATAAGCATGTATTTTGTTTAATTTATATTCAGTTCTAACCCAAAATTCTCACACACGTCTTCACTACTTTATTCAGCAGAAGTTGTGGATCCTCAATGGTACTTGTTAGAAGTACCGTATCATCTGCATAACGCAGGTTGTTCATAAACTTCCCATTTATAACAAGTCCTTGAGTAGCTTCTTGCAGACCTTAAGTTAAGGTTATGTGCGGGCAAAAACATTGTGAAAATTTAGTTTTTTATTAACCTCATCAACGCCCTCATGGGCTTTTACATATTTTTAAATTTTCTATGATTTAGTATTTACGTGTCAAAAATAGTGTTTAGATAACATAAATCGGTATTACACATGGTACCTAGGTATAAAGTATAACGTTACACAATAAAAGATACAGAAAAAAACAGTTTTTGAACTGCAGGTAGCATAAAATATAATACGAGTACGTGGGTTCTTAAGGCGATCCAATAGTTCGAGAAAAAATCGAAATCGGAATTCACGCCCTTTATGGGAGGAGATAAAAATACTTGAGAAAAAGCTTTTGGAAAGGTTGGAAAAGGTATTTGACTTTTTTACGCATTTTTTATTGTAAGAAAACGGAAATTCAAAATTAATTTCACGAAACTAAGCGACGCGGAGTAACGCGTGCATCTACCGCTCCGGCCGGGGCGTGACTGATACGAAATGGGTTGTGCCCAGTGGATGGTTCTTGTGCCCATGCCATGAGGGTCACTTCAAGAATCCAAATTCGTAGAGTGCGGGCCGTATTGATTGATGTCAAAAATAACAACGAGAAAATGCATATTTTATTTTATTTTTTGAAGTTCGAGCGTAAATATCATTTTTTTTGCGATTATTATAAAAGAAACTAAATTTGCCACATTATACGATAAAACCAAATCCGAAAAGGGGTTTATAAAAAGGAGACTTTGGACTTGAAAGTGTTTTTTATAGACCTTATACTTTATTTTTTTATAGGCTTATTAAAAGATTTATAAAAAAATGACCGATATTTATAAGGGCCAAGGTATGTTCTACACACAGTATTTACTTGAAGCATCTATATTACTTCTAAGCCATCAAATTTTCAAAACAAAAACATATGATTTTTTATGATTTTGCATTATTTAGTATGGCTTCATCTTACGATGAAAACATACTAAATAATGCAAAATCATATGTTTTTGTTTTGAAAATTCGAAAGCTTAGAAGAATAATAGATGTTTCAATTAAATACTGTGTGTAGAACATCCCTTGGCCCTTAAAAATATCGATCAATTTTTTTTGAAGTCTTTTAATAAGCCTATAAAAAAATAAAGTATGAGGTCTATAAAAAACACTTTCAAGTCCAAACTCTCCTATTTATAAACCCAAATTCAGTTTCTTTTATAATAATCGCAAAAAAATGATATTTACGCCCGAACTTCCCAAATTAAAATAAAATATGTATTTCGCGTTGTTATTTTACAATACGGCCGCTGGTCGACGAATTTGGTTTTTGGCCACCGAAGAACTACTGATGACCACGCCACACCTATTTCGTATCAGTCTCACCCCGCGGCCGGAGCGGGAAACAGACGCGTTGCTTTGCATTGCAAAAAACAATGCATATAAAAGGAGTTAATGTTTTTTACAGGTTTTTACGAAATCAACCAGTAAAAAAAATCTAACATACCTTTTCCAACCTTTCCAAAAGCCTTTTGTCGAGTATTTTCAAACTCCTCCCTTAAAGAGGCGTGAATTCCGATTTCGATTTTTTCCTGGACTTTTGTATCGCCTTAATACAAAATTTGTAAGTGCTATTACATAACGAAGTAGATTACTCGTATTTCAGACACCAAAGATCGTACATAGTATCTTTACAAGCCTCTGCAATTGACATAATTATATTCTGCGTTCATGCTCGTTATGGCCACAGTTTTCTGTTTCTTACTTTCTCAGGATATCCTGACATACATAGAAATTGTTTGGACATTCATGTAATTTGTTCTCCTTGTTTTTACGGTTACGTAAGGACCATTATTCCATAAAACGCAAAGCCGAATCTGCAAATGAAAGCATGTTTACGACTTTATATCAATCCGCAGTGCACACGCGACTGCGAACCATAAACCCCGGCGAGCAGTTGCTGACGGTACCTACATGGAAGTGGTACAGTCGATACGGCACGGGCATCTGCGGGATATTGTTAATCCGAGACTTGCCGCGGGCGGACTACGAACCCGCACCCATCAAGCACAAGCGGTACCTACTGCCGATCTAAAGAATACTACCCCGACTTACAAAATGCAGAACTCACCGCTTTACAACAACTAGGGTAACCAAATGGAAGTCATATTTTAAGGCGGGTACACAATCCAAATAATTTGTGTACGCTCAAAACTCACATTTTAATCATTTCCATGCCGCACAAGAAATGCGAGTTATTTATATTTTAGATTAATAAAAACAGTACCTTACCATTAATATATTTTACGTACAACGATTTCAAAACTATATAACCCGGTTTTCAACTATAAAGTTAGCGGTAAGCACCAGATTTTATTTTTCTAGACGATGAATTAATAATTTCGGAAGGACAGCATGGAGACACATTTTAAATATTTGTAGCACGTTCTTCAGAATTAATTAAAATGAACGCGGCAGAAAGGTCGAATCTCCAGGCCTGCTAGGGAGAATTCGACCGTACGTTCGTACAATACGCCGTGCCGCGTCGTGTATTTGTTTACACGCTTTCTTCACTTACGTCGTTAAGATTCCCACATTATTCTTCTTCTTCTTTTCTTTGATACGGTAAATTCGACAGGAGGTCCGTCCAGCGCACGGGTCGCAAGTCGCAATTCGTATACACGGTTTCTTTACTTACGTCGTTAAGATTCTGAATATATTTTAGGGTATATTGTCGTCTTAAGATGAAACCAAGCGAATTAATGCAAAATCATGTGTATGAGTTTTAGTTTGAAAATTTGATCGCTTAGAAATATTATGGATGCTTCAATTAAATACTTCAAGTAGAACACATAGTGATCTTGGAAATAATCGAGTTTCTTTTTTAATAAGTCTTTTTGTATAAATAAGAAAAATACTTTCAAGTGCAAAATCTCCTACCAATCAACTCCTTTTCGGATTTTTTTTATTGTAGGTATAATGTGGTAGGTTTTTTTAGAAAATGATTGCAAAACATTTTAATATTTGTGCCTAAATTTCACAAAATGAAACAAAACAATGCAATTTCGTGCTGTTTTTTTCGGCATAAATTAAAATGGGCGGCGTTCAACAACTTTGGGTTTGAGAATTAAGAGCGTTTAACCAGCCAGCGGAAGAAAATCCATATTTCGTCGAAAGTTGTTCTTACGATCGTGCAGGGCGGTTACAATGAGAAAGATTAATTATTCTCCGTACCAGCTTTTTTAAATTTTAACTCAATATCGAATTTATTTCAATCCAAATTAGCTTAAATTTATACCTTCATCCAAAAATGCTGAAAGGCGTGATGATAAAACTATTAATAATGTACTTTTTGTAATTATTTTTTGATTATAAGTATTTATCATTTTTCAATAATGTCTAAATTTAATAAGAATGTTAAAAGAATCTGAAATATATTAGTTTGTAAGTGCGCAAATAAATACACAAATGGACCAATTTTCGTCAAGAAACACATGTACGTACATATTTTTAAATGATTTTATTGAAACTAAAATTAAAATTCTAAAAGAAGCGTTTGCTAGATAATGTATTGATTTATTTTACTGCTTGATTAGGTATATGATTTGAAATGGGTGTGCTATAATACAAAATCTTTTTTGAAAATTTAACAAATCTGCCAACGACCTATGGAATAACCTTATTATACTAAAAATTAAAAAAATTTCTCAAAAATTATTACATGCGAATGCTAGATAAAAGAACAATCTTTCGATATCCATTTATAATTTTTTGTGGAAAAGAGTCAATACGTCTAAAATCTGATTTGAAAATAACATATTTCTGGTATATCTGGTATAGCATAAAGACTACGTGCATTTTGTATCAGTTATCAGTAAACGATCTGCTGCGGTGGCGAATGAACGTTCCTAGACTCTATGCTTAGTTCATCAATTTTAATCAATTTTTAATCAATTTAAACGTTCTCTGTCATTGTAATAAAAAAATGCGTAAGGATAAAACATCTTTTTTATAAGACTTTACGAAATCAACCTGTAAAAAACAACTCTCAAATACGTTCTTCAACCTTTTTAAAAAGTCTTCTCAAGTATTTTCATGTATTTTTAAATCATTCCCAAAAAGAGGCGGGGCACTTCCGATTTCGAATTTCTCAAGAACTAGTGGATTACCTTAAGGTGAGAGGTATCTTCCAGAGTGGAAAATGTCCAGAAATAAACCGATGTATTTGGATTTTATTGCAAAGCGCAAATATTCTGAACTTATGACGGATTATATGCTCGAGGCGGTGACGGGACAACTCAGAATGAAATCTACTCAACACTTCCTTTGAAAAATGATTAAAAGTGATGAAAAACCAAAATTGGTTTAAAAGGTTAAGTTCCGTTAGGTAATGAGCTATTTTATCGAGAGGTATCTTCCAGAGTGGAAGATACCTCTCAGTATCGCCCTAGTGTAAGACCACCATTCAGAATTGAAACGTTGCTTGAAATGGCATTAGCCGTGTTTGGTGACCATCTGAATAGCCAGGTACTTCCCCACCTTCCTCTTTCTTATCTCCTTTCCCTCCCCACTGTCGATGGTTTCACCTCTTCCTCACACTCGATAAATGCTGGCGTCCCGCAGGGATCGGTTCTGTCTCCGACTTTGTTTTTGTTGCACATCAACGACCTTTTATCATGTGCAGTATGTGCACCAATTCACTGTTATGCGGATGACAGTACAGTTCATGATAGCTTTTTGTTTAACAAGCCCCCAAAGGGCTCACAAACTCCAACAGCTCGTAGGGCTTTGAAGCAAAGAATGGACGGTTACCTCGAGAGTGTTTTCTCTTGGGGTAAAAATAATCTCGTTGAATTTAACTAACTAACTAACTAACCATCACGCCGTTTCCCCGCAGGGGTAGGCAGAGAGGACGGACCGCCAAACAACTCGGTCTTGGCACACACTCTTTGCCTCACTCACATTCATACATCGTCTCATACATACTCTTCTATTATTCTGACTTTTGACATGGCCCGTCTCAAGTATCTGATTCACTTGATCGTGCCATGTCTTCCTCGGGCGTCCCCGACTTCTTCTACCATTCACATTTGCATCATATATTCTTTTTACACTACTTTCTTCGCTCATTCGCTCTACGTGCCCAAACCATCTGAGGGTCCCTTTCTTAATTTTGCTCATTATACTTACATCAGCCTTACATTCTTTGCGGATATCCACATTTCTAACACGATCATACATGGTTTTACCACACATACGTCTCAGGGATCTCATTTCAACAGCATTCAGTTTACTTTCATCCTTCCTCTGCCAGTTCCATGCCTCACTGCCATACATCAGGGTAGGTACCAGGACTCCATTGTGGACTGCTAGCTTCGCTTTTTTTGACAGTTTTTTATTAGCGCCAACAGCATTCAGTCCTCCATTAATGGAGTTACCGGCATTTACCCTTCTTTCGATATCTCTATCAGCCTTCCCATCTCTCGTAAACATACTACCCAGATAAACAAACTCATCCACCTGCTCCAAGTATTCATCATTCACAAATATATCGCACACTGTTTTCGTACTCTCTCTTTCAAACACCATGACTTTAGACTTACTTACATTCATCATTAAATCATTCTTCATACATACTTCGTTCATCCTAAATACTAGAGACTGTAGATCTTCCATAGTGTTAGAGATCAGCACCGCATCATCAGCATACAACAGGCAACATACTTTCAGACTATTCAATTTCGCGCCCAATCCCACATCTTTCAATTCTTGCATACAATTATCCATGTATAGATTGAATAACCATGGTGACATTACGCAGCCTTGCTTAACACCTTTTTTGAATTTAATGTTTCAAAGACCCAATCTTGTCTGATTACGACTAAAAGGGATCGAAATGAAAATCTAGTCTCTTTCAACGGAAGCAATCTCCCGAACAGGCCCTCCATTGATATGCTTGGTGTAACCCTAAGTGACCAGCTGAGGTATGGGGGCTCCATCGAAGCCAGAGTAAAGTTAGCCTCCCAGAAACTGGGCGTGCTGTATAGGGCCCGCAGTTACTTTAATAGTGCACAACTGCTAACCCTGTACAAATGACAAGTGTGCCCCGCGGTTGAATTTGGCAGCCACCTCTGGTCTGGAGCTCCAAAATACCTGAAAAATACCCTCGACTCTGTGCAGAAACGGGCGGTCCGTTTGATAGATTCTCCCATCTTAACAGACGGACTGCAATCTTAAGAGCACAGGCGTCGGATGCTATCCTTGTTCTACCGGTATTACAATGGAAGATGCTCCGAGGAACTAGCATCATTGATCCCTTCGGCACCGGTGCATAGTCGGGAAACACGCCAAACGCGTGCCCAACATTTGTACACGGTTGACATTTGTCACATGAGAACGGGTCGTTTCTTTGACTCGTTCTTATGTTCAACAGCTCAGCTGTGGAATGATTTGCCGGCTTCTGTGTTTCCTCCTTCCTACAACATAGGTCTCTTCAAGACCAATGTTCATTCCTTCCTCTCCTCAAAAAGACCCTCCACACAGCATCCCAGATGACATAGGCCCTGAGGGAAATTATTTTCCTCAAGGCCTCCTGTGTGGAGTTAATGTAAAAAAAAAACTACCTTCAGTCTCACAAATACCCCAATTAGGGATGCCATAGTCTCACTGGCTTCAGACAGGAGCAGTTGGGACTCTTGTGAGGTATTCATATAAAAAAGGTGATACTTAAAAGAATTCATGATTTGCTTTTCAGACATGACGCTAGTTTAATTATATTGGATTGAATCACTGACAATACTGTATTTCGAAGAAAGCCTCATTTGAAAGGGCAAAACTATTTATTGATATTCATATTGCGTATGTACGGGCGCAAACAATTAATTAATGTAACCCCTCATGCCTCGAGTGGTCGCATGACAACTCAACATCAACTCAACTCAACACCTCTTCAGAAAAGCCATTAAAAGCTATTAAAAAATTGAAAAATAGCTCATTACCTAACCGAACGTAACCTTTTTAACCAATTTTTGTTTTTCATCACTTTTAATCACTTTTCAAGACTCCAGATATCTACTAATATCTACAGCCTGTACGTCGGACGAATATCTACAGCTCATATGTTGAACTAATATCTACGAACTTCAGAGTGTTGACTAATATCTACAGAGCTAAGGTCGGACAAATATCTATGACGGTCCCAGTGTTGACTAATATCTACAGAGCGTAGGTTGAACTAATATCTACAGAGCGTAGGTTGGACTAATCAGCTAAATGTGTCCAATAGTCCGATATTAGGGATTTTTACATACATACTTACATAAATTAAGTTTTTTAAACTGCATACGTAATATTACGTTTTTCCAATATGCTATACATAAATGCAAATCCTACCTCTGCCAGTGCTGTAGATATTCGTCAACACTTTGGTTCTCATAGATATTAGTCAGCAGTTTGAGCTGTAGATATTCGTCAACACTTTGGTTCTCATAGATATTAGTTCGATTTTTTCAGTTTTTGGAATTCCTGTAGATATTAGTAGACGCCTCCCTTTTCAAAGGAAGTGTTGAGTAGATTTCAATCTGAGTTGTTCGGTCACCACCTCGAGCATAATCTGTCATAAGATCAGAATATTTGCGATTTGCAATAAAATCCAAATATATGGTACGTTTCTGGACATTTTCAAAAACAATCAACTGTTTGTGAAAGGTGGTGAAATACACTCACAAATTATCCGAATATCTACGATAATATCTAAATTGAATCGAGGTTTTGTATTCCGGATTTTTCTCCTCCAAAACTAGACTGATTTGAAATATATTTTTACCGACCGTACTCGAAGAAAATATTCTACGTCCTAATGTTTTGCTTTTTCAAAAAATACATTGCCTGGTTTGTATACTGAACATCAGTTGACGGTGTTTAAACCAGACAATTTTAACGATTTTTGCAGGGTCCAAACTCTCGTAAGAAGTAACTTAAAATAAAAGAAAAAAGTACCGAGACACTAATGATCGATATCCATATTATAAAGATATTTGCACTAGTGTAATAAATCCAGAAAGAAAATGAGGAATACGTTTGTATTGACGAAACGCTGCACGGTTCCTCTTAATATCTATGCACATCCCAATGACAATTTCATTGATGTAATACAGTGGAATCCGTTTGTAATGACATAGAAAGGAAATGACAAACACGTCATACTAAGCGGACGTCATACAAAGCATTTTGTAAAAAATAAACAACCTCCTGCTTTTGTTAGGTATATATGTATGTATTTATTTTACTCCTACTCTAGGCAACTCGAAACAGCAGAAATGCGAATGTTAGATTAGATGGTCGGCAGGAGTATCACTAAAAGATAAGATTAAAAGTTCACGCATTCTTGGTAGCCTGGGTGTCACAGACATAAACAGTAAGCTGGAGGAAAGACAGTTGAGATGGTATGGGCACATAAGACGGAGACCATCAGACCACACAGTGAGGCAGGCAATGTCTATGGAGCTTCATCGACAGTCATCCAGAGGATGACCAAAGAACTCCTGGATGACTCAATGTTCCAAAATACTTGAGAGAAACGGCCTGGATGAATGCGATACTCAGAACAGAAGAAACTACAATCTGAGAACGAGAAGAGCCGACCCCAACAGCCTACCTAGGCAATGAGTTGGGACAGCGCGAGGAAGAAGAAGATATTTATGTATTTATTTTAATAAAGAGAAACACAGCATATTAAGACTGGTGACATGCCACGCACGCGCCGAACGCGTCGGGCGTCACGTGAACCTCCCAAACACTGCCGAAGGTGTTATGAATCATGGCCGTCACTATAACTGACATATTTTTCCTTGAAATTAGGACATAATTTATTAAAAATGGGTCATAATAAGTGACATGTCACTATAAGCGAAGTCATTATATCCGACTTTTTTTTATAAAGAATTTTATATGAAAACCAAACTTCGCTGTGTAATTACTTCATATTAAGGGGTTGGTATAATAAAGGCGGAGTCATTATAAACGGATTCTACTGTAATTGTTAACATTCTGTAAAGGTTTCAAACAACTTCTTCGATGGCGCTACAGCCCATATCGAGCTTTAGCCTCCTGCAACAGTCGCCTCCAACTCCTCCTGTCCTCAGCGGCTGACTTCCAATTTGGTACCTGGAGAAGCTGTGCTGCATCCCCTCTTACTTCGTCTTCCCACCTCAATCTGGGTCTTCCCACTTTTCTCTTTCCACCTGGGTGTCCAGTCAAAATTCTTTTTGGGACGCTTGTATCCGGCATTCTCTGTACATGCCCAGCCCATCTCAACCTGAGGAGTCTCATATGTGCTGAGATGCTAGGTGCCTTATATAAATCATACAATTCTGTATTGTGCCAGATGCGCCACTGTTCACCCTCTTTCACGGGTCCACATATTCTTCTCAGCACTTTTCTTTCAAAAGTATCCAGCATTTCAGCCATCTTTACCGTCAGTGTCAGCGCCTCACATCCATATGCCAATACAGTTCTAACAATGGTCTTATATATGGTTATTTTGGTTTTTCTGTGGACACTACGTAACACTGGCAGCAAAGAGAAGTATGTTTTGTTGGCTGCTGTGATTCTCCTTCTGATTTCTGCTGGATCCTCTGTCAGATAGGAGCCCAGGTAGGTGAATTGGTCGACCACTTCGTATGAGTAGTTGTCTTTGAATTGTGCACTACTTCTTCTTCTGTGTGAAGGGTTCCTGCTCTGTATCATCATTTTCGTTTTGTTGACATTAACCTGCAGTCCTACTTCCCGTCCTGCTGTTTCTAAAGGATCGAAGACCTCCTTAATGGCTTAAATTGATCTTCCGACAATGTTATTGTCATCCGACAACTTGACTGCTCTTGAAACAAGCAACAATCAAACAAAATAAACGGAAAAACTAACATTTTATCAGAGCAGATTCGTAGCATAAAAGTCTTACATTTGAACACACTGTAAAATAACAAGAGCGAAATGGGTTCAAATGACTTTATTGTATGCTTACTTTAATTGATTAATGGATTATATAGTGATGGTGCATTTATTACGACCGGATTACAGATTACAGATTTATTATTACGATTATAACTTGGTCAGCAGACATGCATCTTACACGAAGGCAAAGAAATGACGCTTTTATGATACGTGTTTCCTTTTTAAACGACTTCGAAAAGGAGGAGGTTCTCAATTCGACTGAATTTTTTTTTTATGTTTGTTACTCAGAACTTTCGACTGGGAGAACCGATATTGATGATTCTTTTTTTATTTGAAGGCTGGTGCTTCCCGTGTGGTCCCATTTTAATTTGGTCCAGTTTTGACAATGGCATCCATGAGAAAATTATATAAGTCTTAAATTTGCATCAAGTATGTGCGCGACAAATGGACGAATAACTCAATATCACGCCAACCGATTTCGATGATTCTTTTTTTTATTGGAAAGGATGTACTTCAAGGGTAGTTTCATGAGAGTTTGGTTAGGTTCTGATTATGGGATCCATGACAAAGTAACGGAACTCTCCAATTCTGAAGAACAAATTTACGATACTCGGTCGAATCTTAATCGAATTAGTTAGTGTACTTCAAATTCACTAAAAATCTAAAAATAAACAAAAATTTTAACAAAACAAAAAAACGACTTAAAAAAATGCACTCAAAAGTAAAAAAATTATTTCGTATTCTTCTACAGCTTTATAATCAACTTACCTTTTGTACTCATCAATATGTAGATACGATTGTTATTTTTGGAGTCGGTGTCAACCAAGGTACACTTGACAGCTCCTCTCCCGCCGACACCGACTCCAAAAATAACAATCGTACGTAGATGTATATTGATGATTGGAAAAGGTAAGTTGATTCTAAAGTTGTAGAAGAATACGAAATTATTTTTTTACTTTTTAGTGCATTTTTTGAAGTGGTTTTTTTGTTTTGTTAAAATTTTTGTTTATTGTAATGAGTAATTTGCATGATTCTCTAAAGGATTTTTTTCGGATCAGGAATGATTTTTAAGTCAGTCTGTATTTCAAAATTAAAAATAATATAAACGTGTTTTCAAAGCCTTTTCAATTTTGAAGTGAAAACTTCTTTAGCACCGTTGTGATTTGAAACTCAATGAAACGGAAACGAGTGACACTAAAAAGAGACAAATCCATCTATATCCTATCCTACTATCCTACTAATATTATAAAGGCGAAAGTTTCTATGGATGTATGTTTGTTACTCTTTCACGCAAAAACTACTGAATGGATTTTAATGAAACTTTACAATAATATAGCTCATACTTCAGAATAAGATATAGGTTATAGCTCAGTGTTCTGGCATTATGAAATTCGTATTAAAAAAATTGTAATAAGTAGCACGATTAGTAAGATATTTATAATTCTTTATTCGATTCAAATTATTAGGGGAGTACTTCAAATAAATGCGAGAGGGGGAGGGGGAGGGTGGTGGGAGAGGGAGAGGGAGGGGGGGAGGGGGCAGAGGTGGAGCAAGGAGAGGAACCCCTAATACCATGCGAGCGAAGCCGCGGGAAAAAGCTAGTAATATTATAAAGGCGAAAGTATGTATGGACGTATGTTTGTTACTCTTTCACGCAAAAACTACCGAATGCATTTTAAAAATTCTTTCACTAATAGAAAGCTACGTTATTTGCGAGGTTGTTACTTAGTGAGGAGTGTGTCAAATGTTAAGTGTAATTGTGGGAATAGATTCGGGTTAAATTTGAGATTGAAAGGTATGTGAGTAATGTATGTTTGTATCTGCTAGCTTTATTTAAGGGCGCCACTGGTTGTTAAACCAGGCTAACAGACGGTAAAGCATAATTCTCTGTCAGGGCCTTGGGGATTAAATACTTTATGATCAATTAAGACTTTTAATAATGAAAAGAAAGACAGTTTTCATATAACAGAGTTGATTTTATATTTAAAATATAACAAATAAAATCCAGTTAATCAAGAACAATTAAAAATTATAAATATGTACACTCACCCAAGGATCAACCAAAAATCTATTCTAGCTAAATTTATACTTAAGTCCGATAGCAACCAGGAATGTTGAATGATGCTCTCTGCTTTGCTGCTGTACTTCATTCGTCTTTAAAGATTGAGCCAGTACCAGATCAAGACCAATGCCATGGTCAAATTAGCTGCTTTCCATGCATATAATTGATGGATCTTCAAGTTTATTTTAATTTTTCTCCAAATATGTCCGATAGACGGATACAACGAAGAGCTTTCCGAGTTTGTAAAATAATATTTTTATTTAAATTCCTTCCACTGCAGGAATATACTGTTGAATCCCGGTCAGTTAAATGCTTTATAGAATGTTTCAGTTTCACGCCATTTAAACTTGTATGTATCGGAACACACGGGATATAATTTTACATTCCGTAAGTTTTCAACAATTATCAATATGTTTTAATGAAACTGCATTATAAATAAACTCGGAAAATATACAGTGACCCTTTCAAAAAGAGTCCACCTCTCTAGACTGCTTCCCAAATAAAGTGCGAGCTCTAAGCAAAAAATGAATTTTTATAACCTCTGATTTCAAAAATAGTTGAATGGCCCAAAGTTCTATATTTAAAGAAAAATCAACTGGCGTTTTAAACCAAACAAATATTGAAAAAATAAGGGGTACGTGACTAGACTTAATTGTGATGAAATGTAATTAAATATTTCATAACAAGGTCTATAGGCTATATATATTGGTAAGCTCTGACTTTATGAATAATCTTTGGCGTTATGAAATTATTTATCATACGTTTTCTGTCCCTAACAAAATCGATTTATTGCAAATGTCAGAAAAAAAGCAATCCAATTGTCGCCATGGAAACAATATATATATCTATATTTTTTTTTTTTTTTAAATTAGGCAATTAACCCTAAAAAGAGAGCTTTGTTGGCGTCGTACTTAATAACTATCTCTAAAAATGAATCACCGAAATGTATGTATGCGCATAAACGACTGCACCAAATTGGATGATTCTTTTTTGTTTGTTCGTTATTTTGTATAAAACTACCGTTGAATTCTGGCATCATGAAATTTGTATAAAAAATATAATTGGTGGCACGCGAGCAGTTTGACAACTGAATGTATCGGGAATGAATGTGTGGAATACGAGAGGTAAGAGGGGGGAGTGGGGAGGGGGAAAGGGGTGTTGGGAGGGTGTTGGTGGAGGGGGAAAGGGAGTGGAATGGAGAGAGGGAAGGTGGAGGAAGCGGATTAGGGTGGGAGAGGTGTGAGGGAAAGAAGGGGAAGGGGGAGGGGAGGAGGAAGGTGGGGAGAGGTGGAGTAAGGAGGGGTATGAAGTGGGGGAGGAGTCGGAGAAGAAGGAGGGGGAGGGAGAGAGGGGTTAATGGATGAGTGGAGTGGGGAGAGGGAAGGTGGAAAGGGGAGGAGTGGGGGGAGGGGTGGGTGGTGGGGAGAGGTGGAGGGGGGTTGATGGGGGGAGAAGAGTGGGGGGAGGGGAGGGTGGAGGGGGAAGGGGAGGGAATTTGATGGGGGAGTGGAGTGGGGAGAGAGAAGGTGGAGGAAGCGGAGTGGGAAACCCCTAATACCATGCGAGCCAAGCGTGGGAAAAAGCTATTTATTTATTTATTTTAGCATATAAAATATAATATACATTTAGATAATGTAGTAATTTGCGTACATGTTCATTTTAAAATACGTTAATACCACTCTTCCATGGAAGCATTAGCTTTTGTCTGGAAGAGTAGTGTACATTTTTAATGCTATATTTAAGTTCTTAAATTACAATGTGAATGTAAAAAACAAAAAGTTGTAAGTTCGGTGATATGTAATTAGTTGCTAAAAACAATACAAAATTTAACTTATTTGAAGAACAGAGTATCACTTGGAAACTGAGTTATAAGTAGTTGTTCTTGAGATTAGATTAGTCGGAAACTTTTTTTTAGTTTTTTTTTTATATATTATCTTTAAAATATTTTTTAACATTGTTTATTAATTGGATTTTATCATTAATTTTTCTAATTTCATCCGGTAATCGGTTGAAAATAAGTCTTCCTTGATAAGTATAATAATTTTGTGCAAAGGAAGTGTTTAATTTTGGGCATGAGAAAATATATT
The DNA here is from genome assembly GCA_917880885.1 of Limnephilus marmoratus. Taxonomy (NCBI): domain Eukaryota; kingdom Metazoa; phylum Arthropoda; class Insecta; order Trichoptera; family Limnephilidae; genus Limnephilus; species Limnephilus marmoratus. The sequence goes on along the minus strand of OU862928.1, from coordinate 24,065,172 downwards.
TATGTCTAGTACGGTTTTCAGTTATAAATTGATATTTTTCTTGTTCTTTTATAGTTTGAATCAATGCATTTCTATTGTATAGATCTTTGAAAGATGGTACTTGGAATTCCTTAAATAATTGATCCGTTGGGTAGTCAGAAGGTTTTTTCAATATGATTTTAATTATTAGCCTCTGCACAACTTCAATTGGGGAAAGATTAGTTTTGTATGCGGATCCCCAGCTAATGATAGCATATTGTTAAGTTGATTGAACCAAAGCGTAATATATTAGATATAAGTTTTTTACAGATAAAAAATTTCTGATTCTTAATCTAGTCATCTATAAACCCATCTATAAACCCGTCCATAGTATTCATCTACAAGCACATCTATGGTATTTAGCCTGCGAGAAAATGATATAGCAATAATAATTTGTATATTATGTATTATAACCCTTATGGAATGTGTGGGATTGCACTATTCTCCCCACATACCGGAATAAACATTTATTTATTTATTTATTTAATAAAATATTTATTTAATTCTCGGGTGTTCGGTTCCAATATATTACGTACGTGTACGGATTTACATTTTTGTGATTTTCTTTCTTTTCCACTTACTTACGGAAATTGCGTTTCGTTTTCTTTATACGTGTGAGGGAGTTATATTATAATTATTGTATTTTTCCTTTGGATTGGTGCAGAAATACTAATATTGACGTTTTTGAATTTTTGGAAATCACTCAATATTCAATATTATATTTATTACAATATTGCTACAGCTTGTGGCGAGCCAACGCTCAACAAAACGTTGAGCAACAACAACGCTGAACACGGAGAAGTACTTACCTACCTGCGCTGAAATATTTGGCATATAGTCGCACCTTATAGAAAGTACCGGAGCATTCAAATTCCCTGTACATTAGTCTTTAGAACAGAAAGCCAAAACAAATGGTCCCGTTATTTTACTACTGTCTCGCTCCGTATTCCGATAACATTGTGAATTTTAATTCTTAGTAAAAACAATGAAAGGTTAATTCTAGTGTTTTCTTTTACAAGTTTACGTAGCACGTCCGATTGCTATTTCAAAAGATGAGAACCGTTCCATACAAAATGTATGAGGAAAAGAATTTTCTTCGTGTTCTTTTATGATACTTGCTGATGTTTTAATAGCTATTCTGCTATTCGGGGCGGAGACGAATCCAATAAATCAAAGATCATTATAATCGGTCCAGCCGTTCTTGAGTTATAAATGGCCCAACTAATCCGACTTTGTTTCATATATTATAAGATAAAAAATAATAATAAAAATCGGCAATCATCACACTTCTAAGTTTTAACTGTTCAGAGACTTTCTTTCGCTTTTCTTCCAGTAGATAAAAGAGACCAGAACCAAGTGCAAAATTTAAAAAAATACAAAAACAATAGTCAGTATCATAAACGCATTGTCCGAGGGCAATAGTAGTAGAATGCAAATGATTGATCGGTTTCGTGTAAACGAGAGAGTGCAAACATGCCTTGGGACTTGGGACACCAGGTCCCAAGGTTCAACCTTTGCACAGCGCGCAAGCATATTCACCAAGAAGAAAACATTAAAAAACAAACGATTTTTTTTACAAAAGCTCTACACAGGAGGCCCTGAGGAATAAAAATCCCTCAGGGCCTATGTTTTTAATTATTTTATTATTAATTCATCATCTTGACGGCCGGCGTAGTTCAGCGGTAAGGCTCTTGACTCGCACTCCGAAGGTCGCGGGATCGATCCTCGGCGTGGCAAATAAATTTTATTTGATTAAGTTGTGTTATTTCACAATTTATTCATTTAAAATAATATAAAGTACCTATATTTGGGTCACGTTCCAGAGTGGAAGATACTCTCAGTATCGCCCTGGTGTAAGACCACCTTTCAGAATTGAAACGTTGCTTGAAATTGCCGACCTAACCTTTTTATTAAAATTATTAAACTCATTCGAACTATGATTTACATTCTCCAATACAACGTTTGCATAGTCTTGGTAACAAATACTTAAACAATATGGATGTATTTGACAATAATTTGAACTTAGCAAACTTCAAACGCCATTTGTGCCAACTATTTATTTCTGCCTATCCCATAAACTAATGTGAACAACAATTTTAAACATAACCTACTTTGTGTCTCTAATCCTACCTATGTCATTTTTATGGACTATATTTTGTTTCTTATATTTTATGTTACCTGTATTTTGTAACGCTTATGTTTTATGTAAACTATTTTTTTTTAAAGCTTATATTTTATGAAACCTATATTTTGTTTTTAAAATATATTATGTTACTTGTATTTTGTAAACCCATTCTTTTCACTGTAATTTAAAAAAATGTACTGCATTCTATGTAAAAGCCCTATGGGCGTTTAAATAAATAAATAATAATGGGTTAAGCCGTGTTTGGTGACCAGATCTGAATAGCCAGGTACTTCCCCACCTTACTCTTTCCTATCTCCTTCCCCTCCCCACTACCTTCAGCCTCACAGCATACCCCAATTGGGGATGCCATAGTCTCACTAGCTTCAGATGGGAGCAGTTGGGACTCTTGTACGGCATATGTATATATGAATTTCATGACATATGGGAGGGGAAGGAGATAGGGAAGAGGAAGGTGGGGAAGTACCTGGCTATTCAGATCTGGTCACCAAACACGGCTAATGCCGTTTCAAGCAACGTTTCAATTCTGAATGGTATCCAGGGCGACACTGAGAGTATCTTCCACTCTGGAACGTGCTTCAAATATACTACATATTATTTTAAGTTAATAAATTGTGAAATAACACAAATTAATCAAATAAAATTTATTTGCCCGCCGGGATTCGATCCCGCGACCTTCGGTGTGCGAGTCAAGAGCCTTACCTCTGGATTACGCCGGCCGTAGAAATCTGGTGGTCAATGTGTCCAAGAGGGATGGACATATGAATCTATCCCTTCCACTGCGGTGCAAGGCGATTTTACTAGTCCTTATAGAGAGGTTCAAAAGTCTCCGTCACCATTCTCTCCCGATCCGCCCTGCCACGCAGTTGGTGGGCAGACGCATCCGCCGTCAAGACCCGGACAAATCTCAATAAGTCACCAAACGGGGTGACCTATGACAGAGGTGTTGGTTATCCAATAATTGGTTCCCGGGGCGGCTGTACCCATATCCCCTTAATATTTTTATTTTTTTTACAATAAATCAAATTACACACACTGACTATTGTGATGTTACTAAGTAGGTATCCATAACGAAATTTAAATAAAGAATATTTTTCGAAAATGCGTGTCTTGTTCCACTTTCAAAAAGCGTGACTTTGGGTCGTGCCGGTTGGCCGATACTTGGCGGGTATTAGGTACCACTCAATCGTCCCGGCGTGACCGGGTCAGAACTCACGACCCCGTGTACGAATCAATCACCCTAACCACTCAGCCACTCGCCAATGATGGGTTAACAATGTAAAATCGTCGCAAATTGGGCGGGCGAACATAATAAATGGCTTTCTTACGAAATAAAATAACAACAAAAAATGTATGTTTTCTGAAAGAATTTATAAAATATTTGTTTTTGCAGTGTCCTGGTGAAGGACGCCAGTTGTTTCCATAGATAATAAATATAAGTGAACTTGGGAGGCGGGAATGGGTACCGCCGCCCTGGGGACCAATTATTGGATAACCAACACCTCTGCCATAGGTAAACCCAGGGGGTTCGCAACGTTTGGTCGCTTGTCCGGGTTCATGGGGGTGAGGTTTGTCTAGGTTTTGGTGGCGGATGGCCTGGACACACTGAAACCCAGATTCCTACTCACCCATCCTTCCTAGAACCTCGTCTCATTCATTTCCTTAAAAATGCCTCCACAAAGCATCCCCATAGATGACATAGGCCCTGAGGCAAATAGTTTTTCTTATCCGTGCAGTTTGGTTCGTAGCTCGGCAACAGTCAGCATGCTTGCATGCCATATCTCCCTTTATCTATTATTTATATGAATATAGTTGTGCCCGGAAAGTTACCTTGTTCAATTACCGAAAACATTGAGAATCAGCGGTTAGGTTAGGTTTTTTCCTCAGAGCATCTCCTGTGTGGAGGTAATGTAAAAAAATAGTGCTAATGTAAAAAAAAAAACAATTGTTACCATTTTTTGACAATTTAGTACCATCCTAAATTATTATTTCTTTTCTAATAGAAAACTTTATACTGAAGAACTCAAACTTTGTAGACTGAAGTTTTTTGTTCCACTAAATACTCTTAGATTAGTATATCTGTCATTGGCGGAATCCCTAATAAGATATGGATTAACCACATGGGGACATTCAACAAAAACAAATCTTCTTTCAGTGCAAAACGTTCTTTGGTAAAATTATTATTAAAAAAAACTGAATACGAACAAAGACATGACATACCAAAATCATTACTATACAACTCTGTAAATTTATTATCTGTTCGTGCTATATTGTGGCTTAAAATTGCGAGTCAGCATACATCTCAATCTGAATATAATAAACTAGTGGCTCATGTTCATAATACAAGACTAACTGCAAATGATGGACTTATAATTCCCAGATACCTAAATAAATACGGTCAAAGAACTCTAGAATACCTTGTTCCAATAATTTACAACATGTTACCCAACGCAATAAAAAGCTGTGAATTGAGTTTCAGAAGGAAATGTACGCTAAAAAAATGGTTAAGTGAAAGAACTTTATTGTAATAATTTCTGTTATTTCCGCTTTTCGTTTTAATGTTTTTTCCATTATTATTGTCTCTTGTCTTTTGTTTTTATTTGCTTTCATTTTCTCTGTTCTGTATTTCTTATAAATTTTATAAACAATTTATTTTTTTCATGTACCTGTTTATTTTATGTACCTGTCTCAATTTAAAAAAAGTAATTGTCAAAAGAACCCGTTGACAAACTGATATCAATCAGTTTAACGGGACTTAATTTAAAAATGTAAAAAAACTGTAAATAAATAATAAAGGAATTTTATTTTTTTTTTTTATCCCCATAATGGCAACCACCTTTATGAAATGATGATGAAAATAAAGATCGTATAAAACAAATATTTTTCATATAGTTCCCGCCAAGGTTTCCATGTGGGAATCGATATTAAAAAATACATCGTGAAAAAACGTCCTTTACTCGTGTTACCTTGATAAATTGCAAAAAAAAACATATTTATACACTGGGCTGTAATAAACCACCTTCTGCATTGGGATATATGATTTTACATTGGTAACTGTCACATCTTATGTCACATGTTGTTGCATCATGGAATGGAATTGGGTTATAATATTTGTATGTAGGCAAAAAAAGGTATGCAAGGAAAAGTGATGACCAATCACTTACCACTGTATCTCTGCCGAGGAGCATATGACACAATATACTTCTACCAAGATATCCCGTGGTAACTATCGCCACAAAAAAACGATATTAAGATGAAGCCATAGTAAATAATGCAAAATCTTACAAAATCGTATGTTTTTGTTTTGAAAATTTGATCGCTTAGAAGTATTAGAGATGCTTTTATTAAATACTGCGTGTAGAACATACCTTGGCCCTTAAAAACATTAGTCGTTTTTTTTATAAGTCTTTAAAATAAAGTATAAGGTCTATAAACTCTTTTAAGTCCAAACTCTCCTATTTATAAACCTCTTTGCGGGTATGGTTTTATTGTATAATGTGGCAAATTCAGTTTATTTTATAATAATCGCAAACAAAAATTATATTTACGCCCGAATTTCCCAAATTAAAATAAAATATGCATTTTCGCGTTGTTATTTTATAATACGGCCCCTAGTCGACGAATTTGGTTTTTCAAAGTGAACCCTATGGCGTCCACCGAAGAACTACTGACCACGCCACACCTATTTCGTAACTGTCACGCCCCGGAGAGAGCGGGAGAAGGACGTGTGGCTCCGCGTCGCTTGATTTCGTGAAATCATTTTTAAATTTACGTTTTTTTACAATAAACAATGCGTAAAAAAGGAGTTAATGCTTTTACATGTTTTTACGAAATCAACCTGTAAAAAAATTTTCAAATACCTTTTTCAACCTTTTCAAAAGCTTTTTCTCAAGTATTTTCAAACTCCTCCCGTAAAGGGGCGTGAATTCCCATTTCGATTTTTTTCTGGACTATTGGATCGCCTTAAGTACTTCCCAGATGATCAAATTCCTTAAAAACGAGATTGTGTACACGAAAAACAGCAACAACTTGCTTCCAAGGTATAGTTCCAAATTTTCTTTAGTGTTTCAAAAACAAATTCACTCGAATTTGCACTATGTTTCTTGCCATTGTTCCAAATTTCAAATACTTTTTCAGCAAGGTAGTAGTTGGGGAGATTAACTGGATAAATGACTTCCCGGTAGGAACTAAGCATATTCTCTTTTCAAAACCAGACACATATAGTTACCCTCAGAATGAAACCATCGCTTTGGCAGGTACGGGTAACAAGTATGCACAGGTATACCCAAATACTTGACAAGAATCGCATGAATAATTTGCATAACATAATTTACTGCAGTTTAAGGGCTGTCAGGCCGCGAGGTCTGCCGGATCGCCGATGAAGATAGATGACCACTAACTCAATAACCACTCGCTTGGAAGCTGTAAGGACATGTAATATATTATAATAAGTATATGTATATGCATTCTCTGATATTATAATTAACCAAAATAATCAGAACTCATCGATAGGTCTTCATAATATGCGAAACAAACACTGAGAGCTAATCCAAAGATGTGTGAACTATAAAAAAATGTGGTCCACGAAACACTTATTCATTTACTACAAAAACCGAATCGAAAGATGATTCGTAACCGAATCGAAAGATGATTCGTAACCGAATCAAAAGCTGATTCGTAACCATTTTGGTATTATTGAAGGAGAGATAGCTGAAGAAGTTCAAGAAGAGCGCATTGAATTGCAATATGACAGTAACAGCGAGGACGCGTTTATTACGCGATTAAAAGTTTACCATTATTGTTCCTTGTGGTTCCTGTGAGAATAAATAAATATAATTGTGATCCCTAGTCAATAAAAGATTGGGAACCACTGACTATAATAAAGGAAAATGTTTACTATGGTAAAACAGGAATCTACGTTTACGTAATATTGTTCTACTCCAAGGTTTGTAGAAAATACGTTTAACAAGGTAAGCTCATCGAGGGGATGGAGGGGTGATTCTAAACATGTGTGACGTAGCTTGAAGTCGATGTTCCACTGGGAGATTTGAAATAACTGCAATACAAGTGGCAGGGTTTTACTTCGTTCCAAATTGCGAGCTTAACGTCGCGTCGTTAAGATGAAGCCATGCGAAATAATGCAAAATCATACAAAATCATATGTTTTTGGTTTGACGCTTTGATCGCTTAGAAATATTATAGATACTTCAATAAAATTCTGCGAGTAGAACACATCTTGGACTTGTAAATAATCGAGTATTTTTTTAGTAAGTCGTTTTGTAAGTCTGGAAAATAAAATAAAGAATCAGACCTATAAAAAATACTTTCTAGTGCAAAATTTCCTACTAATGAATCCATTTTCGGAAAAAGTTTCATTTTATAATGTGGCAAATTAAGTTCGTTAGAAAATATTCGGAAATCTAACTATCTATCTATCTTCTATCTAAATAAAAACGAAACTACTGGTAAACTCTGGCATTATGAAATTTGTGTAAAAAAATTGCAATAGGTGTCACGCGATCTGTTTGAAAACTTAATACACCGGGACTGAATGTATGGAATGCGGGTGGTTGGAGGGGAACTCGGGTAGGGGGTTCGCGGGAGGGGGGGGAACCAGGGAGAGTGGTTCGCGGAACGGGAAGAGGGGAGTGGAGTGGGGAGAGGGAAGGTGGAGAAGGCGGAGTGGGAACGCGAGAAGGGAAGGGGACACGGGAAAGGAAGGGGAGGCGGAAGGGGAACATGAAAACATGCCGGGTAGCGTATTTACAAAACCTATACCGATTCAGTCGCGGTAACGACAATTTACATTTTAAATATACCTCTATATTGGTTATTCTTTGTCACATTGCAAAAACAAAAATTGTTCTAAAATCATAAATAATGTGTATATTAGAAATTCATAATTTTATTTCTAAATATTTTAATTTTAATATTATTCCCATATATTGAAAATACACCTCCTATTTTTTTAGTCCTATATTGATCATTTTTTATCACTTTGCAAAAACAAAAATTGTTCTAAAATCTAGATAAAATAATCTTTCCAATGTGTATATTAGAAATTAATAATTTTAATTCTAAATATTAAAATTTTGATATTGAAAATTTAAAGCGACTGAAACGCGGTAGGGATTGTAAATACGCTACCCGGCAGCGTATTTACAAAACCTATACCGATTCAGTCGCGGTAACGACAATTTACATTTTAAATATACCTCTATATTGGTTATTTTTTGTCACATTGCAAAAACAAAAATTGTTCTAAAATCTAGATAAAATAATCTTTCTGATGTGTATATTAGAAATTCATAATTTTATTTCTAAATATTTAAATTTTAATATTATTCCCATATATTGTAAATACACCTCTATATTGATCATTTTTTATCACTTTGCAAAAACAAAAATTGTTCTAAAATCTAGATAATATAATCTATCCAATGTGTATATTATAAATTAATTATTTTAATTCTAAGTATTTAAATTTTGATATTGAAAATTTAAAGCGACTGAAACGCGGTAGGGATTGTAAATACGCTACCCGGTACCAGCTAGTATTTTAATATTTGTACCTGAATTTCACAAAATAAAACGAAGCAATGCAATTTCGCTCTAGTTTTTCGGCATGAATCAAAATGGGCGAATTTGGAATTGAGAATAATCTTTATTTCATCCGCGTAACGATTTTGTGCATTTTGTATCCGTTCCGCTCCGTCTGCGGTGGCGAATAGACGTTCGTGGGCTCTTTGTCGCTAGGTTCCGCGAAATAAATTTTTAATTTCCTTGTTATTATAATAAGCATTGCGTAAGAAAGTAGTTTACGAGATCAAACTGTAAAAAACAACTCTCAAATACCTTTCCAAAAGCTTTTCTTCAAGTCTTGTCAAATATTTTTAAATCACTTCGATACCGATTTCGAATTTTTCGAGGACTACTGGATCACCTTAAAGCAATTTAATAAAATATGTATGTATACAGGACGCTAAGGGACTTACTTGACTTATTTTATCGGGAGATTCCCGATATTATTTTGAATAAAAAATGTAAATGAAATTTTGGTCTCATTGGCCTTAAAATATTTAACGTAAGAGCGCAATTTAAATATTACAGCATTCCATCACCTGCACACACACAGCTAGAATACCTATAGTACAGACTGTAGCTGGAGCTGTATAGCTGCGGGCGTGCGGCTGAAGCCATTACCGGCACGCGAGCGGCCAGGGTTCGTTCCCGCTTATGGTAAATTGGCCGGGCGTGCGCAATGCGCACGGTCGACCTGTCAGAGGGTAAAGGTAAACCATTCCATCGCACAGAAGACCGAACAGAACAAGGCAGCGAGGCAAAAATTCATTCACGATATTAAAAAAAATATAAGTGAGCAGCAGAAATGGAACCTTCAGAAAACTAAAGTAGACAAGAGTGAGGAGGCTACTCTCGAGCAAACCAGCTAGCACCGCACAAAGGGGAGACCGATTATTCTATCTTATTCTTTCGCAGGTTAAATACTATAGATGTATGTGTTTGTCTATTTTTGGTATCGCTTTTTCGTTTCATTCATCGTTTCAAATCATAACGGTATTAAAGAAGTTTTCACTTCAAAATTGATTGTTGGAACACGCTAAGGGATAGAACGACAGAAAAATTCAAACTAACTAACTAACTAACTAACCATCACGCCGTTTCCCCGCAGGGTTAGGCAGAGAGGACGAAACGCCAAACAACTCGAACTTGGCACACACTCCTTGCCCCGTTCACATTCATACATCGTCTCATACGTACATGTTGTAGGAAGGAGGAAACACAGAGGCTGGCAAATCATTCCACAGCCGAGCTGTTGAACACAAGAACGAGTCGAAGAAACGACCCGTTCTCATGTGACATATGTCAACTGTGTACAAATGTTTGGCACGCGTTTGGCGTGTTTCCCGACTATGCACCGGTGCCGAAGGGATCAATGATGCTAGTTCCTCGGAGCATCTTCCATTGTAATACCGGTAGAACAAGGATAGCATTCCCACCCGACGCCTGTGCTCTAAAGATTGCAATCCGTCTGTTAAGATGGGAGAATCTATCAAACGGACCGCCCGTTTCTGCACAGAATCGAGGGTATTTTTCAGGTATTTTGGAGCTCCAGACCAGAGGTGGCTGCCAAATTCAACCGTGGGGCGCACTTGCGATTTGTACAGGGTTAGCAGTTGTGTACTATTAAAGTATCTGCGGGCCCTGTACAGTACGCCCAGTTTTTGGGAGGCTAACTTTACTCTAGCTTCGATGGAGCCCCCATATCTGAGCTGGTCACTTAGGGTTACACCAAGCATATCAATGGAGGGCCTGTTCGGAAGATTGCTTCCGTTGAAAGAGACTAGATTTTCATTTCGATCCCTTTTAGACGTAATCAGACAAGATTGGGTCTTTGAAACATTAAATTCAACGAGATTATTTTTACCCCAAGAGAAAACACTCTCGAGGTAACCGTCCATTCTTTGCTTCAAAGCCTTACGAGCTGTTGGAGTTTGCGAGCCCTTTGGGGGCTTGTCAAACAAAAAGCTATCATGAACTGTACTGTCATCCGCGTAACAATGAATTGGTGCACATGACAAAAGGTCGTTGATGTGCAACAAAAACAAAGTCGGAGACAGAACCGAACCCTGCGGGACGCCAGCATTTATCGAGTGTGTGGAAGAGGTGAAACCATCGACTACCGTCTAAATCGACCATCGTAAATCGGCAATCCACGTACACAAGGATGCGGGAAGTCCGTAAGAATGCAGTTTGTTGACAAGTCCTCGGTGCCAAACCCGGTCAAAGGCCTTGGAGATGTCCAGTGCAACCGTTTGGGTCTCACCGAAACGTTCCAGGCATCGCCCCCAAACATGCGTCACATACGCGAGAAGATCACCGCACGAGCGGTTCCGCCGGAATCCGTATTGACGGTCATTAATAATTTTGTTCTTCTCGAGGTATGTGAGCAGTTTGTCGTTGATCACACGTTCCATCACCTTAGACAGAACTGATGTGATCGCTATGGGGCGGTAGTTGGCCGGGTTGGAGCGGTCACCCTTCTTTGGAATAGGATGGATAACCGCTTTTTTCCAACCAGAGGGCACAGAGCCAGTCTTCAGGGACAGTTTAAAAAGCTTCGTCAAAATTGGAGCTATTTCTGCAGCGCACCTTTGCAGTACCAGGGCAGGTATTCCGTCAGGCCCACTAGCTTTATTAACATCAATCTTCTACCATTCACATTTGCGTCATATATTCTCCTTACACTCCTTTCCTCGTTCATTCGCTATACACGCACAACCCATCTTAGCGTCCCTTTCTTAATCTTACTCATTACGCTTACATCAGCCTTGCATTTTTCGCGGATCTCCACATTTCTCACGTGATCGTACATGGTTTTACCACACGTACGCCTCAAGGATCTCATCTCTAATTATAAAAAATTATATAAAAACGTAATTTAAAATAACATAAGGGAACGTACCCACACTACGTGACCAATTTTTTGCAATTTTTACCCCCCCCCCCCCCCCCCGGGTGACCAAAATCCTAAGCAAACTGCCGCTTATTTGTACCAAGCGTGACATTTTGAAGACCCCCCCCGAAGAGATCACGTAGTATGGGTACGTTCCCTAATATAAAATTCTAAATATTACATAATTAGTCACAACTAATTTGGGAGGCGGGTATGGGTACCGCCGCCCGAGAACTATTTATAGGATAATGAACCCCACTGCCACAGGTCACCCCAAGTGGTTATCTACGTTTGGTGACTTAGTAGAGGTGCCCGGGTTCATGGGGTGAGGTTTGTTTAGGTCTTGGAGGCAAATGCCCACGTTTGCCCACACACTGGAAGGGAGAGATTGGTTGAGGCTTCTCCAGCTGGACTCTATTGACCTATCGCCTTGCACCGCAGTGGGAGGATTCGATTCATACGTCCGTCACTCTTAGAAATATTGACTCCCAGATGCCTACCCACCCCTCACACCTTTTTCCTCACCCCCAGAACTTCCTCTCTTTCCTTTCGTAAAAAAACTTTCCACACAGCATACCCAAAGATGACGTAGACACTTAAGGAATTTTTTTAACTCAGGACTAAAAACAAAAATTTCAGGTCTTTCAAAAATCATAAATAACGCCATACCACGGACATATGAATATATCTGGACCTGCCCTAAGTGATAAAAACGTATTATTTCCCCCTCCACATGGCGCCGGCTGTAGCTCCTCCTTGGAACCGGCTCGCTCCATGGGGAGGGGATATAGCCTCGCTTGAATCTAAAATGTGTGACGTCATCATTCTTGCCGTGAACAGCGAGAAGCTGACATCCATACATTTAACGAAATAACGGCAGCTTGTGCTATACAATATATCTACGTATCAATGTACACATAGCGAATGTGGGCGGTACTCCAATGTGCTCGTCGCTGGTTACAGGGGTAAGTAAATTATGAAACATTTGTAAAAGTGTTTTAACTAAACACGGAAACAAAATATTGATATGTGTATTGGCGCGAGTCTTTTTGGGGCGAGCATTTGGCCTTAGCAAATATGTTTTGAACGTGGCAAGCAATTCGCGCTCCCATGTAAAAAGGTCTATTCATTCAAAGCAGATTTTGCTTTTAAGAACTAAATGGTGATATTGTAATGCGAGATGCCTATATACTGTCAGATTGATTGTTCAACGAATGACAGTCATCTTTCCCCTCTTCGCTCTCCATAGTTTGGTTTTACCCCTCATCTGTAACTGCTTGTCTATCCATTTGGATGTCTATGCGCCATACATATTTTATCATAACTAGCTTTTTATGGTGACACTTCATAAATTACCATATAATATGCCATTAATAAAATAATTTTGTCAAGCTGGCTTGTTTTAGACGGTCCACTGTGCATCTCGTTCGGACAGATATAAGTTTGCGCTGTTTGTGAACCAACTTTTGGTATAATGACTGATAATGTGTGCAAATTTTGAAACATTTTGGATAAAATGTATTGAATCCATTCTAATCAAATCTCTTGAAGATATTTTTTGCGGAGCATTTTTAATAATTTAAAAATACTAACATCAAATGATATAATAAAGATCATTAATTATTGTTGTATTTTAACCGGATTAAATCGAAAACAGGATTTCGCAGCCAAAGCTTACAAATACACATTTGGTAGATACCTACTCAAACCAGTGGCGGTCCGTGAGTATTCAGTGAGATTTTCAGGATTCTTTCGGAATGTGGATGTGGATCTATCTTCTATCTATCTATCTATTTATCTATCTATCTTCTTCTATCTTCTATATAAATAAAAATGAAACGCCGAAATTGGATAATTCTTTTTTTGTGTGTTCGTTATTGCCAGGACAAGGTTTGTACAAAAGAAACAGTGAGCTCTGGCATAATGAAATTTGTGTAAAAAAATTGCAATAGGTGGTAAGCGAGCTGTTTGAAAACTGAATGTACTGGGACTGAATGTATGGAATGCGGGAGGAGGAGGGGGGACGGAAACTCGGGAGGGGGAAGGGAACTCGAGAGGGGGGTTTTCGGGGCGGGGGAAGCGGAGAGAGGAGTGGGGAGAGGGAAGGCGGAGTGGGAAGGCTTGAGGGAAAGGGGATGCGGGAGAGGAAGGGGAACGGGGCGAATGGGAAAGGACACGCAGGGAGAAACAATTTATTTATTAAATGGCATAGCAACGCATGCCGGGAGCCAGCTAGTTTAAAATAAAATAAATCATTTTCAGCTGAACAACAACATCAATAACATCGTATTTTTCAATCTTAGCACTCTAACTCATTGAAAACTCACGAACCGCCACTGACTCACACATATTCATCGTTTGCATACATACTTGTTGTTCGTCATCAATTTGGGAGGCGAGTATGGGTACCGCCACCCGGAACCATTTATTGGATAATCAACCCTTGCCATAGGTCACCCCAAGTGTTTCACTACGTTTGGTGACTTAGCAGGGGTGCCCGGGTTCATGGGGCGATCGGGAGAGACTGATTAAGAGAAACCTAATCTAGACCTCTCCAGCCGGAATCTCTCGACCCATCCTCGCACCGAGAGGGTTGGATTCGTACGTCCGTCACTCCTGGACATACTGACCGACCCCCGGATTCCTACCCAACCCTCAAACCTATCTTCTATCAGATATTCCTCTGCTTCCTTTCCATAAATAGACTCGCTACTCAGCATCTCCAGAGATGATTGGTTAATTGGTCTATGATGTCTCAAGGCCTCCTGTGTGGAACCATTGTTAAAAAAATCAGAAAAGAAAAATTCAAGTTTTTACTTTTAGATATATTTTTTTTTTCAATTTTTTGAAAAAAAAAAAATATCTTCTACAATATAAAAATGAATCGCTGAATGTGTTGCTAAGCGCATAACTTTCGAACGTCTGTTTTTTATAAAACTTCAAGTGAGCTCTGTTATTATGAAATTTGTATAAAAAAATTGCAATTGGTGGCACGCGAGGAAGCGGCTATTGCTATGGAAAGCGGGAGGAAGGGAGAGATGGGGGAGGGGAACCAGGGAAGGATAGGGGAACCTGGGAGGGGGGAGGGGGACCTGGGAGGGGGACCTGGGAGGGGGGAGGGGAACTCGGGAGGGGGTTGGCGGGAGGGGGGAAGGGGGGGGGAGTGGAGTGGGGAGAGGGAAAGTGGAGGTGACGGAGTGGGAACGCGAGAGGGGAGGAGGACGCAGGAGAAGAAGGGCGGAAGGGGAACATGACGAATGGAAAAGGGCACTCAGGGAGAAACAATTTCTTTATTAAATGGCATAGCAACGCATGCCGGGTACCAGCTAGTTGTTAATAAGAACACGTTCCAAAAGTTTGAAAAAAGGCTTTTGACCAAAACACAGTCAAGAATTTTTCTAAATTTTCACATTCGTCCGTACATTTTAAATTTGTTTTTTTTTTTTAAATAATTATCATCTCTCCAATCACTTGACACTAATCACCCCTTTGATTTTGCACAATGCTAAATGGGTAGGTACCTACCAGACTACTTAATGCAACCCTCGTCTAACGTGCCTTGCACGACATATGGGGACCACAATGGGGTGATTTAATGACCCCAGATAAAAATAAATTATTGCCAAATGATACGGTCGATTGAAAATACCCCATACAAAGAAAAAACCTACAACAAGATTTTTTTGATAACCTAATTTTTTTTTTTTTTTAATAATAATGCTAAAAGCATGAATATATCTTTTCACTATCCTTGTTGACGCAACTATGTATATCTACATTACTCCATCCAACCTAGAGTGGAAGATACTCTCAGTATCGCCCTGGTGTAAGACCACCAATCAGAATTTAAACTTTCTTGAAATGGCTTTAGCCATGTTTGGTGACCAGATCTCCAGGTATTTCCCCACCCTCCTCTTCCCCTTCTCCTTTCCCTACCTTCAGCCTCACAACATACCCCCAATTGGGGATGCCATAATCTCTCTGTCTCCCGACGGGAGCAGCTGAGACTCTTGTGAGGTATTCACATAAAAAAAAATTTCCATACCTATCTATCCGACAATATGTGTCAATATTATGTACATGTGACATTGTGGAACAATAACTCCAAAGAGTATCTGTTAAAGTAACCAATGTGCTATGATCAACTAATCTCTCAGGTCTTTAAGGCGCCGTAACCGCGCTCAAAAAGAAGAAGATAGAGAGATAATTATTTTATTTTTTTTACAATGAATACCGCACAAGAATCTCAACTGCTCCCGTCTGGAGCCAGTGAGACTATGGCATCCCCAATTGGGGTATGTTGTGAGGCTGAAGGTAGTGGGGATGGGAAGGAGGTGGGGAAGAGGAAGGTTGGGAAGTACCTGGCTATTCAGATCTGGTCACTAAACACGGCTAAAGCCATTTTCAAGCAACGTTTCAATTCTGAATGGTCTTACACCAGGGCGATACTGATAGTATCTTCCACTCTGGAACATGCCGCAAATATACTATATATTATTTTAAATGAATTAATTGTGAAATAACACAAATTAATCAAATAAAATTTATTTGCGCATGCCGGGTTCGAACCCGCGACCTCCGGATTGTGAGTCAAGAGTCTTATCCACTGGACTACGGAGGTCGTCACGAATGTTAGAGGAGCACGCTGATATTTAAAGCGATAAAATCGATGCGAAAATAGTGAAAATGTTTAATAAAACACAACTCGTTTAAAATAGAGCAAAAATCTCCTGGGGGCTGTCTAAAACAGCATTTAAAGAAACGCTTCTTACATATAAATTGTAAAACAACTGAAACTTGAAAATAATATTTTTTGGAGTATACACGATTTTTTTCTATCGAGGAATTTGTCATATAATGTGGGTTTCGGTGTGAGGAATGTCTAGATATTATCTTCAAAAATAACATATATTTTTAAAGAGCTTTACACTTCAAATGTTTAAGGGAGATACGTAAAAAAATCGGGTAGCGGCGGCTTAATATTGACCATGCCCAAGAAGCCTCTGCAATGATTATATTACCAATCAAGAGATCTCTCAGTAGGTTTGATTTGTGTCTATTTAAGTAATCCGTACAGTTATCACCTCTTATGATATCTCGGTCAATTTTAATATCGATTCATGTGGAGACTTGTGCATGTGCTCAGCCAAGTGATTTATCGGTGCCATAATATCACAAGGATATATCGGATAAAATATCTCCGAAAAAATATCGTACGGGGAAAACATCCTCCACCAAAATATCTACTAAAACCTAACCTAACCTAAATTTACAGGATGTCTGTATTATTTTTGTCCCCATGTGACTATTTTTAAACAATAATTTATTGTCTTTATAGGAATATAGGATTTAATTTTTATTTTTAACTTTATGAGTAAAATCTCAAATTACAATATTTAATTAACATTTAATGAAGACAATATTAGCGAAACTCAATCGAAAATCTGGAGACAGAAAAATCAGAAATAGATACTGGCACCTCTGGGACTCGAGCCCAGGATATTCTGCTTATATTGCATGGAGCTGTTGCCATATAAGCAAAAGGTCCTGGGTTCGAGTCCCAGAGGTGTAAATATTTTTTTCTGATTTTTTGTCTCAAGATTTTCGGTTGAGTTTCGCTAATATTGTCTTCATTTAATTAAATAGGAATATAGAATGTCTTTATTATTTTTGTCCCATTTTTTGTTAGATTAGGTTAGGTTTTCTTGGGCATATGGCCCCTCCACTATCCCCACATAATTAAATCTAATAATTTTTTGTAATTGCATTGGATTTTTAAATTAGTTTTAAGTTTGCTAGCGAATGACACGTATGTGACGAAACCGTCCAAACCGGTAGCAAAAAATTCAAAAAATTAAAGTAACAAATATACACAGAAAATAAAACTTTTCAAAACAAAATGTGAAGTAGATATTTTGTTTGGAGAATGTTTTTTCCATAGGATAGATGAAAAGTCGCGGAACCAAATTAAGAAGAGTCAGAATCCCTTCTACTTCGTATTTCAGTACTTCGTCGGTTTTATTGGCTCCATGCGGGACCAGATAGGAATCTTGTGCGATATTCACAAAAAAATCTGCAAACAGTCGAATTTGAACAGATATAAAACACGCATGACATCAAAAACATCCAAATGCAAAATAATTCTTAGTAGATAGGTGTACTATTAGGGTGTGCCTAATTATCTTCCACAACCCTCAAAGGCCCAGAGTAAATAAAAGCAACATTAAAACCATATCTAAATTGCCCCACTAAATACCCAATTATCCATGCATTATTATGCTTTTTATCCTAATACGATCCGTCACAAACGAGCCACGATTTGCATACTGTAATACATTTATATTCAGATATTTTTGCTGGTACCTACCATTTGTTACTCGCAAAGCAAAATGACGGCGGGTGGGGTGTTTTTTTTATTGTAAGGGGGGCAAAATTGTCCCCAAAATTGTAGTACCAATGTCACATTTCCTTACTACGTTAAATCGGTTTATTTGTCCAATGCGTAGATGGTTCAGTGTTTAGCCCGATAGTAAGCATTCAAAAATAAAAAGAAGGGGATATAATATGTAAATACGTTAGAGGGAGTGCGCTAATATTAAAAACGACAATATTTTAATGAAAGTTGTGAAAATAGATCAAAATTTTAAAATAGAGTAAAAATCTCATGGGAAATATCTTATGACGGCGCAACCCGAATTTCTATCGATTTCTTGCAAGCTCCCTTGAACATTTGAAGTTTTTAAGCTCTTAAAAAATATACGTTGTTTTTGCAGATAATATCTAAACATTTGTCGTGCCGAAACGCAAATTATATAAAACACCCTCGATAGAAAAAAATCGCAATGTATGCTCCAAAAATTATTATAAACACGTTTGTTTTAGTTATTTTACAAGTTATATGAATGAAATAATTCGCAGTGTTTCTTTAAATGCTGTTTAAGACAAGCGAGATTTTTTCTCTATTTCAAACGAGTCGTATTTTATTAAACATTTTCACAATTTTCGCATCGATTTTGACGCTCTAAATGTTAGCGCGCTCCTCTAACATTGGTAATTACATATCTCTCCATCTTCTTCTTTTTGTGAGCGGTTGCTGGGCCATAAATAGCATTTAAAGAAATATTGTGAGTTTTTACCTTATTTCACATGCATATATATTTGTAAAATAACAAAAAAAGCGTTTATAATAATTTTCGGAGCATGCATTGCGATTTTTTACTATCGAGGGAATTTCATATAATTAGTGTTTCGGCGTGGTAAATTTAAAGATATTATTTTCGAAAATATCGTATATTTATTTGATCTTAAAGTTTCCAAGAGAAATATGTTATAAAACGGTAGAAATTCAAAGTGCCGCTGCTTAAGAAAAGAGTCTAGTCCAGCCGAGTGTTTTTTTTTTTCAAAGATATAATTTATTTCCGGCTACGAAACTTTTATTGCAACCTTTTAGGTTACATTTGAACAAGAAAAAACACTATTGAAAATTTGGTTGTCATATCTACACGTATTTACAATTATTACAAATATCGACTCTATATGGAACGAATGTAGAATCTAAATGAAAAAATCACAGTGTGCAATTCACACGCATTAGAAGTAGACAAGGGTGGGAAGGCTACGAAGCACAAAGAAGATACCGACTATACTATCTCATTCTCTGACAGGATAAATGCTAAGTACTATAGTACATGGCGCCCGCAGGGGGGGGCAAGGGGGGCACTTGACCCCCCCTGGATTGATTGAAAATAGTCAAATAGTGTCAGGTATGCTTTACTAGTTTTGCTAACATTACCAGGAACAACATGTACGGTGGAGCCAGTGGCGTAGCGAGGGGGGGGCGGTCCGCCCCGGGTGCCACCCGACAGGGGGGTGACACTCGACCGTGGAAAAAAAATTTACGAAGGATATTTTCATCAAAGTATTGTATCTATACATGAACACGGTCTGTTATTTTCTTTCATATGTTCCCCGTGGAGTGCCCCGAATTTTTTGTCTAGGTCTTTTTATAGGCGAACATAGCCTATATTTGTGGAGAAATCTGAAATTCTCTAGCCCTTTCTCCCTTCCTTGATACGTCTAAATTTTCTTATTCCCTTGATACGTCTAAAATCTGATTTAAAAATGATATATTTTTGGTTTTATCTGGTTATACCCTCTTAAGCGTACACAGAGACAAAGTGAACTGCAACAAAAAAACTTTATGGACAAAATTGTAGATTTTTTTTTGTAGAAATAACAGACGACTCCAATTCCTGTTTAAAGAATAAATTTTATTATAAATTTATGTTGTAATATTTTTTGTTATATACATATATTGCGTTAATAAAAAAATTGTTGCTACAGTATGCCCTTCATTATTATAGTGTCCTGTCCGTTCGTTCACCGTACTAATACGCTACAGTAAATTAAAACTACATTAAAACATTAACGAAACCGAAGAAATTAAAAAAATAACAGATTTCGTAACTAATCGTAATTTCGTAAATAATCATATCAGATTTCGTAACATTCAAGAAAAAGGTCAAATTAATCTTTAAAAAAAATCAACAACCATAACAACACCAATCAAAATGTTATAACTTCAATTCCTAGCATATCAAAAATTAACATCACAACATAGTTTATATTTATTGTATATACTAAGTAAAATGTATGTTATAAAAGTGAAAAATAGTAGTTCATATATTATATTTATATATAGTTTATATTTATTGGAAAATGTAATTAAAATGTATGTTATAAAAATGAACTAGCTGTAAAATAACTCCTACGCCAAGCTCAAGAGCTAGTACTCTTCATTGGCGTAGAATTTCAAAAATCATGTATCTTTTCATTAAATAAAAAAAAAAAATAAAATAAAATAAAAAAAAAATTACAAAAAATATTTTGCCCCCCCTAGAAAATTTTCTGCGGGCGCCCATGCTATAGTAGTATCAGTGTCGCTATTTTTCGTTTCTATTTTCCCTCACCCCTCACAACGGTGCTAAAGAAGTTTTCACTTCCAAAAAGGATTGTGTGAAACGTCCATGGGGCGCATTGATGCATTGCCATACTATTGAAAAAGCAATGAGTCGCGTTGTCTTGTCTTATATTTTCAAATCTCCGTAGCTCATGATTGAAATTAAATAACCACATATAGTTTATTTCTTGACATCAAGAGAATATGACTATTCAGTAACACATCTATATATTTTTTAGACTAAGAAATACTGTATCATTAAAAATACAAAAAGATATTTATTATGCACTTGCGCACTCTGTACTACAATATGGAATCGTGACTTGGGGGGGTGTATATAAATCATTCCTACTTCCATTGGAAACAATTAAAAAAAATAATAATAAAAATCATCTTAAAAAAGCCCCATTACTACCCAACAATAAATGTTTTCCTAGATTTCCCGGTTCCCCCACTTATAAAAATTTATGACAAAATTGCACTACTACAATTACATAAAGATTTCTTTAATAAAAATAATTTACCACAATTAAATATTAGCAAAAGAATAATATCTGTTGGAGGACTAACCGTGCCTCTAGTACGAACCACAACAGCACAGCATCACTATATATTCAAGGGTATAAAATTATTTAATAAATTACCCTAGATATACGATCAGAAGAAAACTACGACAAATATAAAAAAAAAAATTAAAATACTCTAGTACCACCTCATAACTTTACTTATTGTTTAGAAATATGTTTTTGCCATATAAATTCTTTGAATAATTTATTAACTAACCCAGGGGTTCCCAAAGTGTGCGCCGCGGCGCCCTGGTGCGCCGTAGAAAGTAAAGAGGGGCGCCGCGAGTCGAACATAGGTACATAACTCGTCGCCGTCGCTCACTCGCCGAAAAGTTCATACGCGCTTGAAAATCGTTGATTACCGCAAGGCAACAACACGCACATTCTGAAACTATCGGAGAGAATTGCGGCGTTTAGGAAGAAACTGCAGTTGTGGTTAAAAAAAATGAATGAAGGCAGCGGTCAAGATTGCTTCCCGCAATTGTATAAATATGCGGTATCTAATGAACTGGTTGTCTCACAAGACCTGATGGCCCTTTTCACGGAACACCTATCGAAGCTCACCGAATGAATTTCGAAGTACTTTGCAGATGACGATGTCGAAAAATTGGCGTGGATCCAAGATCCTTTCCGTGCACAAGCTCCGTCAGGATTCACAACACAAGAACAAGAGAGCCTCATTGAACTCTCTTGCGACAACAGCCTCAAAACTAGATTCACCAGTTCCGATTTGGTGTAGTTTTGGTTGTCGATTGAAAATGAATATCCAAATTTAACTTCGAAAGTTTTAAAAATTTTCATTCCTTTTACCACATCATATTTGTGAAGCTGGATTTTCAGCAGTAGCTGTAATCAAGAACAAAAGTATCGCTCAAAGAACAAAGTAGAGCAAGAAATGAGAGCAGCAGTCTCAAGTCTTATTCCCCGCTTTGAAAAACTGTGCGGAAATCATCAAGCTTACCCGTCACATTGATTTGACTGAGTAACTATCGTATTTTTTTTAAGTCTTTTTTGTTGTTCTCTGTTCCAATTCTGAATTCTTATATATAATAAAACTCAATTTGATATTGTGGATGTTTTAATTTGAGTGCCTATCTACCTAACTATTATTATTGTAGACATCTATTTCTTTCGACTATAATGTACATAATATATAGTCACTATATCTATTCCGGAAAGCTTAAGAAAGTAGGGCGCCGTGACAAAATACTAAACTTGTAAGTGCGCCGCGGGCTGAAAAAGATTGGGAACCCCTGAACTAACCTATATTTTTATTACTTTTATTCGTATTTTCTCATAAAATTGCTAATACTTTTTTATAATAATAGTTTTAATTTATACAGATGTAAAAAATATTTTGTTATCCTCTCCTAAACACAAGCAGCTGCTGTATTAGGAGAGTGATTGAAATATTGATGTTATATTATGTTGTAAAATTGTAACTTTGATAAATGTTTCAATAAAAATAAATATATATGTGTGAAACTGAAACTGAAACTGAAACTGAAAAAATCGAAGCAATAAAATCGAGGGTGAGAAAAACTGAGAAAGAAAATGGAAATTTATTCGAAGCGCGTTCCATTGAGATTTGAATTTAAATTTCAAATATGGAATCCCCTACTACCTCTTCCAAGAACCGCCGGTGTGTGGTGGATTTCCCGCCCAATCTCTGCGTCAATCTCAACACAAATAACATAGGGGAAGCTAAAACCTTCAGATTTTCTTCGTTTTCTTATTTTTGATTTTGAAATAACCTTTACAGAAAACGTTATGTAAAAAGTCTTTATTTAACCCTTCGAATAATAAGAAAATAATTTTCTGTCAAATTTTGCCTATCAAGGTTAGCGCGCAAAATTCCTGGTTCTTCCCATGCATTTTAAATGTTACTATTTATTGGTTTATTTTAACGCTTTTGCAAAAACAAAAAATTTTCTAAAATCTAGATTAAATAATCTTTCCGGTGTGTTTATTAAAAATTAACATTTTTGTTTCTAAATATTAAAATTTTAATATTGGAAATTTAAATTGGATAAAAAATGCATACCTGCGAATATTCGAATTAAAGTAATTAAAATAGAATAAACTTAAAATTTAAAATACAGACTCCTTTTCTAAATAAAATTTGTAATAAAACTGTAACCTCACTTTTTATCACTTTCATACAATTTTATTTTAAAATTAATTGTGTGATTTGTCAGAAATTGGCGAAAAATTAAACCGTCACTTTTGATCGGGTTTGTAAAATATCTGAAAAACCTAGCTCATATAATTCTGAGACAATGAGAAGCATTATTTCATTCCGTTTCTAACATAAAAGAAATCACAAATATTCGCATGATAGGAAGAGAGATATTATCTAACTTTTAATAATGCACTGTCGCTCTGGGACAATCTGGGTCTCCTGTTATTATAACGGCATATGATGTTTTGGGACAACTTGGGTCTCCTGTGATTAGACGGGTTAAATACATAAATAAATAAAATAAATATAATAAAATTAGTCTTTATTGCTGTTAAACTTATAAACATTTTTCTATTCATTATTTTTAGAAACGGCTTGTCTTTCGAC
Source organism: Limnephilus marmoratus (assembly GCA_917880885.1). NCBI lineage: Eukaryota > Metazoa > Arthropoda > Insecta > Trichoptera > Limnephilidae > Limnephilus > Limnephilus marmoratus. The sequence goes on along the minus strand of OU862928.1, from coordinate 24,041,442 downwards.
ATAGGCCTCCTCTAAAGATTTCCATTTTTTCTATATCCTTTGCAACTCTGATCCATTCTATACCAGCCACCTTCTTTAGATCATCTTCCCAACTTTTCGATTGTTCACCTTTGTTTCTTTTACCATCTCTTGGATACCACCTTGTTACTATTCTGGTCCATTTCTCTTGCCTTTCTCTCAACATATATCCAGTCCATCGCCACAATATGTATATATTACCATTGTAACAATTCAGGTACCAATTCAGAAATAAACTCAGTAATGAACCGACTGCACAGTACAGGGAATAAATATTACATGAATACCAACGGTACTGAAAGTCTATCAACCTATAAAAACATTGTCATTAAATCTGTATGTCTATCTAGATAAATTTGAAATGTTTATAAATTTTCAATATGTGTCGAATGTATATGAATGTGTATCCTTTATTTTATTCTGTTGCTTTTAAGCTGCAAGAAAATCACTTCTTTAAATGTATATGAATGTGTATCCTATAATCTACTCTTTTGTTTTAAGTTAAAAAATCTATACTTGATACTTATTTAATTGTTATCTCTTAATTCTTTGATTATAACAAATGTATTTTTAATTTTATCATATGTAAAAGCCCTAATTGGGCGTGTACAAATAAATAAATAAATATTTATTCGTGGTTAATAAATAATTCAAAAATTTTTAAATAATCTTTATTATAGGCCCAGTTGTTTCGCAGAAAATCAAATGTAACATGTCATCAAGTAGCCATTAAACACCTTTTTGTTTTATTTTTATTTTTTATATGTACACCTCACAAGAGTCCCAGATGTTCCCTTCTGGAGCCAGTGAGACTATGGTATACCCAATCGGGGTATGTTGTTAGGCTGAAGGTAGTGGGAAGGGGAAGGAGATAGGGAAGAGGAAGATGGAGAAATATTTAGCTATTCAGATCTGGTCACCAAACCCGGCTAAAGCCATTTCAAGCAAAGTTTCAATTCTGAATGGTGGTCTTACACGGGGGCGATACTGACAGTATCTTCCACTCTGGAATGTGCCGCATATACTATATATTATTTTTTTAAATTAATTATTTGTGAAACAGACAAATTATTAAAATAAAATTTATTTGCGCACGCCAAGATTTGAACCGCGACCTTCAGATTGCTAGTCGAGAGCCTTACATATTAATCTAATATGTTAATAATTAACTTTCTACATTATATTTATTTTATTACAACTTTTATTTAAATTTTCAAACAATCTCAATGAATATATGAATAAGTAAAACATCATTACTTTTAATAATATATATTACTAGCTGACCCGGAAACGTTGTTCTGCCATGTAAATTATTTCTGGTGAATATTTTGGTTGTTAAATAAAAAATAACTTATTATTTATCCTCGTGAATGACTTGCGCATGTGTAGATGAAAGTTCTATGAGGCGGACATGGTGCCATTTATCATTCAACAACATAAATAATTTCGTTATGTTTAAAATATGAACGGCAGTTAAATTTGTTAAAGACCGGATTATATGCAACTAGAACAGCCCAAAATATGCATGCAAATATGCACGAAAATCCATAAAAAGGGCCAAAATATGCAATATGAAATAATACAGGAAGCTGTATTTTTAAGTATTTTTTTTTTATTTTAGTAAGCTTTCAAAAACGTCCAGTGCTCGATCGTGTTTTGTACACAAATATCTTGGTGTTTCTAAGAACATAGTACGAACAATCAAATATATATTTTATCAAGATAAATAAATAATACAAAATAAAAACAGTAAAATGTTCGCATTTGCAAAAATCGATAGACTAATTCCATAAACCTACAAGAAGGGTTGAACATTGATCTAACCGTGGAGCTTAAAGCTTCAAAGGGTAGAATAGGGGTGAAACTAGGAATTAAATATTCACAGGGGGTGACGTGGAAGTGCACTTGAAAGAAAATAACTTTTGGCACTTCAAGTAAACGATTACGTATCAGGTAGGGACATTGCTTCAAGTTTGCGCACTTCAAACGACCATAGAAAGTGGAAAGTTTCCACATTTAACGGTAAAAGTCGTGACGTTGAATGAATTAGTAGTACTTAATGGGGTTCCTAAGATCTATCTTGATCTGTAATCTTGGTTTTGATAATGTTTAAGTGTTTTTTCCGTCATGCCCGCGGGGTGAGCAGCTGCGAAAGAGTTCTTTGTCTTGTTCAGCTTTAAAAAACAATCTATAACCAACGTACCATCTTCTGTAAAATTAATCAATTAAGATATTATGATATTAGTTATAGATATATTTTTATTTTTAACTTTATGAGTAAAACCACAAATTGTAATATTTAATTAATGAAGACAATATTAGCAAAACTCAATCAAAAGTCTGGAGACAGAAAATTCTGAAATAGATATTGGCACCTCTGGGACTCGAATTCGACTGAGTTTTGCTAATATTGTCTTCATTTTATTAAATATTACAAGATGAGGTTTTACTCAAAAAGTTAAAAATAAAAATAAATATTCATCCTAGACTTACAAAAAAGTCAATAGGTGCCACATACTAAAAATTAAGTGGATAAAAAAATTTCCAGACACACTGTCAATGTAGCATTTAGTTCGGGTTTGAATCTTTCAATCATATATGCGCGTTAAGAAAATGAATATAATGCTGGTAGTTGTTAGTCAAAGATGATACAGTTAAAAGTGATCGACTTGAATATAGACACCTTAACTCAGTTGGTAGAGCTGTTGCTACGTAAGCAGAAGGTCCTGGGTTCGTGTCCTAGAGGTGCCAATATCTATTTCAGTGTTTTTCTGTCTCCAGATTTTCGATTGAGTTTCGCTAATATCGCCTTCATTTAATGAAATATCAGTTATGTCTTTACATAACACAAAGCCCGTTGCCCGGGCTTCACACAGAGTTCGTCGAAATCAGATATAGACAGTAATCTTCCTCTTATTGTGAACGCCAAGTGTGCAAAATTTCAACAAGAAGGATCAAAATTCAGCTATAAGTGGTGGGAAATCTCATGGAGACTGTAGGTATTCTTTCCCTTATTTGGACGGACTAGTGTGCAAATGTTCATGGATCTCGAAATAAAACTGTAGATTTGCCTTGAGGTGATGCTCTACTAAGCATTGAAAAATCGTGTGATTTTGAAAATTAAATCGCTTAGACATTTTTTATACTAGCTTTTGCCCCCGGCTTCCCTCGCATATTTGCCACCTCCCTGTTTATTTGTCTTCTATGTCGTTTTTAGTGTCTTCATTAGAGTTTTTTTATTGACCTCTTTCAGCCATATTTTTATTCCTGATTTGTACTCATTAAATTTTTTTATTAGTTTTAAGTCTTGGGGAAGGATGTTACGGAGTTTTGTTGCAATGTACGTGTAGTTTCTTTTTTCGAATGTGGTTTTATAACTTGGAATATTTTTTATGTCTTCTTTATTCGATCTAGTGTTATGCATACACGGTCTAGTAGAGGATTCAGTATTTTTTAATAGCTTCAATAATATGTTTAATACACAATAATAATGTAAGGCATATATTTGTTGTACATTTGGTAAGTTAAAACCATTAAAAATTTCAATTGAAGACGTTCTAATGGGTACTTTCAGTATGGTCTTTATGATTCCTTTTTTAACTGTATTCAGGTTGTGTATGTACTTGTGTAGCAGTGTAGCAGAACCCCATCTTGTGATTCCATATTCAATTTGAGAATGACTTAACGCATAATAGACCTTTTTCATATCCTTTTTATTTACCACTATTAATTTGATAGAATTCCGAATGGCACTAAATGCGAATATGTGGTGAATGGTGGTGTAATGGTCAGTAAATATATGCCTTCGAAGGAGTCGATTGGGGTTCGATGCTCAGTAGTGGCAATAAAAAAATTATATATTGTGTATGTGTTCGTATATTTATTATTGTATTTTCATATCTACAATAGATACATTTATTTTCTTAATTTTATATTCCATCATTTTTCACGGGTCCGCGCTAATATATAATTATCTTATTATATTACGGTTGCAAAAATATATCAAACTCAAAGCATAATAACATAAAAATACAATAAATGCAAAGTAGCTACCTAATCATTACTTGGAGTGGTTGTGAAACAGGGTGAAAAACTAATCGCTTGTTTAGCTCTTTCCGACAAACAACTGTCGCAAAACGATACAATAATCATGGTTTTTGTTAGACTACTGTCACTTGCGTCGTATGGTGTTGGGACGAAATTACACGAGCGGACATTTCAAGTAATACGCGGTGTAATAGCAGAATAACACACTGAAGGAAACCCTGAATTTAATCATTACAACTATAAAGAATTACACACTAGTACTTGAATTATGTCGACTGTTGTTTAATAGGTTGTATTTCGGTTATGTTTGTGCTAAATAAATTTAATGCTAAAAGAAAAATAAAACAAAAGGTCAATTTAAATCAGTTTTTTTGAAGTGTTTATGTTCAGTAGGTGTAATTTAAGTGAGTAAAACTGGAATTAGACACATAAAAAGTTTGCGTTTTAGTAGGACTAAATTTCAGAGTGTTAAGAGGAATATAAACGCTAGAAATATTTCGAATCTCATGCCTGCAAAATTTTAAAATCGAACGTCTTTTTGCACGAGGCTAACAAGCGAAAAAGTGGTTTTTATTTATTTTGTGCATAATTTTATAAGAACGAAAAAAAGTTAGAACATGGAATACCTCAAAAATAGTATTAGCCATAAAGGTGTATTTTTTAAAAATTGTTTCTTGTATTACTTCATAGTTAAGTCATGAAAAAACATTTTTTTTGGTGATTTACGCTTATATTTTTTGTTACGTAAATAATAATTTTATTGTGATTTTAATACATAGAAAGGCTAGTAAAAGCTCCGATTTATCCGTAGCATATTTTTTGATGTTCATACTGTAAGCCGATTCGTCGGAAAGATTAATCAAAATAGTATCTAAATAGGATTTCACGTATATATTCATCTTAAATTTAAGAAGGCGGGCATGGGTATTGCCACCCAGTGAACCATTTATTGGGTAAAGAACACTTCTGCCATAAGGTCACCCCAAGTGGTTCGCTTCGTTTGGTGTCTTAGCAGACGCGCTAGACCTCGTCCTTGCATCAACAGGAGTCAGTCGACGATGGCACGGTGCCCTCTAAAATTAATTGCGCCACCCCCAGCAAAATGTGCAGGCTTTAGGTTTGGGGGGGCGACCTTGGCTCTCCTTCGCCTTGCCTCCGGCTACTCGACGCTGAATTCCTTAGGGTCGTCGGGTATTTCCCCCCAATCTCCCATTTACTTTTCTTTGAGGCATCACCGAGGAACCGGCTAAGGGGCGCGGAAGCTGAGTGTGGTTCACGACTAGACCGAACGTCATGCGCATTCTTGCTGGGACTGCCAATCGATTAGAGAGGACTCCCAACCGTTTGCCATACCTTTATTACTTATCTACTGTGTCTTCCTCCCAATCAGGTGCTTGTAGGATACGCTGGATACAATCACCCAGCGCTTGCCACCTCGTGGACTTTCACCAACCTGTCCCATTGTCTTGCCTATTTTTGTTATACTAACACATATTGTATCTGTATTTCCCGCTAAGCACTTGCATACTGCTTGCTAACAGCGTATGCAGGGACATTGGAGGTTTAGTTTCGTTATCAAATGTAGAGTCGTTTTTACCAAAAAAATTAGAGCCCTTGCAAGAGCCTTGAAGGGGTAACCATCTGTTACCTATACCAGGGCGGGTATGTGGTGGGTCCTCCAATGGTGTCTTAGCAGGGTGTGTTGGATAGTCTCTTGATTTTTTCAATAAAATTTTTATAAATAGACGTTGCAAAATTTCAACGGGGGGTAAATTTGTTTTGTATGCAGCTCCCCAGCTTATTATAGCGTATTGGGGATTTGATTGTACTATCGGATGGTAAACTGATATTAGATTTTCTAATAAGAGAAAGTTTCGGATTTTTAAGAATATGTAAATTAATTTCCTTATTTCGTTAACGGCAAGGTTGATGTGATCTCTCCAGTTTAGGTTTTTGTCGAAATATTTAATTTTATACGAAATTTTTAATGTGGAACAGTTTATTTTACTTGTTCATATAAAGCGGATACTTTGTGATGTGACATTATTAATTTAAAATAAAACAATAACGTTGTAAACACCACTTTTATTTTTTATACTTTATGCCGACCGGGTTTCGCTACAACCGTAGCTTCATCAGGGCAGTATAATACTCTACGGTTATTTTTTATGATCTTTATAGTTGTCATGTATAATTATATCAAAATTTTGCGGAACGTCCTTTTATTGAAAATGGTATTGGTATAACGTGAGTTTTTTCACTATTTAGAGATGCTTTTTGTTATACTACTTCCCATAAAATTTTTGTTGTACTAATTCTCCACATGTGCAATTCCCTCCACATGTAATTCTCGTCCCGTGTAATTCTCTACGTGCGTGCGTGTGTATTTCTCTCCACGTTTAATTCTATACATTGTAATTTGCTCGGCGTTTAATTCTATGCATTTGTAATTCTCTTGATGTGTATTTCACTCTATGTGTAATTCTCTCCGTGTGTAATTTCTTGTTACATATACATATATTACCGGGATTAGTGGCCTGCGAGGGAGGGGGGGGGGGTCAGGGGTAAGTAGTACCCCCAATTTGTGTAAAAGGGGGGTCAATGAGTTTATAAAAAACTATCGGGCTATTTGATGGGGATTTGAACCATTATGCCGATTGGACAATATTAATATGTACTAAATAAAGTCTCCGGCGTTGCCCGGGATTTAGACATAGATTTTCGAAATTTAATTGTGGACCATAATACATTTTTCACTTATTTTGAACGTCGAGTATGCAAAATAGGACTTGACAGAACGTAGCGACATCCTGATTTAACTCAACTATTTTACATTTCGTTTGTCTACGCCGTGTTGCGCTGCTTCCCTTTTTAGCCAACATTTCGTACATCGTTACGGTTTCCATCATGAGGGCATATGTGTAGGACGTTGTACGCTGTCCGAAACGTTGGCTAAAAAAGCAAGTAGCGTAACACAGTATAATTATTCAAAAATAAATCACGATAAAAGTTAAAATGTCAGAAGTCAACTTGAATACAATTCTCCTGTCTGGAACCCATATTACAATATACATGTACCTACAAGCTGTTGAAACAATACAAAACAAATTCTTACGTTTTCTTAATTTTAAAATGAGTATTCCAGCAATTATGTTGAACTACAATACTATTTTGAATGATATGAATATGCTCAAATTGTCAGACAGAAGAACTTTCACTGACTTGATGTTTCTGTATAAAATTCTAAATGATTTAGTTGACTGTCCGGTATTGCTCGAATTGATAAGCTTCCGGATTCCACTACGTAATACTAGAAGTCAGGATTTATTTCAGTGCAGTAATTCTGGAACTAACTACCATATGTATTCCTCTTTGCCCAGAATACTAATGGAGGGAAACAATTATACCAAGTCAGTGGACATCTTCAATTTATCTTTAAACAAATATAAAATATTGTTACGAAGGCAGTTCAGTTATGTACAATAAATACTGTATATTTCTTACTACTCATATGTAAAAGCCCCGAAAAAGGACGTTAATAAATAAATAAATAAATAAAAGAACGTGATTAATACACGTTAAAACCTGGCGAGAGAACGGTAAGCACGTCAAAATGATATGGCGAACTGAATGTCGTTTTATAATTGAAAATCTTCAGGTTTGGATGATGTTCACCAGATTCACCATTTATACGGCCTCCGTGGTCGAGGGATTAGGCTCTCGACTAGGAATCCGAAGGTCGCGGGTATCCCGGCGTGCGCAAGTACAATTTATTTGAATGGATTGTGTTATTACACAATTTATTAATTTAATATACTGTAAGGTATGTTGCGGCATTTTCAACGTTCCAAGCTACTCTAAATATCGCCCCGGTGTAAGACCATCATTCAGATTTAAAACATTGCTGGAAATAGCTGTAGCCGTATTTAGGTGACCAGATCTGAATAGCCAGGTACTTCCTCTTCCCCATCTATTTCCCCTCCCCTCTACCTTCAGCCTCACAACATACCTCAATTGGGGATGCCATAGTCTCATGTCTCCAGGCGGTTGGGAGCAGTTGGAACTCTTATTCGATATCTTTATCTTTACTACTAAGTATAAAACGAAGTCGCTCACGCTGTATGTACGCTTAGATTGTTTAAACTAAGCAACGGATTTTCATGCGGTTTTCGCCAATAGATAGAGTGATTCATGAGGAAGGTTTTTGGGTATATAATTAGTCAAGGTTTTGTGTAAATTTGTTGAAATACATAATATATCTGACCGAGCGGTAGCGAGCAGTGGGCAGCGGGCAGTGGACTGACAAACGGGCGGTGTGGATTTGATTTAACAGATGGCGTTGGTTATAAAGGTTTCGTTAGCCACAGCAACGTGTGTCCGGGACTGCTAGTATTTACATAAAATAAAATGAAATTATAGTTGTGGGCGTGATTTTTCTTTATTTCTGACTTCACTTTACTTGTGATTATATTCATTTGTTCATACTAAATCCATTTGTAGTTTTTTTTATTATTTAAGGCTTGAATGATTTTGCGGGAATGACCATGAATGATGTGTGATTTAGGTTTGCGAATGCGTTTGTCGAAGGACCTTGTATGTGTTTTTATGTGTTTTGTAATGTATGAGAGACCACTGCACAAGTAAAATGAATGCACATAAAGGGGTAGGAATGAAGGAACTTACTGTAGAACCTTGTGGCACTTCTCTGGTATCATGGCTTTGTTCATACACTTGTACATTGAGTTATAGAAATACGCGGCGAGTTTCAATTGATGACACTGTTGTTATGGTAACAAAAAATGGAGAGGTACATAGGGATGGGATAAGATGGAAACAAGGAACATGATAGGGATGGATAGGAAGGAATATATGACAATCAAGCTAAAAGTACAGAGTCTATGATATTATGTAAATGTATGTAGGTAAGTGTAGCTGTGAATTGTGTAAACGCCCAACCAAGGCTTATAGTGCTATTTACGTATATTTACTATTTCTGTAATTTATTTAATTGATATTTAGCATCAAAATTATAAAGTATATATGTAAAGGAATACCTACCTAGAAATGCATAGGGATTCCTTCGTGTTCGAATAATGAATTACTTTTCAAATGTCATTCATCGATGTGTTGTCATGGTGTCATACAAACAGATTATTATTGTTGTTTTTGACTAGCTATGTAGCAGACATTCAATTAATCAAGATATCAGAAAAATAAGTGTTAAAGTGTTATAGTGTTTTTAAGATCGACAAATAAACTTCAAATGTAGTTTCTTTGATAACAGAGCAACACATGATTTGTTTTGTCATTACTAATAAAGAAGTACAACCAATAGACAAATTGTCTTATAAAACTACATTTGATGTTTTTCCTGAAAACTTCTCGAGTAAAAATCTTTCTGCTATTTTTCCTAGATTTTTATTTTCAGTGCCTTTACTGATATTATTGTCAGAAAGTTTCGTTTCATATGTAATTTCTTTCAGGTATTGGTCACCAAATTGTAAATTCTCACCTTCATCTAAATAAATTTTCCTCAAATCTTCTGTTAAGGGAATCCATATTTTACGTGTTTGGTATATTTTCTTTAGACAATTCTTTATTTTGGCATAAACATCCGTGGTCGTTATGGCGGTGTGTTTGCTAGCATGTTTGAAATCATCGGGAATATCAAATATGCGTCCATCAGGTGTCTCGATTGAGGTTATTTTATTTTATTTATTTAATTTTTATTTTACTTTATTTGGGAAACAAACAGTTGTACATATTTTATTAAATAATTACATTTGACAAATTTGCATGAACCAGTGAAGTTTCCACATTTGAGAATATAGAATTTAAAGAAAAAACAAAAAACTCATTAATATAAGAAGTTATACATACATAACACCTAACTAGATTACAGAAAATCAGATGAAACCAACATAATAAAATCAGATGAAACCAACATAATAAGAGAAAAACAATAAAATAAGGCACACAGCAGGATTCACGATCAACAATCTGTTTTGATCTTCTCCGTTACATATTTTGTGAATTGAACTGAGGACAAATGGAAAATATCAGCGTCTGAAAGGATATTGTTATATTTTGTGCACGTCCTTTTCAGAAATGTATGTTGTGAGTAGTTAGTTTTTGATTGTGGGATGTGGAATAGTTTGTTTGTTCTTGTATTACGTACTGGACAGTGGAAATGGATGTTTTCCAGAAGATAGTTGCTGTCAACAGCGTTGTTGATGATTTTGTATAAAAATTTCTGGTCGGATATATTTCTTCTCTCTTCTAGTGATGTAATTTTATGGAATGCTAAGGAATCTTTTACATGTTCTGATATTCGGAACGATTTAAAGTCTAAGTATTTCAAAAAAAATTTTTGGATTCTTTCTAACCTTTCAATATTGACTTTGTATTGGGGATTCCAAATCACTGATCCAAATTCTAGTATGGAGCGAACAAAAGAAAAATATAATATCTTGATTACATGTGGTGATCTGAATGGTTTAGTCACTCTTACAATGAATCCTAGGAGTTTGTAGGCCCTGTCACAAATGGAATTTATGTGTGATCGGAAAGACATTCCGGAGTCCATTATTATTCCTAAGTCCCTTACTTCACTACACCTTTTTAATTCAACTCCGTTTATTTTATATGGGAATGTTAGGGGATTAGTGCTTTTGGTGAAAGATATTGTATTACATTTTTCTAGATTAAGGTACAGTTGGTTGTTCGCGCAATATAGTCCAAGCCTATTGATATCCTCTTGCAATTCTAGGCTGTCATTAATATTAATTACTTTTTTGTAAATTTTAATGTCATCAGCAAAAATTTAGATTTTAGAGTTTTTGAAGCAAGAGTCTATATCATTTATATACAAAATAAAAAGGAGAGGTCCGAGGTGTGATCCTTGTGGAATTCCTGAGGGTATATTATAGAAACGTGAAGAGAAACCCTTAGCTCTAACTGCTTGACTTCTGTTAGTGACGTACGATTTTATCCATCTTAGAAGGTCCCCACTGATCCCGATTTTTAATAGCTTCTTCAGAAGCAGTTTGATGTTAATTTTATCAAAGGCTTTTGAAAAATCCGTGTATATAGAATCAATCCGAGTTTTACTACCCATAGAATTAAATATGAAATCTGTGTATTCCAGCAGGTTTGTCTCGACTGACCGTTTTCTAAAAAAGCCGTGCTGATTTTTTGATATGATAGTTTGTACTGCTGGAAAAAGTTGGTCAAGAACCATGTTTTCCATAATCTTGCTGATAATTGGGAGTTCGGAGATGGGCCTGTAGTTAGTGATGTTATTTTTGTCCCCGCTTTTATGGATTGGTGTAATGAGTGCTTGTTTCCAGACGTTGGGGAAGTTGCCTTCCTCAAATGACATTTTGAACAGCATGGAGATAGGATAAGCCAATTGGTCCCGGCATTTTACATAAAAAATGGATGGAATTAAATCAGATCCCGCGCTTTTGTTCGGATCGAGTTTTTTTAGATAATGAAGTACATGCGATTGATTAAAGTTAATTGTGTGAATATGAAAATAAGAGTTGTCGACATTGTTATCAGAGTTTATAGGATCGAGGCTGGGGTTGGGATTCTCTACAAAAACCGATCTAAAATAATCACTAAAATTGTCACAAATAGATTGTCCATCAGTGCAGGAGATATCGCCAAGATACATTTGATTTGGTAGATCAGAAGACAATTGCTTTGATTTTACGAACGACCAGAAGCGTTTACTACACTTTTTTATTGATTCTTCTGCCGTCCTAATGTAGTTATCATAACATTCAAGTGAGATCTTCTTTTGACGATTTCTCAGCACTGAAAAGGATTGATAGTCAGCTAGATTTTTGTATTTTTTCCATTTTTTGTGATATTTTAGTTTCTCTTTTACAATTTTAATAAGTGGGGAAGTATACCAGGGGGGAAACCTTTCCAAATTAACATAAATTTTTTTTTCGGGAATATGTTTACGTATGAGGTCATTTATGATATTATAAAAGTTTAATACGGCCCCTTCAGTATCCTTATTTTGAAATTCGTGTTCCCAATTTACTATGGATAATGTCAATAATAATAATAAACGTCATTGTTTCTCTTCACTAAAAATGTAGTTTTATAAGACAATTTGTCTATTGGTATACAAAGTTTGAAAATGTATCTACCAATGTTATCATTATGTACCTGCTGACAAACTACATGAGTAGTAAAATGATTAACATTCAACATGTTCAAACGTAGAAAATCTTTCTAGAACAGATGATCGATGTATCTGGGCCCCAGGAGTTAATAGGTTTTTATGTAAATTGAACATAACCCTATACATTACACTTTGAAATATTTGTTCGGTGCATAATCACATTACAAGTCCTTGTAGACATTCAAATCAAGGTCAACTACAGATCAAGGAATTGCAATTGAATTCAAAACTTACCTTATACTTAACTGCCATACAGTCTGCAGTCGCCTCTCATCTCGTTTCCCTTCCCCCGTTTGAAGTGTGCGGAGTGCGGATGGGCCCGTACCTCGGCCAGTGGGCAGTGGGCAGGGAGCACCACATACCGTGCCCCATTCCTCGTACCGGGGGCAGAGTCTTGCCTTAGCCGCCCCCGGGGCGCTGCGGCCATATTCAGCATCGCATCGGTGCGGTGTCCGGCAAACGCCGAAAGCAGGGGCGAACTGCGAAATATGTAAATGGGACATTTTTTTGAAGTTACACACAATACCAATTAGCGATACACAGCAGATAGAATTGCGTAACTATTATAAAGAAAGAATTTCAGTGAAATAAAATGGGAAAACCCTTCTAGGTGCCGAGAGGAAAACATATTTTTAATTCTATATTTAAAGTTCGATGAACATCACAAAAAGTTGTTTTTTTTTTTAAATAGAGAATTAAAACTTTGGTTATTATTATGAATTACTTCAGGTACTTCGTAATGATAGACAACGTTCGTGTTACCTCTACTGATAAGGGGTCGTCCATTAATCACGTGAGGCTCGAAAGGGGGGGGGGGGGGGGTGTTCGGAAAAAATCACGAAATATCACCGGGGGGGGGGGGTATAATGAGATATCACGTGTATTTATTTTTCGTGATAATATTCGGGATATTTCAAAGTACTTTGTACTAAAAAAAATACACGTGATTTTGGGGGGGGGGTAGTCTAAAACCTCACCACATATCACCACGGGGGGGGGGGGGGGGGGGAGTTAAAAATTTGCTTAAAAACATCACGTGATTAATGGACGACCCCTAAGTACTGTAATGAATTCGCTGTTTTCTTTTGAAGTGAAAATTCTTTAGTACCGTTGTGATTTGAAACTCGATGAAACCAAAAATAGCCACACAAAAAAGAGACAAACACATACATCTATAGGATTTAGCCTGTGAGAGTAAAAGATAGTATAATCGTTCTCCTCTTTGTGCGGTGCTTTGTAGCCTACTCTTGTCTAATTTTGTTTTCTGATGTTTTCACTTCTAACTGTACTTGTATTTTTTATAAAGAATTAACGGCGTGGATTTTAAATATTTTAATAATAATAATAGTTTATTCCGGAATGTATGCAGGGGAAGTGTAATGCAATACATTCCATCTTTTGAAATAACAAAAGAAAGACAAGTAATAAGATGAGGTAAAAAGTAAATAACAACACATAAATTAAATCAAAACGAATGAGCATGAGAAATTAGACTGAAAAAATATATAAATGTATATATGAAACACTAAAATGATTGCAAACACCCATTTACGGAGGGTATTTCACCGTCTCCCGTCTCCAGAGGGCCATCAGGCGGGACTTTATCCGAGCAGTCATGGCGGTGATGATCGCATTCTTCGATTAGCCTGCGCCATAAACTTCCCAAGCGGTGGCGGAGAAGTGCTCGGAAAGTGTGTACTCGTCCCTCCAGGAACATTTTCGAAGCACTGCAGTACCTCGGTAGCCGCAAAAGTTGGCGATAAGCATTATTGTAGGAAACCTTTAACTTATGCCATTGGGGTGCAGTGTAGTCAACAAGGATGATGTGTACAGCGAGATACAGAAAGCGTTTGACAGTATTCCTTTTACTGCAGAAGTAAAAACGTCTTGACAATATATCCGCACTAACTGATATCGCTCTTCTCTGCCTTTCCATGTCCTCGATATCCTTAAGGTCGTCTGTGATGATGTGTCCCAGGTACTAACATTCATTTTAACATTAACATTAACAGGTATTAACATTCATTTTTCTTCCATCTAACCATACTGAGGGTGTTTGGATTTGGATGATGATAAAATTTTGGATACTTGACCTTAACAACAAGAGAAAGGTCACTCTCTACATCTTCAACTTCTTTCGGACACTAGTTTTTTTTAAAGGTAGATGAAGTTTATTTGGTAATAAAATTAAAATTTCGTATCTAGTATTTGACTTAAATCTCCTATGTCAATACAGGGTGTTAAGAGACGTACTTGACCTACTTTAACCAGTGATTCCTGACATTATTTGGAGTAAAAAATGTAAATGAAATTTTGGTCTCCGGTGATTTTTTTTTGACGACTTTTTTTTTCTTCAAAATCAAACAAAAAAAAATTCTTCCGCATGTCGTTACTGGTCACTCAGCCGGGTGTCTGACGAACCCCTTACCCCGCCTCCAACTGTTCAACAACCACCATTTTTTATGTTTTTGTAAAAAAAAAAAGTCACCGGAGACCAAAATTTCATTTACATTTTTTACTCCAAATAATGTCAGGAATCACTGGTTAAAGTAAGTCAAGTACGTCCCTTAACACTCTGTATACTCTTCATTACTAATACTTTTGTGAACAGTTACGTGTCGCGTCCAAAACCGTGTGTTTTTAATTATTGTCTCTTATTTCAAATCAAAACCAAAATTTCCTTCAGATTTATAAAACTTGTAGGGGGTCGTCCATTAATCACGTAAGGCTCGAAAGAGGGGGGATGATCACGAAATATCACGACGGGGGAGGGGGGGGGGGGTTATAACGAGATATCACGTGTATTTATTTTTCTTGATAATATTTTGAAAATTTCAAAATACTTTGTACTAAAAAAAATTAACGTGATTTTGGGGGGGAGGAGTGGTTAGTCTAAAACCGCACCACATATCGCCAGGGGGGGGGGGGGGTTAAAAAGTTGCTAAAAAAACATCACGTGATTAATTGACGACCCCTAACTTGGTACTTAAATACCTACCAATTTAATCAATAAACACGACGATTTAAAAAAATATATATTTCTGTACTATTAAAACGGCCACCATCTTTAAACCGGAACGGGAAGGGAACAAATAAATTTACAGACAGGTGAAATTCCAAACTGTCGAGTAAAAGCAGGGTTTCGCTACGCTCATTCAACAGTTCAACTCTGACAGTTAAATGCATTTTAAAAAGTTTGGGCGCGATGGATATATCTGCGAAATTAATCCCTCAGGCTAATTTGTTCTTTTTTCGGAACAGCTCATAAAGGTCTCATAAAAATTGTGTCTCCCTTACAATCGCGATTAAAAATATAGTCTAAACGGCGTTAAAAAGAGAACACTCCACGCTTTATATTCAAATCTAAAAGTTAACCTCTAAATAATTAAAGTTTTAATTACTTTTAAAATAAATAATTAGACCTTTATGAAACAAAGTTTCCGACCGCAATTTGAAAATAAATATGAAATTTCGGGAATTTTTCATTAATTATTTTTACAAGAAACGCCAAAAAGTGAGTTTTATTAGGCATAATACATTTGCCTGATAAAATATATGTGTTTTTTTCCTTGTCTACTTTAGTTTTCTGGATGTTTTACTTCTACCGCTTGTGAATTGCACATGTTTTTTTTATCAGTTTTAAATTCCGGCCCACGGGAATTTCCCGCTGGGTCCGCCCCTGTCGGCCAGTGGCGCGCCTAATTTATGCCGCCCCTCCCTTGCCGCGCTCGGAATTAGCATAGGTTATGCCGAGATGGAATTATGCAAATGGGCAGATAAGACGCGCGCGCCCGGGGGCAGCGCTGGAGCTAAGCCACTGGAGCCAATGGCGCCGATTATGCGAGGAATTACTGCCAACTACTTAAATAGGGGCACTGTCACGCCGCTGTACTCTCAGTATCGCCCTGGAGAAAGTCTAACAATCAGAATCGAAAAGTTGATGCTTGAAGAGGCATTCTGCTTGTTTAGTGACTAGATCTGAATAGCCAGGTACTTCCTCTTACAATTCCCGTCTCCTTCCCCTCCTTACTGCCTGCAGGTAGTATTTCAACATCCTCTTGATTACTTGTCCGTAGGATAACGTATATTAATAACACAAACAGGTAGACAATTCGGCTAAACTATCCGATATATAGCCACTATTCATCTGTTAGAGTACCAAACAAAACTCGCAATATACTCTAATATGATACTTCACTGATATTATTTCATTCTCGAAAAAAATTAAGAAAAAAGTTATGATATTGAAGGTATTTTTATTTTATTTTTATGTTGTCGAATAAATTTTCTACGATGATTTAAAATATGCCATTTTCGATTTGTCACCTAAACGACATGTTCATTTTTATCCGTGAATTCGGCGACGGTGACGTCACGTCGGGCAACGTTAGAGTCAGCCGTCTCATTAGCCAGTGGCGTTTTCTATGTTATTTTTCTATGTTTTCTATCGTTTTCTATTTTTGTATTTTCTATATAAAATTATGATAGAAAATACTAAAATTAAACATATTTACTACAATGATACGAAAGAAAAATAAGGTTTAAATCTTCCATACAATTTTAAAGGTATTCGTAGTTTGTTAAATGTTAAAATACGCCATTGAGAATGCCATTGTCTCACTGGCTCCGTCCATTTTAATTACAGTACCGCTGCCCCGGGAACCATTTAGTAGATAACCAACACCCCTGCCATAAGTCACCCCAAGTGGTTCAGAAGGGGTGTCCGGATTCACTGGCGTTTGGCGGTGAACACCTACTGCGTGGTGGGCCGGACAGGAGAGATTAGCCTAACTACAACCTAAACTAACTATTCCTCTACAGCCAGACTCTCTCGACCCATCGCCTAGCACCGCAGTGGAAGGGACGGAGTCATACGTCCTAGATAAATTGACCCCAAATTCCTACCCACCCCTTCAAATACGTTTTTTCGTTCCAGAACTTCCTCTCCTTCCTTCCCCTAAAAAGACCCTCCACACAGCATCCCCAAAGATTTTTTTTTACATTAACTCCACACAGGAGGCCCTGAGGAAAACAATTTCCCTCGGGATCTGTGTATCAATGTCATCTGGGATGCTGTGTGGAGGGTCTTTTTGAGGAGAGGAAGGATTGAACATTGGTCTTGAAGAGACCCATGTTGTAGGAAGGAGGAAACACAGAGGCCGGCAAATCATTCCACATCCGAGCTGTTGAACACAAGAACGAGTCGAAGAAACGACAAACAAATGTTGGGCACGCGTTTGGCGTGTTTCCCGACTATGCACCGGTGCCGAAGGGATCAATGATGCCAGTTCCTCGGAGCATCTTCCATTGTAATACCGGTAGAACAATGATAGCATTCCCACCCGACGCCTGTGCTCTAAAGATTGCAATCCGTCTGTTAAGATGGGAGAATCTATCAAACAGACCGCCCGTTTCTGCAATGAGTCGAGGGTATTTTTCAGTTATTTTGGAGCTCCAGACCACAGGTGGCTGCCAAATTCAACCGTGGGGTGCACTTGTGATTTGTATAGTTGTGTACTATTAAAGTATCTGCGGGCCCTGTACAGTACGTCCAGATGGTATAGGCCTTGAGAAAAAATGTTTCCCAGGGCCTCCTGATGGCGGAGCAAATGTAAAAAGAAATGGTTATGAGCAGTTGGGACTCTTGTGCTGTACTCAGTTGTGTGGCGGTCTATCCCCTTGAGAGTAACGGCGTGATGGTTAGATTTATATTTATATATCTCGCTCTGGTATTACGGCGCGTGCCGACAGTGACGCCCACAAAAAAAAGTTGTACGGGTAACACCTCCAATTAAGTGCTTTAATTTAAAAAAATTGTACGCGAGGAACAATTTGAAATGATCCACAGCTTGACACGATTAACTTTACAGTTGATGGCGTCACTAGTGAAGATTTTCTTAATTTACTCTTTAGTTAATTTGCTGAAAACAAAACCATTTCACTAATTCCCCAATTCAAAGGCTTTAACGGTTTTTTTTATGAGTGAATATGACAGTGCCAGTGGCCTGTTTCTCGTTCCCAAATAGAACAACTGACTAAGTATATATATGTGTTAATTTGTATGTATACGTAAATGTATGTATGTGCGTATGTATGTATGTGTGTCATGTATACGCATTCTTATGTACGCGTATGGATACATATATGTATGTCAGGGTGTATGTATGTGTGCATGTATTTGCACATGTATGCACGCATGCACACATATAAAACTATAAACAAGAATTATGTTTTTGAATGTGATCTAATAATATTGTACATAACTTTTTCTATTTTCTGGTTTCTTTAAAAAAATTCTCATTATAAACTTTCTACTATAATTTTTCCAATTTTTAACATGTTTATGAATTTAATCCATTTGTTCACACTAGACACCACAAAGTAACTATATTCCATGGGTCACCATGATAAAGGCAGCCGCCCAGTATGGTGATGTAATGTATCATATATATGAAAATGTTTTAAAGTGTTATCAAGTAATTTATAAATAAATAAATAAATGGGAATAAAATTAACACCTTTGATGGCCATTAACCAGCCAGCGGCCGAGAATTCATATTTCGTCGAAAAATGTTCTTACGATCGTACAGGGCGGTTACAATGAGAAAAATTCATTATTCTTCGTACCAGCTTTTTAAAATAATAACTCAATATCGATTTTATTTCATTTAAAATTAGCTTTAATTCATACCTACATTCAAAAATGCTGGAAGACGTGATGATAAAACTATTAAAATAACGTTATTTTTGTAATTATTTTTTGATCATAAGTATTAATAATTTTTAATAATGTATAAGCAAAATAAAAATGTTAAAAAAATCTTAAATATATTAGTTAGTAAGACCGTAAATAAATAGACAAACTGAAGTATTTGCGTGTGAACAGTGGCGCATCCGGCACAATACAGAATTGTATGATATATATAAGGCACCTAGCATCTCAACACATATGAGACTCCTCCTGAGAGAGAATGCCGGATACAAGCGTCCCAAAAAGAATTTTGACTGGACACCCAGGTGGAAAGAGAAAAGTGGGAAGACCCAGACTGAGGTGGGAAGACGAAGTAAGAGGGGATGCAGCACAGCTTCTCCAGGTACCAAATTGGAAGTCAACCGCTGAGGACAGGAGGAGTTGGAGGCGACTGTTGCAGGAGGCCAAAGCTCGATATGGGCTGTAGCGCCATCGAAGAAGAAGAAGTATTTGCGTCACAAAACACGTGTGCGGAGCTTATACTAAATTAAAATTCTAAAACACAGCTTTCTCAGATAATTTATTGATTTGTTTTACTGCATGATTATGATTTGAAATGTGTGTTGTATAATACAAAATTTTGTTTGAAAATTTAACAAATGTGCCAACGACCTACGGTAAAACCTTATTGTACTAAAAATAAACATATTTTCTCAAATTTTAAAACATAGCTTTACTAGATAAAAGAACAGTCTTTCGAAATCAATTTATAATTTTTTGAGGAAAAGAGTGAATACGTCTAAAATTTGATTTAAAAATGACATATTTCCGGTTTTCCCTCTTAATATTTTCATTTATTCAGTTTTAATTTGAAATTTCCAACACTTTGTTTCAATAAATATTATAACTTTGAAGATAATACACGGGGTACTAAGAGGCGTAGGTACTTGACATACTTCAACCAGTGATTCCTGATATTATTTAGTAAAAAATGTGAATGAAATTTTGGTCTTCGATGACATTTTTGATGTTTTTTATTTAAACTTAAAACATTTAAAAAAATAAACCTTTGAAATTGGTAAATAATGCACAAAAAATTATTATTTAGTAAATATCATTTTGGGGGGCCAATAATTGTCGGCGGATCAACTGTCGGGTAACCGCCTTTGACATAGGCCTCCTTCAAATTGTACCAAATTTTTCTTAATATTTTTCAGCTCACCGAAACATTTAGTTCTCTTCAATTTGGTTCGCCATTCGCGACCATCCCTTCCACCCATCTCATCATTTTTAATACGAACTACCCCCTGATCTCATAACAGGATAAAGTATGCCAGCCGCAATGAACCTACTATCTCATGGGGTGACTAATTTACTACAAATAACCAGGCACCAAACACCGTCCCTGGGGAACACTGATACGTTTATCTGGGGGTTGACAATTGACATGCCACACCAACTGTGGGAAGTGAGATGAATAATATATGATATTTTGTTATTTTAGATGGCAACACCAACCTACTGGATTTATTTGGTTCAATCAACAATGACAAATAATTGAAAAAAAATTGAGAGCGCTGCATTCGTTTTCATTGCTATGGCAAAGTCAAAATGGTTTTTTTTTAAATAAAATTCCTTTATTATTTATCTACAGTTTTTTTTACATTTTTAAATTAAGTCCCTGATAAATTTAAATTAAGTAAACTGATTGATATCAGTTTGTCAACGGGTTCTTTTGACATTTACTTTTTTTTTAAATTGAGACAGGTACATAAAATACACACATTATTACATTTTATATATACAAAAAACATATATATTTGGATAAAAAATTGTTAATAAAATTTATGAGAAGTACAGAACAGGTTCAAAGGTAAAATAGTGTAACTCGATGGTTCAAATGCATATTTTCATATTGTGAATAAGTATTTAAACGCTATTCAGAAATTATTTGTTATTCGTGAATGGAGGTGTCTAGGGGCCAGTTGTTTCACAGAACTTGAACAATTCATCAAATTTCAAAGTTTTTTTTCTTGAGTGTAGCACATGAGCCCGACTGCTCCCGTCTGAAGCCACTGAGACTATGGCATCCCCGATTGGAGTATTTTGTTAGACTGAAGACAGTGGGGAGGGGAAGGAGATGAGAAAGAGGATGGTGGGAAATTACCTGGATATTCAGATCTGGTCACCAAACACGGCTAGACCCATTTTAAGCAACGTTCAATTCTGAATGATGGTTTTACACCATGGCGATAATGAGAGTGTTTTCTACTCTGGAGCGTGTCGCAAATAGGTATACTGTATATTATTTTCAACTCAAATTTATTTGCGTACTCCGGAATTGTTGAGAGCCTTGTCCCTCAACCACGGATGCCATAAAAAAATTATATTCAAGTAATGTGATAGTTCTATTCAAGTTCTGACATTATTTCATTAGGGGCCAGTTGTTTCCTGAATTTGAATAATAACAGAACATCTATGTTAACTTCTATTAATTACTTACTAGAAATATTTCAAAAAATGTAATATAAAGTTTTTATTCAATAATACTTTTTTTACATGCCGGATTCTTTATTTTTTTCTAGCCTTATTAAAAGACTTGTCAAAAAATTACTCGATATTTTCAAAAGCCAAGATGTGTTCTACTTGCAGTATTTAATTTATTAAGCATCTATAATACTTTTAAGCGAACGAATTTTCAAACCCAAACACGCATGATTTTGTATTACTTTGCATTGTGGATCGTCTTAAGAACGTTTAACCAGCCAGCGGCCGAAAATTCACATTTCGTCGAAAGATGTTCTTACAATCATACAAGGAGGTTCAAATGAGAAAGATTAATTATTCTCCCTACCAGCTTTTTAAAATTATAATTCAATGTCGATTTTATTTCATTCCAAATTTGCTTTAATTTATACCTAACATCCAAAAATGCTGAAAGGCGTGATGATAATACTATTAAAATTATGTACTTTTTGTAATTATTTTTTGATTATACGTATTTATCATTTTTCAATAATGTCTAAGTTAAATAAGAATGTAAAAAAATCTGAAATATATTAGTTTTTAAGTGCGCAAATAAATACACAAACGGACCAATTTTCGTCAAAAAAGGGTCGGGAGAATCCGGCTGGTGAGGTCAAAAGGCCTCCATCAATCAGTCTTCTCCGATCCAGCCCGCCACGTAGTGGTTGGGCAAACGTATCCCATGAACCCAAGCACCCCTGCTAAGTCACCAAACGTAGCAAACCACTTGGGGTGACCTGTGGCAGAGGTGTTGGTTGTCCAATAAATGGTTCCCGAGGCGGCGGTACCCATACCCGCCTCCCAAATTGTATATATTTTTTATGATTTTATTTAAACTAAAATTAAAATTCTGAAACATGCGTTTTCCAGATAATATATTGATTTGTTTTACTGCATGATTATACGATTTGAAATGGGTGTTGTGTAATACAAAATCTTTTTTAAAAATTTAACAAATGTGCCAACGACCTATGGTATAACCTTATTATACTAAAAATAAAAATTTTCTTTCATAATTTAAAAAAACATGCGTTTCTTAGATAAAAGAACAACCTTTTGAAATCAATGCCATACAATCATGCCACTCTCGATTGGAATATGGAGTAATAGGATGGGGCTCAGCAGCATCTAATCACTTAAAACAACTTAAGGTAACTCAGAATTGCATCATAAAGACCATTCTAAGTCCCCATAAGGACGTCAAAAACAGAATTTTTTAAACAGTTTGATGTTCCAAGCGTACAGAAAATCTACGCCAAAAACATTCTAGTACATCACCTCAAAAATGATTCAGAGGCAGACACCTCACATGCTCATAAAACCAGAGCCAAACAAACAGACATACTTAATATACCAAAGTGTAACTCTTCATTTGGACAAAGAAGTTATGAATTTTTAGCAGTAAAGTTATATAACAAACTCCCACCTAGTATCAAACAAATTAAAACAAAAAATAGCTACATTAAGGACATTAAATGTTGGCTGAAGGAACTATCGGAAAATGAACTTACTACTATACTTAAAACATCGTCATAGAAGTTTCTGGAAAACCTGATCCAAACAATGAAGTTAAATCATAGAAGTCGCTGAAAAACTTATCCAAAGCATAGTCCCCCTCAGCACAGGATCTCCTGTGCTGAGGGGGACTATGCTTCATATAAAAATGTAAAAAATATTATATAGTTACTAAATAATTTTTTGTAGAAAAGAGTCAATACGTCTAAAATCTGATTTAAAAATGACATATTTCTGGTTTTCTCTAGCGATTGCTTACCATAAATATCTCATGCTGTCAGATGTGTGTTTGTGTTGAGTCACCTTCTTTTCCTGTGCATGGAAAACACTTTAAATCATCGACACTTAATTTCCCAACTTCCGCCGTCTTCAAGTCGAATAATACCTGAAGAAACATATCTTTATGGGTATGCGGTTTAATCACAGCTGCATCGATAGAACTTTATGAACCTATAAATAAATTGACCATCAAGTCGGCCCATACGTGTACGTTATTATCCTATGTCCCCGGGCATCAATAAATAAATATTTCTATCACATATTTCATGCGGCATAGAAAAAAACCCGCTTTTACAGATCGGTAGACGATAGTTGATGCTTCTTTTTATATTATTATAATTTATAGTATGGGTTCATTATCATTTTCTGTATCTTGTGCTTTGTAAGAGTGGCTTCTAGCGACCATGATTATGCGTCGTTTGCCAGAACTGGGGGCTTGGAGATGTCGAGGAGATAAACACTCTCGTGCAGCAGTATTACCTTTATTAATTCTGCCAAATTATACCTGTGATGAAATATATTTGGTCAAGCGCTTTGATCTTAGTGAAAAAATTGGTTAATAGAACGAAAATACTGGTGAATGAATCGATGGAAACATGTTGCAAGATGTGTAGTGTAATGCTATGTTGTGTTTAAGAGTTAACGTGTCATTGGACAGTAGATAGAAAGGTACATCAATTAGGGAGGTGGGTATATATAGGTACCGCTGTCCCGGGAACCATTTATTGGATAACCAACATCCCTGCCATAGGTCACCCAAAGTGGTTTGCTACGTCCTGTGATGTAGGCGGGGGTGCCCAGGTTCGTGGGGTGGGGTTTTTCAAGTCTTAGAGGCGAATGCGTTTGCCCACCTGCAGCCTGGGAGAGACTAGTTGAGGGGGACCTTTTGAAATCTCCAGACGGCTCTCTCGACCAATCGCCTTGCACCGCAGTAGGAAGGATCAATTCAAACGTCCGTCTCTCCTGTTCCCTAAATTCCTACCCACCGCTTAAAACTTTTTCCTTCCCAGAACTTCCGCTCCTTCCGTTCCCTAAAAAGAACCTCCACACAATATCTCCAAAGATGAAGGGAAATTTTATTCATTAGGGCCTCGATAACGAATATTTATAAATAAACAAATAAATGCTCGCACCAGGTAAAAAACTCGGCCACTAATCACCGTCGCTTAATAGGCGCCGCAAACGGGCTCAAAATGAAGAAAATGGAGAGATATGAAATTACGAATGTTAGAGGAGCGCGCTAACATTTAAAGCGACAAAATCGATGCGAAAATTGCGAAAATGTTTAATAAAACACGACTCGTTTAAAATAGAGCAAGAATCTCGTGGAACGTATCTTAAAGAAACATTGTGTATTTTTTTTACAAATTGTTACGTAACAGAATCGGCTCCCGAGCGGAAGGTTAAGTGAATCGTCCCCACTACACGTGCCTACCGTTTCCTCTCCCCGCACCGCGCGACCACCCCGCGTCAGGCGCAAAGCGCCGGGCGGCCCGCCGGCCGCCATTCCTTCGCTAGCTCTCGGCCAAGCAACTTGCTACGCGCGATTTGCGCTGTTTGTGCTCCACGATATTAACTCCGCGATGTATTGTTTGCAATTGTGTTGTGAACGGAATCCAGAAAAGATGGCAGACCACGCATCTAGCTATGTGAGTACCAACTCGCTTCCTCCCCCCCACCGTGTGCTTTGAACCGTTTGTAACTTCATTTAAACGCATAGAGAGAGGGAGAAATCCTCGTTAGGTCAGTAGGGTAGTTTAACTTGTGTTTTGTGCCGACACTGGCCGTATGTGTATCACCCTGTTCTGTTTATTGAATAAACCCTTTAAATGCAAATACTGTGTACTGATTGAAGAGGGAGTCCCGGGGATTTTGAGGAGAGGAGGGGAAGGAAGAATTGACCAAGCGAACCACTGGCACTCGCCCTGTTTTTAGGAGGAATCATGTTCGAGCCGGTTTGAGCTAACCGACGGCTGTTATTGTGTGTGTTTTACAGGAATAGGGCCTGGGGTAGGCCGCAGCAGCAGCGCCCCCAGCACTGGCGTTCCCAACTTAGGGGCAATTTTTTTTTTCCTCCCTCTTCACAGTCGCTCGCCTCGTTCTTCAATCAGCCATTGTTTAAACTGTATAATCTATAATGTTTTGTCTTGTTTTTTTTCCCAATTTGTCTAGCATTACCATCAAAAAACATCGACGCGAGTGTAACTTCGAATTGCAAATTTAAACTATCGCGGGCACATTCCTTCATTTTCGAGTCGTCACTCGACAAAACATTATCACCGGTATTCCTACGTAAAGTGCTCAACCAAGAAAGTTGCCGTCGTGAATAATATAGTGTTTACAAGTGTCGACCGACTAAATTTGCTAGTTTCAAATACAAGATTAATAGTGGAAATGTACACAAATAATTAATACAAGTTATTCAACAATTAAAATCCTGTATATGATAAACCAATTACCCGCTTCGTTTCCCGAAAGTTAATTAACCAGTTTTCATTAATAAACTTATTCCGCAGTGTGCTGGTCTGTATTTGATATCGACATATACTGCGAATAGGGGTCTATTTCGCAAAATACTGGCCTGTATATATAACGGCATATTTTGCAGCTTAAGGGAAACAAGTGGATTAAATTCTTTCTACCTTTTGACAATTGAGCATTTTTCTAATTTTGCCGCCTGTTTCATCATTTAGCTTTTTTTTCTTTCGTAAGAAACAGACGACATAATTTGAAAGACGTTCGGTTCGCGTTGACGTCGTTTCCTCGAGTCAGGCATTACATTACGTATGCACATCTGCATATAACTTGTTATGACAAGAGGAAGTCGGCGGATAAATACCAGTAATGGTGTATGCTCAAATCAGGCTGCAGTATAGCCACGTTAAATAAAGAACAATTCCCCAAGACATTGTTGAATTTTCAAACATACTTCCACGAAAACTTGTATAAAAGAAAAAATATTTCCTTTCCTTTCTAAAGAACCCCCCCCTTTGGAAGGCTAATCGAAATATTCCAAAAAACATGTTCATTTAAGGCGAACCTCGTTTCCGTTTTTTTATTTTTTCTTTTCCGGACTTTTGCTTATTTGCAAACCTTTTTCAAAAACATCGGGATTTTTTCTCAAAATTACGTTTTTTGAGGGAAACCGCTGCTCAAATTTTCTCTCATTCCGGACTTAGAAAATTTTCAACAAATTTTCAAAACATCAGGATTTTTTCCCAAAATCACGTTTTTCGAGGGAAACCGCTGCCCAAATTTTTCTCGTTTTCGGACTTAGAAAAATTTTCTACAAATTTTCAAAAACATCGGGATTTTTTCTCAAAATTACGTTTTTTGAGGGAAACCGCTGCTCAAATTTTCTCTCGTTCCGGACTTAGAAAATTTTCAACAAATTTTCAAAACATCGGGATTTTTTCTCAAAATCACGTTTTTGTAAGGGAAACCGCTGCCCAATTTTTTTTTCTCGTCTATGGACTTTGAAAATTTTCAACAAATTTTCAAAACATCAGGATTTTTTCTCAAAATCACGTTTTTCGAGGGAAACCGCTGCCCAATTTTCTCTCATTCCGGACTTTGAAAATTTTCAACAAATTTTCAAAACATCAGGATTTTTTCTCAAAATCACGTTTTTGTAAGGGAAACCGCTGCCCAATTTTTTTTCTCGTCTATGGACTTTGAAAATTTTCAACAAATTTTCAAAACATCTGGATTTTTTCTCAAAATCACGTTTTTTGAGGGGAACCTCTGCGCAAATTTTTCTCGTTTTTGGACTTTGAAAAATTTTCAACAAATTTTCAAAACATCGGGATTTTTTCTCAAAATCACGTTTTTGTAAGGGAAACCGCTGCCCAATTTTTTTTCTCGTCTATGAACTTTGAAAATTTTCAACAAATTTTCAAAACATCAGGATTTTTTCCCAAAATCACGTTTTTTGAGGGGAACCGCTGCCCAAATTTTCAAATAAACCAAACACTTATAAAAAACGCGTTTTTTTTCAAAAAAACTTTTTGTAAAAAATACGTCCCCAGTGGTCAATCTCTGCCCAATTTCTTTCCAATTGCGAGTCTAGTTCTCACTTTTTCCAACATAAGGTCACTCTGATACGACCTTATACACCATGGAAGTTCCTCAAGTCACGCTGGGTATAATCCCACACATTTTTACTTCAAAAAAGGAGGAACTACTACAGGTCCTGAGAAATAGAAAGATTTCTCCTAGGAATAATTCCAAAATGCCTTACTGTGACGGAATCAGTAAATTCCATCACATCAAGTTCTCAGGCGTTATCAAATTGGCAAAACTCTTGTCATAAGTGACGTGAGTTACTTGTAAATATTAAATGTAAATAATCACCCACATGGGCATTCGTAAGGAAACCCTTACACCCGAAGGCACATTAATGTCAACGGTAGCCTAACTCCTGTACATTTTTTTTTTTTTGTGCATAATTTTATATGTTCTTTTACATCCTGCGCGCCTTGCCTGCTGTACCACAAGAGCACCTCTTGGGGCACTGTTTTCATGCTTGTATGCATCCTCTTCCTGAAATTGATCACTTCGGGAAAGGGACTCCTTTTTCCTCCTACCATCAACGGTTCCAGAAAACTCTCGCTCCGAGACGTCGTTTTCCTTTCACAATTCTTGCAGCATCCGCGCGTTTTTTTTCTCACCACATCGCCTCATCTTGTCATATCACCCCCTTTTTAATTTTTTGTTTTGTGTCGGGTTTTGTCGTACCAGTACGTCCCTACCCTAATGTTGTAAATATAAAATCATAAGCACAAGTCTGTATAATAACCATTGGTTTCAGACCTTTGCCGCGGGCTCGCTACTATGGTCACAGCACCATATTGTAAGAATGTCGCGACGATTTCTGTTATAATAGGAAATCCTCCCGTTTTTTTCTTTCTTTCTTTTCCCTCTTCACCCCATCCTACACATTCACAGTAATGTTGTATATTGGGAATCGTTTCGAATACACCCAATGTACTCACCTATCAGGTCACATTCGCTGGATTCGAGACAATTCAAGAGCAACCTTGTTGCTATTTGTGGTTTTTTCTTCTTTTTCCAAAAAATTAGAATGGCGCTCAACCCAATTGCTCTTATTTTTCTAGAATCATATTTTGTCGGATTCGGAAAATTTTTTTTTTTGTTGTTATAAAAGTGACAATATGTTTTGTCCCTTCATTAACTTTGTTCCTTGTACATATACAACTTCATTATGAGGTACATATTTTATCATGACACCAGTTTCTTTTGTCCTTTATTGTACCATTATTCTAGTTTGAAGTTTAAAATCTTGGCCAGATCTTCAATAAAATTTGTGTTTATCGCCTTTTGGCAAGTCTTGTAACGTATGCTAATATGAAATTATTAAGCTACAGCAGTGCCGTATTAATTACATCATTGCAAAAAACCGCCGTCTGTATTGAATGGGGACCCACATTTTCGAACGTAAGTGGGCTACTGTCTTTCAATACTGGGCAAATTTGTTGTAAATCGTTCATTCCTGTCACGTGAGACGTGAAAACGTGACAATATCTACCATCATAGGAGAGATCCTCAAAACATCCGCCATGATACGAGAAGCTCGTTATAATTACTTTATACTCATAACTAAATGTTACTAAGTTGGTCGTGTGTCCTTTGGCATGAGAACCGCTTAACCCGCCGTCTGTATTGAATGGGGACCCACATTTTCGAACGTAATCGGGCTACTGTCTTTCAATACTGGGCAAAATTTGTTGTAAATCGTTCATTCCTGTACATGAGACGTGAAGACGTTACAATACTCACCATGAATCGTGCGAACGAAATAATATCTACCCCATGTTTGTGTGACCTACCAAGCGTAGATCACACGCCTTTTATTTTCTGTTATCAGAAAATTATTGCTTTTGCAGCAGAGTACTCATTAACATGCCCGTGGACTTCCTGTCACAAGAACCCAGGAACTATCCACTATCTCAAAAGGACTAATCATACGCTTCACTCATGATTATGGGGCATCGTGTCGTAGGAGTTAAGTTGATGGACACAAAAACACCTAACTCGTTGTCTGGGGGACGAACAAGAAAACCCCCAGGTTTGTGAGATTTGAGCAAGGGTCTGTCATTTCTCGCAAACAAGTAGGAGAATAAAACGACCTTCTAATCTTCTGCCCAATACACGTAGTGGATTAGACTCTTTTTGTCAGTGTATCCCTTTTGTCCCACTCTACCAAATTGTATTGTAATGTGCCAGGAAAGTTGCTGTAGACCTTGTTTCACCTTTCACTCAGAGGTCGAATTTCGGAAATAGCCGAGTCCTCAGCAGTTTTCTTCGTTCAAATGTTCCCAATTGTCACTCTTTCCTTTCCTCGAAATTACCCGTGAATGGGGATATATGCGTTACGCACTTGGCGTTTCGTTTGTCAAATGGGACAACCTTCATTCACGGATCTTTTCAACTTCCTACTCCTTTCCCACTTTTCATAACTTATTTGTACTCAATGTTTTGTTCTTCGAAAGTAGAAAAAATGCTACCGTATAGACGTGAGCATAGGTCATGGAAGACCAACTTCTTTCGAAAAGGGGCATTTTGTCATACGTACAAACCCTTACCTACGTGTTCTTGGAAATGTATTTAGTTTCAAAAAAAAGCTAAATGGGTTAAACAGAACTTTCCTTGAATACGTACCTTTGTAATATGTATAAGTCTGTAGTTGCATTTAGTTAACTCTCTCTCCGTCTCTCTCTCTCCCTACGCGTCAAACAAATCCAATCTTTCTCAATATGCACACCTTGTTTCTCTCCAAACCTTTTCATCATTGGTCTACCAGGCAGGTAAACTTCAAGAATTTTGTTCTAATAATAATCTTTTCGCCGGATTAATAAGAAGACCAGCAGCTCTTCACCCTATCTACACCTGCGCCTCTCTTCATGCTGCCTTCACTACCGTCACGGAGGTCCCATGCCTTCAAACCCTGCGTACCAAAAGCACCCGACCACACCTAACATAACCAAGTGTGAGTCGTGCGTGTAGTTGCGAATTGTATCATCACAAAACCATCACTCAAACAAACCCGAGCACGTCAGCTCTAAGTTGGTTCAATGTTCCTATTGCCATTGTACAAATGTTCCTGCGGCACCTTGCAAATGTTCCTGTTGCCATTGTACAAATGTTCCTGCGGCATCTCGCAAATGTTCCTGTTGCCATTGTACAAATGTTCCTGCGGCACCTTGCAAATGTTCCTATTGCCATTGTACAAATGTTCCTGCGGCACCTTGCAAATGTTCCTGTTGCCATTGTACAAATGTTCCTGCGGCATCTCGCAAATGTTCCTGTTGCCATTGTACAAATGTTCCTGCGGCATCTCGCAAATGTTCCTGTTGCCATTGTACAAATGTTCCTGCTGCATCTTGCAAATGTTCCAGCTGCACCTTGCAAATTGCTCTGTTGCCACCATGCCAATGCTCCTGTGCCTTTGCGCAAATAACAATACCAACGATTGTTCACACAACAATCCCACTGTATACAAACCAGTGTACCAACCACCATCACAACAACGGCTGTCATGCACACAAACCACCTCCTCTATAAAGGACCAACCACCAATTACAATTCCACTCTCCAGTACCTCAATGACGTCATACTGGCCCACCCACAGGATCCGGAAGCAGCTACCTTTTTGACCTCTGTGACAGGTAGAACCCTCTCCACCACCAAGAAGCCTCATCCTGCGTTCTCTTCTTCGTGTTTTCTTTAAGGCCCTAGTGTTCCTTGAGTGTAATCTCAAACGGGCCAGGTTACTGTGACAAAGTAACCGTGTAACTTCAGTGCAACGTCCCAACACCCCAAACATCCTACGCAAACCACGCTACGCAAACATAGCTCACAGACCAATGATACAATTAGAGTCATTTTTTTTCTATCACTGCATAACCCTTGTACCTTTCTCCAACAGGTCCTTGTTTATATTTATGTATGTCACTGCTCTTTCTTGTTCATTCATGTATAATTCCTTGTTCACCATGCTTTTTTTCTCTTTTGTTTTTGTTTCTACTATTTTGTAGCTAGCAACCTTTTTCTCTCTCTCTCTCCTTTTTTCTCTTAAATTTTTTTTGTTTTGTTTTGGCACAAGTGCTAGAAGGGTAAGAGGATTTCTTAGCCCTACTGCTCCATTACCACGTCGCTTTTTTTGCGGCGAGGGGGGAAGTGTTACGTAACAGAATCGGCTCCCGAGCGGAAGGTTAAGTGAATCGTCCCCACTACACGTGCCTACCGTTTCCTCTCCCCGCACCGCGCGACCACCCCGCGTCAGGCGCAAAGCGCCGGGCGGCCCGCCGGCCGCCATTCCTTCGCTAGCTCTCGGCCAAGCAACTTGCTACGCGCGATTTGCGCTGTTTGTGCTCCACGATATTAACTCCGCGATGTATTGTTTGCAATTGTGTTGTGAACGGAATCCAGAAAAGATGGCAGACCACGCATCTAGCTATGTGAGTACCAACTCGCTTCCTCCCCCCCACCGTGTGCTTTGAACCGTTTGTAACTTCATTTAAACGCATAGAGAGAGGGAGAAATCCTCGTTAGGTCAGTAGGGTAGTTTAACTTGTGTTTTGTGCCGACACTGGCCGTATGTGTATCACCCTGTTCTGTTTATTGAATAAACCCTTTAAATGCAAATACTGTGTACTGATTGAAGAGGGAGTCCCGGGGATTTTGAGGAGAGGAGGGGAAGGAAGAATTGACCAAGCGAACCACTGGCACTCGCCCTGTTTTTAGGAGGAATCATGTTCGAGCCGGTTTGAGCTAACCGACGGCTGTTATTGTGTGTGTTTTACAGGAATAGGGCCTGGGGTAGGCCGCAGCAGCAGCGCCCCCAGCAAAATATAACTTGTAAAATGGTTGAAGCAAACGTGTTTATAATAATTTTCGGAGCATGCTTTGCGATTTTTTTCTATCGAAGGAATTTTACATAATTTGCGTTTCGGCGTGGAACGCGTCTAGATATTATCTTCAAAAATAACATACATTTTTTAAGAGCTTAAAAACTTTAAATATTTAAGGGAGATATGTGAGAAATCGGTAGAAATGCGGGTAGCAGCGCCAAACTCTAAAGACTTTTAAATAAATAAATCGTGTTTAATTAATCGGAAATGAACGTTATCATGTGAATAATCTACCAGGCGGATGGTGAAATACCCCCTGAGAGTGTCTTTCACTATCCACTTGATGACTTATCCTCAGGATAACGCATATTAAAGTACCTACTCACAATGGGTAGAAAACTTGGCTTACTTGTTCGATTATAGTCAAATTCTATGAAAATACTTTACAAGAAGGTTATAAGAAAGATAAAATATGGGATGTGCAAGGTGCTTTTATGAGTGGAAGGGGGTGCATGGACCAGATTTTCTCCTTGCGTATGCTCACTGAGAAGTTTCTTGCAAAAAAACAGAAACTCTTCTGTGCCTTTGTAGATCTACAAAAAGCATACGACCGAGTTGACAGGAAAAAGCTATGGAAGGTATTGTCCAAGTATGGAGTGAATAAGTATCTCATACAGGCAATTGCGTCTCTGTATGAGGGAAGCGTTGCATGTGTTAGGGTGAACGGCGATTTTACGGGGTGGTTTGACATCACAAAAGGTGTTAAACAAGGCTGCGTAATGTCGCCGTGGTTATTCAATCTATATATGGATAATTGCATGCAAGAAATGAAAGAGATGGGATTGGGCGCGAAATTGAGTAATCTGGAAGTATGTTGCCTGTTGTATGCTGATGATGCGGTGCTGATATCTAACGGTATGGAAGATCTACAGTCTCTCGTGTCAAGGATGAACGAAGTATGTATGAAGAATGAGTTAATGATGAATGTAAGTAAGTCTAAAGTCATGGTGTTTGAAAGCGAGAGTACGAAGTCAGTTTGCAATATAGTTGTGAATGATGAATACTTGGAGCAGGTGGATGAGTTTGTTTATTTGGGAAGTATGTTTACGAGAGATGGGAAGGCTGATAGAGATATTGAAAGAAGGGTGAATGCTGGTAACTCTATTAATGGAGGACTGAACGCCGTTGGCAGTTTTTTGTTGGTGCCAACTTGGCACCAACAAAAAACTGTCCAAAGACGCGAAACTAGCCGTCCATAATGGAGTACTGGTACCTACCCTGATGTATGGCAGTGAGGCATGGAACTGGCAGAGGAAGGATGAAAGTAGACTGAATGCTGTAGAAATGAGATCCCTGAGGCGTATGTGTGGTAAAACCATGTATGGTCGTGTGAGAAATGTGGAAATCCGCAAAGAATGCAAGGCTGATGTAAGCGTAATGAGTAAGATCAAGAAAGGAACGCTCCGATGGTTTGGGCATGTAGAGCGAATGAACGAGGAAAGGAGTGTAAGGAGAATATATGACGCAAATGTGAATGGTAGAAGAAGTCGAGGACGCCCAAGAAAGACATGGCACGACCAAGTGAATCAGATACTTGAGTCGGGCCATGTCAAGAGTCAGAATAATAGAAGAGAATGTATGAGACGTTGTATGAATGTAAACGAGGCAAGGAATGTGTGCCAAGACCGGGATGTTTGGCGGTCCGTCCTCTCTGCCTACCCCTGCGGGGAAACGGCGTGATAGTTAGTTAGTTAGTTAGTAAGAAGGTTACAAGGCTTTAACGAGGGGCCGGGAAATGGGGGGGGTTATAACGAAGTTTGAGAGGCAGTGCCTGAACATTCAGGTCTGGTCACCAAACTCGGCTAATGCCATTTTACGCAACGTTTCAATTCCGAACGATAGTCTTTCACCAGCAAGTTCCCAATCTGGAAATTTCGGCACTTGATTCAGAACGATCCCTACTTTAATGCCTTAGTCGTTCCTCCCAAATTGCCTCATTTACCACTGTACTCCACTTGCATATTATTCTAGATTTCTAATGTTCATATAATGACGACGAGCTAGATTTTCTCTGACGAGTTTTTAAATTCAATGAAGGACTTACTGGAATCATCCCCTTTCTTTGTTCCTCGTTCATCTAACTGCGTTTTAATAAGGCTGACCTGGTAATCTTACCTGACCTAATTATAATCATTATATACGACCACTTAAACCTCAATAAAACCAACCCCTTTTTTACGAAAACCATAATTCTAAAACTGAAATTTTCTCCATTTTAATGTGATTTACCGGACACCACAAGTAATGTACCAGCAATCTTCCGAACAGACCCATTGATATGCTTGGTATAAGTCTAAAAGACCAGATCAGGTGCTCCATCGAAGCCGGAGTTAAGTCAACCTCTCAGAAACTGGGTGTACTGCACAGGGCCCGCAGATACTTTAATAGTACACAACTGCTAACCCTGCACAAATCGCAAGTGCGCCCCACGGTTGCATTTGGCTGCCACCTTTGGTCTTAGCCCCAAAATACCAGAAACAACCCTCGACTCTGTACAGAAACGTGCAGTCCGTTTGATAGATCTTAAAAATCGTTTGCAATATTTAGAGCACAGGCGTGGGAATGCTAGCCTTGTTCTACCGTATTTCAATTAAAGATGCTCCGAGGAACTAGCGTCATTGATCCCCTTGGCACCGGTACATAACTGAAAAATATGTCAAACGCGCGCCTAGCATATTTACATGGTTGACATTTCGTCACACGAGAACGGGTCGTTTCTATGACTCGTTCTTGAGTTCAATAACTCGGCTGTGGGACGCTCTGTCGGCCTCTGTGTTTCCTCCTTTCTTCAACTTGGGTATCTTCTTTACCAATGTTCATTTATTCCTCTTCTCAAAAAGGCCCTCCACACAGCATCTCAGATGACATAGGCCCTGAGGGAAATTATTTTCCTCGGGGCCTCCTGTGTGGAGTACAAAACCGTTGAGTTGTTCAGGGTTGAAGCCTTCAAAATGGAGATTGATTGTTTATGGTTGAGGTGTTTGTGTATTGGCACTACAGGGTCTTTTTAGGAAAGGAAGTGTAGAAAGTTCTGAGAAGGATGAATATGAGGGATGGGTAGGAATCTGGGTGTCAATTTGTACAAGAGATATGAACGTATTATTCCATCCTTCCCTCTGGGGGACGAGGCGATGTTCCTAGAGAGTTCTGCTGGAGAGGTCAAAAGGTCCCACGCAACCAGTCTCCCGAACCGACCCGCCACGCAGAATGGAGCCAACAAATGGCAGTACACATACCCGCCTCCCAAATTAAGAGGAGTTAAAGTAAAAAATAGTTTATTTTTATTTTTTAAATGTCATGTTTGTGTTTGAAAATCTCTTCTATGTTTCTTTCACCACTTCCAAAATGTTGATACGATTAAATCTTCAAAAGAAAACTTTCGTAAGAAAGTTTCTAGGCTTTTCTGAAAAAAATAAATGGAATGAA
Source organism: Limnephilus marmoratus (assembly GCA_917880885.1). Taxonomy (NCBI): domain Eukaryota; kingdom Metazoa; phylum Arthropoda; class Insecta; order Trichoptera; family Limnephilidae; genus Limnephilus; species Limnephilus marmoratus. Next base: position 24,005,807 of record OU862928.1, on the reverse strand, counting down.
AAAACCAAAATGGATAACGATCGCAGGTTTAAAACAAAGCAGATCGGCCGCTATTGCCGGGTCATTTAAAAAGTTGCCCACCGTCGTAAATCAAACGTGGTGCGGCTCCTCGTGCAGCCGCGGGCCCTGCTTTACAGTACCTGCACCTATACGGATTACTCCTAAGCGAACCCTTCGTTAAAAATCATACAGTCGGAACCATACGCTTTCCGTCTTACTTATTAGATTCTTACGCGCTGGTTTTGCATTGGTAGGTATATATTATATCTATCTTAACCATTCGCATCACTTTTAAGTCCATTAAAATATCATACTTCCTTAATAACGCACAAGATTTAAATGTCCGGGTTAAATTTTCCCCACAGGAAAAACTAAATCCTTTCACACACTTCCCCAAATGATCATCTAGTCAACCCACGCTATGCAATTGCACTAGATAAGTATTATAAATACAAAATAATACAAGAACAACATGTCAACCTACTAGAGACCAAATGGGAATATAATTCACCGACTCCAGATATTTTCATATCAGAGGGTTCGGCTCTGTGGCATTTCTAATTGAACCTATAAATCCTACTGATCCCTCAATATAAATATTTAAAAAAACTCTTTTGTAATCCTACATGTATTTCAAATTACTGATTTTTGCATTTTTATATACAAATTCTTTGACAAATCTAATATGCTTAAATTTTGAATCAGATTCCTAGGTATTATGCCAGTGGCCGAAATAACAATTGGTAATATTTTTATAGTCCGAGAATGCCAAATTCTTTTAATCTCATTTCCTAAATCTGTGTATTTTTTTATTTTTTCAGAAATAGTTTTTTGAATATTACAGGAATTTGGAATAGCTACATCAATGATATAAGTTATTTTTTTAATTTTGTCATGTAAAACTATATCAGGTATATTATGACTAATTGTTCTATCTGTTAGTATAGTTTTATCATAATATATTTTATAAAATTCATTTTCTAAAAATGAATTTGGTTCATATTCATAATATGGTACTATATTACGGCAGTCAATCAAGTTATGTTTAATTACCAAACTTTGGTGAATTATTTTTAAAACCTGATTGTGCCTAAATGTATACTCGGACGGCGCTAATATAGAACATCCCGATATAATATGTTCTATAGTTTCCGGAAAAGCCAAACATTTTCTACATAAATCATCAATTTGATTTATATCATTGATTATATGCTTTCAATAATAATTCATAATTATTATTTTATAATTATAGGTTACCCCACGTGGTTCGCTACGTTTGGTGACTTAGCCGGTTCATGGGGTGAGATTTGTCTAGGTCTTGGCAGCGAATGCGTTTGCCTATCTACTGCGTTGCGGGCCGGATCAGGTGAAACTGGTTGAGGGAGACATTTAGATTTCTCCTACCGGACTCTCCCGAACCATCGCCTCTGCACCGCAGTGGGAGAAATGTATTCGTACGTCCGTCACTCCTGGACACATTCACCCACAGATTCCTACCCACCCATCATACCTTTTTTACTTCCCAGAACTTCCTCTACTTCCTTCCCCTAAAAAGACCCAGAGATGAAATAGGCCCCGAGGGGGGCCTTTTCCTCAGCACCTCCTGTGTGGAGCTATTGTAAAATAAAAAAAGTTATATAGAAATTTCAGTTTTATATGAAGCATTTATTAACTTTTGAAAAAGCACTCCTCAATTAGAGATGCCATTGTCTTATTCTCTCCAGACGGTTGGAAAAAATTGGGACTCTTGTGCTGTATTCACATAAAAAAGTGACAGAGTTGATTTAAAAATAAATGGCAAAGGAGCATTCATGATTAATCACTTTTGTACGACCTACACATCACCAGTCACATGAAATTACAGCGCATTACAGTGTTTTTTTTACTGAATATCATCCCAAATGACCGCAGGGAGTGATGACGTTACATCTATCACCGAAGCATTAGACCACAACTACATTTAGCCCCAAGGGATGATGTGAGCACGTGCCTCGCATGAAAAATACGTTAAAATTTCCTGACACCGCTTACTTTTAAATACGCCCAAATTATTTAAATAATACTTCATTCCAACGTACCAAACCACAACATAGTACCTAACCTACGTCACATACAAACATTTTTTTACGGATTATTTCGTAATCCTCTATCTAGTTAGGGCTTATAACCAGTACCGGATTATCCCTAAGGCAGAGTAGGCAACTGCCTAGGGGCCCCGCATCGGCTAGGGGCCCCGCGTCCCGAGAAAAAATGACTTGCTTCAATTAGTGATATGAACATCATAACTCGTCATTGGATCATTTGAAACAAAAAAAAATCGAAATGCGTTTAAAAGGTAATATGTTTTCCTAGGTAGTCAGAGGGAGTTTTTTTTAGATTTTTTTTTTATTTTTGGCAGCATTTTGAAGTGAAAAACGCGATTTTTGCTAAAAAAAAATTAGGCGAATTCGTTATTATAAAATGGTAAAAAACACTCCCTCTGACTGATCCTGATTTATGTGTAGAAATAGTGTACAAAATTTCAAAAGCATCGGTCAAGTCAAGTCAAGATTTTGAGTTATGATGTTTACAAACTTCAGAAATGTTATTTGCGAGAAAACCGTTTTAAAAAAATTTATACTCGAAATATACTTGAATCGAGCATGAGGGCCAGTCGCTTGAAACACTGTATCTTCGTTAGTTTTCCTCCGATTTACTTGAAATTTTGACACAATACTCAATATAGGTACTGACATGATTTACATTCAGAAAAAGGTAAAAAAAGTTTTTAAACCCCCCCCCCCCCCCACCCCCCACCCCCCACCACCCCCCTTAAAGCCTTGTAAGGGGCCCCGAGACGTGCATTGCCTAGGGGCCCCGACATGGTTAATCCGGCCCTGCTTATAACAATACCCTTTCATGTTTCTAACTAACTAGTTCTGCGGCTCATTTGGCCTTTTTACTATCACCTTCTGATGGTTGTATTTAATTGACTGAATTTCATGATTATCATCACTCTTGGCTCTACAACCCCTGGTGGGTCTTGGCCTCCTCAATAGTCTTTCTCCACTCATCTCGGTTTTGTACCAGCTCTCTCCAGTTTAGAAGCCCCAAGGTAGATATATCTTTGAGGATGTTGTCACTCCATCTTAATCTTGGTATTCCCAAGCTTCTTCGCCCTATCGGTCTTGGTTTCAGCAGGGATTTTGGTGCTGATGCTTGGTCATTCTCTCTACATGACCCAGCCACCGAAGTCTTCCCAGTTTTATAAAGTTTGTGGCGTTTAGATCCTTAAACAGAGTATATAGCTCAAATTGACTGAATTTATGTTGGATTAATGTCATGAGGAAAAATTCGTTACTTACTAGTTTAAAAAAAAAACCTCATGAAAATTGCAATGAAAAGGGAACAGAAGTTCTAAACTTTTTCTCAAAATTTTTACATTTACATTACTGAATGTAAATATTTCATTTTAAACGTGTAAAAAGAGTTTATTAGATTCTTAGTTAGGGGTATTGTGCGTATTTAGATTGAAGCGCAACCTTCCGGCAAACGTCACATTTTTTCCCCTTTGGTTGGAGGAACATTTTACACACATTTTTCGTGTGACAAATATCGGGTGTGAATTTTTTCTTGTGTTTTTTTCATCCCTTTTCCTGAGAATTGAGTTGAAATATATGAGAATTGTCTTTTGTCTAATACTGTCAATTTTTTTTAAAAGTGGCTCTGATGGGTGTGATGGGTTACATTTGAATATTATCCTTAGCAATAGTTATAGAATTAACACCACGGGATGAAGAATTGATATTGCACAACCTCCCCATCCCTTAATACCATATATAGCAATTGATAGAAAAAGTTCAAAGTAAACACATCTTAGTTTCTGTAGGTTGAGGATAGATCTGGGAGAGTAGAAAATGTAACAAAATTTGCTAAGCCTTTTTGTTGTAGAATTGATTTGTCCCTCCCATCGTAGTTGATCGTTTATAATAACTCCTAAGTCTTTAATTTCATTTGATATTTTTAGGTTAGCTCATGAAACTTTTGTGAAGTGATGTAGGCGTGTTAAGGTTCGATGAACATGAATGTATGGCAAACTAGGAGTTTTGGTTTACGTATGGAAAAAAGTAGGTATTTTCTTTGTCAATAATTAGAGTGAGGAAGCTGAGCGTTTAGGGTTCAAGGTGATAGCCGCGTTGGAAGTTACCTTTTTACGACGCCAGAGTTTGCATGAAGGTGGATCCCAATACAATCGAACTGTCAAATCGTAATAATCAATTTTATGGTAGGTACTAGGTCTATGTGTAAGAATTCTGTCAGTGTGTAAATCTGGTAGGTACTTGAAATTCACGCCTCGTAATTTTGCCATGTAACCGTCCAAGGCATCTAATGGTCCCTTTTTAATCTTATTCATTACGCTCTCATCAGCCTTGCATTCTTCCAAATTTTCCACATTTGTAAAACGAGCAAACAATATGATTTAACCCATAGATAACAGACCCAAAGGGAGATGGCGGGGAAGCACGCCGATGTCGCCTAGTTACGACAAAAGTGGTGCACGGTTTTTTTTTACATTAGCTCCACACAAGTGGCCTCGAGGAAAATAATTTCCCTCAGGGCCTATGTCATCTGTGGGATGCTGTGTGGAGGGCCTTTTTGAGGAGAGGAAGGAATCAACATTGGTCTTGAAGAGACTCATGTTGTAGGAAGGAGGAAACACAGAGGCCGGCAAATCATTCCACAGCCGAGCTGTTGAACACGAGAACGAGTCGAAAAACCGACCTGTTGTTATGTGACAAATGTCAACCGTGTACAAATGTTGGGCACGCGTTTGGCGTATTGCCCGACTATGCAGTGGTTCCGAAGGGATCAACGACGCTAATTCCTCGGAGCATCTTCCATTGTAATACCGGTTGAACAAGGATAGCATTCCCACCCGACGCCTGTGCTCTAACGATTGCAATCCGTCTGTTGAGATGAGAGAATCTATCAAACAGACCGCCCATTTCTGCACAGAGTCGAGGGTGTAGTGGGGCGCACTTTTAATTTGTACAGGATTAGCAGTTGTGTACTATTAAAGCCCTGTACAATACGCCCAGTTTTTGAGAGGCTTTTACGTGTTTTTTTTTTTTTTACATTAGCTCCACACAGGAGGCTCTGAGAAAAATAATTTCCCTCAGGGCCTATGTCATCTTAGGAGATGCTGTGTGGAAGGTTGTTTTAAGGAAAGGAAGGAGAGGAAGTTCTGGGAAGGAAAAAGGTACGAGGGATGGGTAAGAAACTGGGGGTCAGTAAGTCCAGGAGTGACGGACGTATGAATCCATCCCTCCAACTGTAGTGCAAGACAATCGGGAGATTCTGGCCTGGAGAGGATAAAAGACCTCCCTCAAGCAGTCTCTCTCGATCCTGTCCACCACGCAGCAGGTGAGCAGACACATCGGCCGCCAAGACCTGGACAAACCTCACCCGCATGAACCCGGGCACCCCTGCTAAGTCACAAAACGTAGCGAACCACTTGGGGTGGTTAGCAGAGGTGTTGGTTATCCAATAAATGGTTCACGGGGCGGCGGTACCCATACCCGCCTCCCAAATTATAAACCTGTAGTTATAAACAAAGGCAAGGCGATTTGAAGTATATGTGTAAAAGATTTATGTGCACGATGTTGACGACGCTTACGCATGGTTTCACACATAAGCTGGTCCTTGGCTCATCTCTCTTATTTCTATTATTAACGATTTCACCACACGTATAACATTTTTAATATTTCTTCACCACGATGTACATACTCCATCTTCAAAGACAAAGAAATTTAATATTCATCAGCAATGAAATATGGAAGCACACAAACCGATGGGGCACAAGGCACGAGATACCACCTCCTCGGCCCATGGTAAGGCGATGGGTGCTGTACTCGTCTCCAGCAGGTGCCCAGTTCGAAGCCCGGGGCCACACTGGCATATAATTATAACGCAGAGAACCTGCTGTAGCCGGGAAGCGAACCTTATTATTATAAGCACAGTGAAAAAAGCGACCGGTGTGATTTATCCTTCGACGATTCCCCTAAGATAGGAACCCGAACTGTGTATATTTTAAAATATTATTTTTTGTGTTTGGTTTGGTCTAAACTCTAATAATTATTATTAGGGTAATATGGTAATGTTATGACTTAAGTATAATGCTTCTAAAAAGGTCATTTAAGTTGTTTTTTTGTTCTATTTTATTGGAATAACTCTTGTTATAATAACTTTTGAAGGTTATATCCATAAATGTAATATATTTATTGATTTATAATATTAACGCCATAGCATAACATAGTGTGTAGCAACAACATGAAAAATACGACTCTAGTGAGTTTGTAAAACATAAGGAAATAGTTGAGAAAGACATATGTAGATATTCAGATAACAAAACGAAAATAAATGCTACGATATTTAAATATTTCAATATTGAACAATGAAAAAATAAATTTGCATATAATACGTGCAAATAACTTATCTTAAAGAGGATAAATGATTTATTATTTCATACTTGTATTTTATCAGCGACACATTCCATACATCTATGTGCGAAAACATGTTGCCTAAGTTTTGAATTGTGTGAAGTGGTATATTGGAATGGGACATGGTCGTAGTATTGCCACAATAAAACGGTAGTACTGACCTTGTGTTTCTGGCTGGCACATTAAAATTTATGAGCGCCAAGACTTCAGGGCTATTAATTTATATATCATCGAAGAAGAAGATAATACTAATAAATCTAAATGAAAATATGAAAAAGAACACGCTCTCAGAAATGTTTTTGGACTTCCATGGGGCATCAACCATTCCTAAACGTGAAATCACAAATACAATCCTACAAATTAGTCAACAATCATAAGACATGTACCACCACAATACTCGAAATAACAATAAAATCCGCATTCCTCAAACACAAACTAAAAAATATGGAATAAAATCTTTGAACTACGAGTATATTGCCTAGACACCAAACATGTTAAAAAACATTCAAAACATTAAGAAAAAAAATTCAAAGAAGTGCTTTAAAATAATATTTATTACATTTAAAAATGAAAATATGTAATTTTCTTGTCACATATTTTTTATTTACAATAGCTCCACACAAGAGTGCTAGACTTAAAACGCACCTTTTCAGACAGTCGTATCCATAAACTCAAAATCTTTCACCGTCACATTCAATGCCCTCGACACTGTAAGTAACTAACCTGTAAAAACGTAAAAAAAAAAAAAAAGAAAAAAAATAAAAATAAAAATGTAAGCGTTTGTGAAGGTCATTTCATGAACATTCTCCAGCCCTAAAGAGTCCTAAATATCAACAATACTTTTGCCACTAATCTCCAATAGTCCTAAATTCTCCAGTATTTTAAAATAAATACCAACTCTACTTTTGCCACTAATCTATTCATAAATGTAATACTAGGGTAGCAAATAATGTAAAATCATGCAATGTCCAGTGTGTTAATTGTAATATCCTCCGCGTGCAAAGCCGTATCTTCTCCATAAACTTTCTAATTAAAGTGTGTTTATCGGAAGTGACCTGCCAGGTAAGTATGTTTCTGTATCCATTTATAAATAGTAAAATTAGTTAGAACCTAAGCATTCCTAATAAATTGTACAGCGCCCTTGAGGTGATTTTTCACAAAAACGGCGCTATATAAATAATCCAATTATTATTATTAAGAGGCCCTGAGGAAAACCAATTTCCCTCAGGGCCTATGTCATTTTCGGGAAAGGGAGGAAAGGAAGGTCTGGGAAGGAAAGGGGTATTTTTTATTTTTTATTAATTAAAACATTTATTAAAGTTACAATTTTACAACATAATATTTCAATCACTCTCCTAATAAAGCAGTTGCTTGTGTTTAGGACAGGACAACTAAATATTTTTACATCTATTTAAATTAAAAATATTATCACAAAAACTATTAGTAATTTTATGAGAAAATACAATAAAAGTAATAAAAATATAGGTTAGTTATAAATGATACAAAGGATTGATAAAGCAGAAACATAAATCTAAACAATAAGAAAAGTTATGGGGTGGTACCAGAGTATATCAATTTTATTTTTTTTATGTGTCTTAGTTTTCTTCAGATCTTATATCTAGGGGAAATTTTTTGAATATTTTGCTACGAAGGGTGGGTAGGAATTCGGGGGTCAATGTGTCCAAGAGTGACAGAAGTATGAATCCATTCCTCCCACTGCGGTGCAAGGCGATGGGTCGAGAGAGTCCGGGTCTTCAAACTGTCTTTCCATTCATCCGATTGCGATGAATATAATAGTGAGTTCCTATATACATAATAGTGAGCTCTGGCATTATGAAATTTGTATAAAAAAATTGTAATAGGTGGCACGCGTACTATTTAAAAACTGAATGCATGGAATACGGGAGAGGGGTTCGCGGGACGGGGGAAGCGGGAGAAGGGAGTGAGGAGAGGGAAGGCCGGGAAGGTGGAGTTGGAACGCGAGAGGGGAAGGGGTCGCGGGAGAGGAAGGGGAGGCGGAAGGGAATGGGACGAATGGGAAAGGACACGCAGAGAGAAACAATTTCTTTATTGAGTGGTATTGCCACGCATGCCGAGAACTTGCTTAAACATTTTTATTTAAAAAAAAAAAACATTTGTATTTTTGTAAAATCAATATCCAATCTTCAAACTTCTCCAAAATAAACAGGCAAAAGCGATATCTAGCGACTCCGAAGAAGAAAACACAAATACTAATAAGCTGACTAAATGCATAGGAAAAGGTGCATTGAAATTCGATCGTAAAATATGGAAAAAAATTATCCTCCATATTGATGAAAAAGCGTTTCGTAGTGTCCCCACTCTTCTTTACATCAGTTTTCTGAAGGTTTCACTTCTACCTCTTGTGTACTGCACACTTATTTTTTTATTTTATTTATTGCATTATTAATCGTACAACGATTACATTTACAGTTGCTCTGACTTCGCTGTATAAACAAAATAAATACGTCCGTATTTTTTACGTACAATATGGCATACAACATGGAGTATGAAGTACCTACGCTACGATATGATATTATATAGGCATATAGGTATATACTGAGTTATCATTTTGATCGCCGCGGGGACTGAACCATATACCAACGGGATGCGTCTGCTTATAAACATCGAATTAGTCCAGAGACGATACGGCTCAACACTTTCAACCCGACTAAAATGTCAACTACTGGCTTTATTTTTTGTGTGGAAGAACCAAGAGCGATTTCTTTTATTAAAATTACTTGACGCACCTGACTTAACATCGAGCAAAATGACTGCACAATAAGAACAAAGATGGCAGAAACGCGCTTTCAGTTTTGATTTCGGGATGTGAGAATGTCAGAAAATTTTCAAAAAAACTAGCGAAGTCCATGCCAAAACGAGTGAAAGCAGTTATTGCCGTAAGAGGGGATATTTCCTATTAAGAGGGCATTACCAGAGAAAACCAGAAATATGTCATTTTCAGATTTTAGACGTATTGACTCTTTTCCACAAAAAAATTATAAATGGATTTCGAAAGATTGTTCTTTTATCTAGCATTCGCATGTAATAAATTTTGAGAAAATTTTTTAATTTTTAGTATAATAAGGTTATTCCATAGGTCGTTGGCAGATTTGTTAACTAACTAACTAACTAACTAACCATCACGCCGTTTCCCCGCAGGGGTAGGCAGAGAGGACGGACCGCCAAACAACTCGGTCTTGGCACACACTCTTTGCCTCACTCACATTCATACATCGTCTCATACATACTCTTCTATTATTCTGACTTTTGACATGGCCCGTCTCAAGTATCTGATTCACTTGATCGTGCCATGTCTTCCTCGGGCGTCCCCGACTTCTTCTACCATTCACATTGGCATCATATATTCTTTTTACACTACTTTCTTCGCTCATTCGCTCTACGTGCCCAAACCATCTGAGGGTCCCTTTCTTAATTTTGCTCATTATACTTACATCAGCCATACATTCTTTGCGGATATCCACATTTCTAACACGATCATACATGGTTTTACCACACATACGTCTCAGGGATCTCATTTCAACAGCATTCAGTTTACTTTCATCCTTCCTCTGCCAGTTCCATGCCTCACTGCCATACATCAGGGTAGGTACCAGGACTCCATTGTGGACTGCTAGCTTCGCTTTTTTTGACAGTTTTTTATTAGCGCCAACAGCATTCAGTCCTCCATTAATGGAGTTACCGGCATTTACCCTTCTTTCGATATCTCTATCAGCCTTCCCATCTCTCGTAAACATCCTACCCAGATAAACAAACTCATCCACCTGCTCCAAGTATTCATCATTCACAAATATATCGCACACTGTTTTCGTACTCTCTCTTTCAAACACCATGACTTTAGACTTACTTACATTCATCATTAACTCATTCTTCATACATACTTCGTTCATCCTAGATACTAGAGACTGTAGATCTTCCATAGTGTTAGAGATCAGCACCGCATCAGTTAAATTTTCAAAAAAGATTTTGTATTATACCAAACCCATTTCAAATAATATAATCATGCAGTAAAATAAATCAATACATTATCTAGCAAACGCATGTTTTGGAATTTTAATTTTAGTTTCAATAAAATCATTCAAAAATATGTGCGTACATGTGTTTCTTGACGAAAATTGGTCCATTTGTGTATTTATTTGCGCACTTACAAACTAATATATTTCAGATTTTTTTTAACATTCTAATTAAATTTAGACATTATTAAAAACTGATAAATACTTATAATCGAAAAATAATTATTAAAAGTACATTATGTATTTTAATAGTTTTATCATCACGCCTTTCAGCATTTTTGGATGAAGGTATAAATTAAAGCTAATTTAGATTGAAAGAAATTCGATATTGAGTTATAATTTTATAAAGCTGGTACAGAGAATAATTAATCTTTCTCATTGTAACCGCCCTGCACAATCGTAAGAACAACTTTCGACGAAATTTGGATTTTCGTCCGCTGGCTGGTTAAACGCTCTTAATTTGCATAAGTGTTGTATAATTATGTAAAAATATTATTTTACAATCAATAAATGGTTTTACCATAATAATTGACAATTATTCCATTCATTTGCACAATACCGTATATACAAACAGAACGAAATAGGCGTCTTGTGCACCTCGCAATTTTTATCCCATCAGAATGTTTGTTAGCTTTTATTTACCTCAGCACAGGTTCTCCTAGTGAGGTGTTCACGAAACATACAAAATTACCCATCCACAGTTTCACCTTCTCAAACCTACCTTACACCCAACATAATTAAATTTCAAAATATATTATGTAAAAATGTTTTCAAAATATATTATGTAAAAATGTTTTCAAAATATATTATGTAAAAATTATAATAAATAGGTAAATACTGTAATATATAGAAATAAATAAATAAAAAAAAAATAGTTTACTTATAAAAAAAACACTTCACAACCGTTAAACGGCGTTTTTGTTACACGTTGTATAAATACTGAACATTTTGTTTTTCTGATTATTAGATACTAATACAAAATGTCGGTAACATTGAGCTTCAGTAGTTGGGCGTGTGCGTGAATCCGCCATGTTTTTTTCACGCGCGGCGGAATAATAGTTTTGACGGGTTCCGCGACTTTTCATCCCGCGACAAAATATACCCGACCATATCCTACGGACAAAACGTCCCCCAACAAAATATCTACTAAAACCTAACCTAACCTAACAAATTAAAATGGAACAAAAATAATACAGACGTCCTGTAAAGACAATAATTTAATTATTGTTCAAAAATAATAAAATGTAACATAAGTTCAGGGGGCCTAGTCACTAATTTTTGTAAACCTCCGTTTCATGAAGTTACGGGTTTAGCTACGTCACATACCCGTATTTTGACAGATTCGCCAACTTAAATAACAACAACAACGGGTATGTGACGTAGCTAAACCCGTAACTTCGTGAAACGGAGGTTTACAAAAATTAGTTACTAGGCCCACAGGTTAGGTTAAGTTAGGTTAGGTTAGGTTTTAGTAGATATTTTGTTGGAGGACGTTTTGTCCGTAAGATTTTTGTCCTTGGGATATTATGTCGGAGGATATTTTGTCGTAGTATATTGTGTCGGGGATGAAAACCCGCGGTACCGTTTTGACATGTGATATTTGACTCGCGATTAGTATTATGTTTTTGTACATAATTTCTATTCTGATGACTAATTCAATATAATATTAGAATATTTCAACATAATTGTGATTTGTTCTCTTAGTTTTAGTCATTTAATAATGTCATATTACTAAAATACTTCTCAAATAAAATCATATTCAACAAGGACATTCACAGGCTTAACACGAGGACGTGCAAGGAAATCAGGCTTCAAAAAAATGACAAGGAGAATACGCAGAACATTTACTGTACAAAGGGATGAAGTTATATAACACGCTACCAGAAACTTTAAAGTCTAAACCAATTGGAAAGTTCAAGATGTATTGTTGGAGTTACATAAAATTTAGTTTGTAATATGAAATATTATAATTAATTAGAAATTTTTAAACTTAAATGTACAAAATACAACAAAAAAAATACTAAAATAAATAAAAAAAAATTATAATAACATTGTTTTAATTTTGTTAACATAAAATTTTGGTTATTTCGGATACCTTATTTTAAAATTTCATTTTTCCACGTGAGTTTCATAAAAAAACACGTGTTTGTATAAATAAATACAAATTCGAATAATCACGGTTTAAATTGTGCAAAAATTAATACAAAATGTCAGATTTTTACGGTTACTCTCTTGGAATAATTGTAATATTAGGTCCTTACATATGAAATTGGCGTTTTGCCGTACTGGCAACTTTGATCTCAAATATCTTCTCTTTGGTTGGGAATTCTAGATTCAAATATATACAGCTATTTACTCGTGTATTTGTGTTTCAAAAATTATAATTCATTTGTTTTTTCCTTAATTGTTTTTTTCCTTTGCGTCACTTAGTTTACAAAATGGAAAACATGAAATATCGCGTTATTTACGAGTACGAGTTCCAACGTGGCACCAGTGCTGCAGAAACGGCTCGAAGGATTAATGATGTGTATGGCGACGGTGCCGCAAAAGAAAACACAGTGCGTTTTTGGTTCCAACGTTTTCGTTCTGGAAATTTCGACCTGCAGGACAAGCTCCGTGGACGACCGGAGACCAAAGTTGATAATAAAGAATTGAAGGCTATTGTGGAAGCGGATCCATCGCAAACCACGTCCGAGTTAGCTGCAGGCTGCGGTGTTAGTGATAAAACTGTTTTAATCCACTTGAAGCAAATTGGGAAGGTGAAAAAGCTTGAAAGGTGGGTACCTCACGAATTGAGTGAAGCAAATCAACAAACGCGCGTTAGAACGCTAGACCACACACTGCACAACAGACGGCTACCAAATTAAAGGAGCTTCAATTGGAATGTCTAAGACATCCGCCGTACTCTCCGGACCTTGCCCCAACAGATTGCCATTTTTTTCGAAATTTGGATAACTTCTTGCAAGGGAAAAAATTCAACTCCGATGGGGCAATCCAAACCGCCTTCAAAGATTTTATTGATTCCCGTCCGAATGGTTTTTTCAGTAAATGGATCGATGAACTACCTATGAGATGGCAAAAGTGCATAGATAGCAATGGTACATACTTTGATTAAATAAATATATTATATTAAAAAAAAATCGACTTTATGTTCCTCCCATAAGTACCTAATATTTTTTTATAATTTTTAATTGTATGAACAAGATAAAAAGCGACCTCAAAGATTGATTGCAAATTTCTCATGTAAAAAATAAGTGTTTTTTTTTTAATTTTATGAAATTTTTCATAGTTTTACTTTAAAATTTTGAGGAAGCCGTTGGTTTTCCAATGAATCCGCCATCCGAATGAAATGTGGCAAAGGCAAAAAAAATACTTTTTTTTACTATTTGTAGATTTGTTGACAATGTCAAATAATCTGACGAGGGTATAGGTCTCTCAAGTTAAGTTGACTTCATCACAGTACTCACACAGATGCAAAACTTTCATACAGCGTGTTTCGTTTTGGGCTTTTAACAAAAAGCAATTAATAATTATTTCACAATTGAGAATTCGAATCCAAAGCGTGTTTAAATCAGTAACATAAAACTAATGTTGTTTTACAACATTTTTATAGAAATACTGAAGGTTTAGGAAGAAAAATAAGTATATTAACTAAATGCGATAATCTTCAGGACTGAATTCAAAGGGGTATTCATAAATAACAAGGTTAAAAAAATATTATGTTATTTAAAAAGATTAATTTATTATTATATTCATACTTATATAATATCTTATAAAGTAAATAATCGACAAGCCGCCACATGCCGCTACACGTTTAATAGGTATAGATTTTGAAAAGTAAACTACTGTTAAACTTGCATTTAAATTCGGTTTTCATTAAAAGTTTAAAATTTCCCATATAAAACATCTCCATTGCCGCCATTTTTTTACGGATTTGACATTTGTAAAGTTTAGTTTAATACTCAATACGCATGAATTACTTGGTTTACCTAACTTAAGAACCTAATGTTGAAATGAAGTGTGATTTCCAAAACCTGGGCTTACAAATTTGGCTGATTATGGGTTATTTATTTTTTATAATTATGTGTTCGCAATCATCAGCAAAACTAATTATTTAATTATGTACCAGTCATCATCAGCAACTATCTATACGTATATTATCTAAAATATAACAGATTACTAACACAAATATGATACTCTGTGATACTCCAGTTGCCTTAGACGTCAAATCATACAAGTCATTTATGCTTAAAAGTTGACCACCGTTTTTTTTTTCATTATGAATAAGTAAAATAATTAAACATACCGAATAAAATTTCACGATTTGGTCCATTCAGTGATTAGCCACGTTCCGTTTCGTAACAGGACTCCATGATATCGTAATAAATTAGATATCATGGAGTCCTGATATCGTAATAGTGAGAAACAAATTTTAAAAGGAATTTAAAATATTTTCCGATTTGGTACGTGATTGAGGGTGTTAAGAATTAACATATAAAATTATTGGGCGTGTCCGTGCAGACCGGACCGAGCGAGTGAGACAAACGTTTATAATAGGTATATGTATATTTTAAGAAGATTACGGGCATTCTTCGGTATTCTGAGCTGACCATTAACTTAGCGGTGGTTTATTATTCTCCATAGTGTTATTTCACTGTCAATATTCAAATTTTTATAATCTTTTTCACTTTCGAACCCACAGCGAAAACAATTTCAATGTTTTTTGCGGTTCCGCACATTTTCATCCCGCGACAAAATATGATCCGGCAAAATATCCTACGGACAAAACATCCCCCAACCAAATATCTACTAAAAACTAAACTAACCTAACTAAAAATGGTACAACAATAAATACAGGCATCCTGTAAAGACAATCATCATCATCATCAAACAGCATTAATAGATTTTCGTCTGCGTGGTGGAATTTAAGGGCCCGCCACCCGAATTACTACCGATTTCTTACATATCTCCCTTAAACACGTTAAGTTTTAAAACTCTTAAAAAAATATATGTTATCCTTGAAGATAATATCTAGAATCTAGACATTGCCCGCGCCGAAACGCAAATTATATAAAATTCCCTCGATAGAAAATAATCGCAAAGTATGCTCCAAAAATTATTACAAACAAGTTTGTTTCAGTTATTTTACAAGTTATACATATGAAAAAAATCACAGTGTTTCTTTAAATGCTGTTTAAGTCAATGCCCGTGAGATTTTTGCTCTATTTTAAACGAGTCGTGTTTTATTAAACATTTTCGCATCGATTTTGTCGCTGTAAGCTGTTAGCGCTCTCCTTCTTTTCGGGCCCGGTTGCGGAGCCTTAAGAATCCGACTTCCAACTTCCAACGCATGTCTACCGGCGCGCCTTACCCGTCGCACCATGTAAACCATGTACGTGGACTTTTAAACAAAGCTACCAGTGTAGTTCGGTTTCTAATTCAAGAAATTGTCACAAGATGACTCAACTTTCGTGGGCAAGACGCAAAGAGACGTTCCCTTCCTAGGTATAAGTTCTACAAATTTGTGAACCTGGAGTACCTACCTCCCGGATTTCGAAAGATTGAAGGTAATACTCAGTTGTAACAAGCGACTGTATATTACATATATGACGTCAACGTCCGTCCCGGCTACTTTTTCGCGGTGACTTGCCATCAATGTTATCACTGGTTGACACGTTGACAGTGAATACGAGGAACGGGCTAATTTTGAAACCAGTTCCTATTGGATTTACAAAATGATCACCAACACTAACCTGGCGAAGCCGAACCAAAAGCCGCCCGCAAGGCCTAGCAGTAAAAACCTGCGGAGCGGGTTTATTACTGCTAGTAAATTATTGCTATCTGTATTATTTTTGTCCCATTTTTTAATTGGGTTTTCACTTTCAACGTTTAGTAGGGTTAAGTTTTAGTAGATATTTTGTTGGGGGATATTTTGTCGGAGGATATTTTGTCGGAGGATATTTTTCGGGGGATATTTTGTCGGGGTTATTTTGTCCCAGAAGGAAAACGCGCATTACCGATTTTTGCAACTATTTGTGTAAACAAACCTTTGAATATAGATAAATGTTTTATTTAGTCATTGACCCGTACGTAGTATTTTTTTCAAATAAATGCTAACTCACTAATTTGTGTTCTGATTGGACGATTTTATTATAACTGTGACGATCCACGTTTATGGAACCGTGACGACAAAAAAAGGTAATAAACAAACGTTCCATATCGGTATAATGCTGCAGCTCTTTTTTACAAATTAAATAATGGTGAGACAAAAGATAAGAGGTACAAAATACGTGCGACTCTTTCCTACAAAGAACTACTTTTGCGTTTCATTTTCTTTATACGTGAAGGGAGATATATGATAATGATTGTGTGTTTCCTTTGGGGGGGGGGGGGGGTGCAGACTGCAGTCATAAGTTCATTATCTAATTTTCGATTGTTAATATTGAATGTGTAAGAAAGAGCTGCAGCATTAAATGTTTAAGAACAAAATCAAAACCATCAGGGCATTGACATTTGACGTTTTTGAATTTTTGGAATTCACTCACACTTCAATATTATCCTTGTAACTATATTCCATACTTTCAAAATTATCGTCATGGCAAGTAGAATTGAAGGAGTCTACAGAAACGTCACGGTGCCGTGTGTGAGAGAGATGCTAGAAAATGATGACTCTTTTTCCTATGGAGGAAACAGACCTACGTACATTGTGTATCTCATCTTTGGAAAGAACTGCAGCATTATTGTAATAAGGAACGTATGTTTATTGCTTTTTTTTATGCCGTCACGGTACCGTAATCGTGAATCGTCACGGTAATAATAAAAGCGCTCATTCAATGTAGGCAATTTTTTTCATATAGCCGTGTACCTACTGCAGTTTACGTGTGCTTTTGTGTTGTTAATGGTTAATGCATATGATACGATGGTAAATAAATACGCAATCGTCAAATACGTTACAAGGGTCGAGTTGAACCATCTGTAAGAAGTACGAGTTCTAAACATCTCATATACATCATTAAAAACCTTTACACCGAAGGACACGCATGTATCAAGATTGGCACAGAAAAATCGGACACATTCAAAGGGAAATAGGGGGTACCTCAAGGGCGCATCCTTTCACCAGTGTTATTTAATATGTACAAGGTTAATAAATAATGTGTTAGGTTCTTGGTGGATAGTAAATTGGAATAAACATTGGTTGCCAAAAAATCTCCATACTCCGATACGCAGAAGACACTATCCTTATCATCTCTTATGAAGAAGAAATGAACCTCCTTGATAAAATAGATGAAGAAAACCGTATTAGGTCTACTGATCAACAAGGCCAAAACAAAACTAATTGTGATCGAAAGGGCAAACACCTTTTTAAGAACAAATAATGCTCTCATTGACTTAGAAACAGAGAACGACGTCTATAAGTGATGAAGGAGGTTGTGAAACATAAATAAAGTTGACTTTGCATGGCCATGAGT
This sequence comes from Limnephilus marmoratus, assembly GCA_917880885.1. NCBI lineage: Eukaryota > Metazoa > Arthropoda > Insecta > Trichoptera > Limnephilidae > Limnephilus > Limnephilus marmoratus. The sequence continues at coordinate 23,987,807 of OU862928.1, read as the reverse complement.
AAAATGAAAATAATTGGAGCGACAGAGGCATAACGAAAACCAACATGAGATTGGCGTTGAATTTCCCCATATTTTTGTGCGATGTAGAATCATGGTTACTTAGAGACAGCGAAAGAAAACAGATAGACTCGGAATACGGTGCTGCAGAAAATGCTCAGGATTCCATGGACAGCCAGACGCCCAAATGTGTCCATTCTGGACGAGCTATGCATCCACAATAAGCTTTCGACAACATCTGTCTTCAACGTATCTTAAGATCATTGGACTCGCCAAACTGAGGACTTGGAGAAACTCATAGTCACTGGCAAAATGTTTGATAGAAGAAGTAGAGGAAGGTCTTCAACGCGCTGGAGTGACCAAGTATTAATGGCGTCGGTGTTCGCAGCTCTCCACACAACGCAGAACTGCGAGGAGTGGAGGAGTCTTATCCACCATCAAAATTGGAGTAGGAACCACGCTCCTCAGCTATGAGGAATCGAGTTGAGAAGAAGATAGACAGAAAGATAAATAAACAGTGATTCTAGTTTCGATCTCCAGTTGTAACAGTTACCTTTTTTATTTTTCTGCATCTTATTCTGGTACACGTTTCTTTTAGATTTACTAGTATGTACTCACAGTCATCACCTATGGATGTGAAACTTGGGAACTCACCAAACGCCACAGAGAAAAGTTGGAACGCTGCCAGAGAGCCATGGAGAGAAGTTTGATAGGAATAAGGAAACAGGACAGAGTGAGTTGTAGCATAATAAGGGAGAAAACTCAAGTTGCCGATATAGTTAACTGAATAGACCAACAAAAGTAGAGATGAACAGGTCACATGATCCGCGATCCACAAGAGAAATGTTGCAAAAATGTCACTGACTGGTATCCCAGAGATGGCAAGAGAAGTAGAGGACGTTAACACGTAAGATGGGAAGACGACCTAAAACTCACGGCTGGACATCAATGGAGAAGAGGAGGTAGCGCGTGAAAGGTCCCAATGGAAAATATTAGAGGTGGCCTATGCCACAAGGCAAACTGAGCTTCAGGATATATTATAACAAATAAAATATGTCTAATATTCATACCTAACAGAAGTCGTTACTTTTACGTTAAATACCGAACATTGCGCTTGGGGCCCAAACCGAGCGTCGCGTGTTCGATTCCTCGACTGGCTAAGTCCTCCATCACAACACAAGCAACATTTTCGGTTTTCTGTGGTGGTAGTAGGAGATTTTCAAACATTGTTGGGTTATTCGTAACCCGGGAATGTTAATTATAATATTTTTTTACATGAGCTCCACACAGGAGGCCCTGAGGAAAATAATTTCCCTCAGGGCCTGTTTCATCTTTAGGGATGCTGTGTGGAGGGTTTTTTTAAGGAAAGGAAGGAGGGGAGAGTTCTGGGAAGGAAGAGGGTTTTAGGGGTGGTAGGAATATGGGGTTCAGTGTGTCCTGGTCATCCGTCTCCAAGACTTAGACAAATCTCACCCCATGAACCCGGGCACCCCTGATAAATCACCTAACGTAGCGAACCACTTGGGGTGACCTATGGCAGAGGTGTTGGTTATCCCATAAAGGTTCCCGGGGCGGCGGTACCCAATCCCGCCTCCCAAATTGAAAAATTGTATGAACTATCTTCTTTTTCAATGATTATCAATATAATCTTTAAATAATGTATTCAACATTCTTCAAATATTTTACGCTCTTTCATAGCAACGAAACGATTACATTCAAAATAATTACATAAAATTACGACGGTCGTAAAATCATTAAAAAAAACATAACCACCAATCCACGGTGATGAAGCGCCCGTCCATTTTCACGGTAATCACCCTTAAAAAATCCAAAATCGAGATTAAGATTACATAGATCCTCGTAATGCCAAGGCACGAATAAATTCTTCACGAAATGCCTAAAATCCTTGAAATTTATCCCGTTTTTATCCTTAACCCCTGCAAGTAAAGCGGTTTATAATTATGATTAAGTGGGGCCCGCCTTTGGAGGCGCAATGTCCAAAAGGTGGAGGTGAATGGGTTGATCTACCTATGTAAGAATTTAACCCTGGAAAGATGTTGGGGGTGTTAAAGGACCTTACTGTTCTAAAGGCTTAATTAAAAAAGTATAGAAGAAAAGATAAATTGAATCATGTATTTTTGTTTGGAAAATTTGATCGGTTGGAAGTATTATAGATGCTTCAATTAAATACTGAGTGTAGAAGATATCTTGGCCCTTAAATTTTTTTTATAACTCTTTTAATACGCCTAGAAAAAAATAAAGTATTAGGTCCATAAAAAAGCTCTCAAGTGCAAACTCTCCTACTTACAAATCCCTTTTCAGATTATGGTTTTATTGTATAACTAACTAACTAACCATCACGCCGTTTCCCCGCAGGGGTAGGCAGAGAGGACGGACCGCCAAACAACTCGGTCTTGGCACACACTCTTTGCCTCACTCACACACTCTTTGCCTCACATTCATACATCGTCTCATACATTCTCTTCTATTATTCTGGCTTTTGACATGACCCGACTCAAGTATCTGATTCACTTGATCGTGCCATGTCTTCCTCGGGCGTCCCCGACTTCTTCTACCATTCACATTCGCGTCGTATATTCTTCTTACACTACTTCCTTCGTTCATTCGCTCTACATGCCCAAACCATCTGAGGGTCCCTTTCTTAATCTTACTCATTATGCTTACATCAGCCTTACATTCTTTGCGGATATCCACATTTCTCACACGATCATACATTGTTTTACCACACATACGTCTCAGGGATCTCATTTCAACAGCATTCAGTTTACTTTCATCCTTCCTCTGCCAGTTCCATGCCTCACTGCCATACATCAGGGTAGGTACCAGGACTCCATTGTGGACTGCTAGCTTCGCTTTTTTTCACAGATTTTTATTAGCGCCAACGGCATTCAGTCCACCATTAATGGAGTTACCGGCATTCACCCTTCTTTCAATATCTCTTTCAGCCTTCCCATCTCTCGTAAACATACTACCCAGATACACAAACTCATCCACCTGCTCCAAGTATTCATCATTCACAACTATCTTGCATACTGTTTTCGTACTCTCTCTTTCAAACACCATGACTTTAGACTTACTTACATTCATCATTAACTCGTTCTTCATACATACTTCGTTCATCCTAGATACGAGAGACTGTAGATCTTCCATAGTGTTAGAGATCAGCACCGCATCATCAGCATACAACAGGCAACATGCTTTCAGATTACTTAAATGTTTTATTGTATAATGTGGCAAATTCAGTTTCTTTTATAATAATCGAAAAAAAAATTATATTCATGCCCGAACTTCCCAAAATAAAATAAAATATGCATTTTCGCGTTGTTATTTTACAATACGGCCGGCAGTTGACGAATTTGGATTTTCAAAGTGAACCCTATGCCGTCCACCTAAGGACTACAGACTTGCCACACCCATTTTACATCAGTTCCGCCCCGGCCGCGACGGGGAATAGACGTCTCAGACTCCGCGTCGCTTGGTTCCGTGAAATCAATTTTAAGTTTCGTTTTTATTATAATAAACACTGCGTAAAAAAGGAGTTAATTTTTTTTACACGCCTTTATGAAATCAACCTGTAAAAAAAATTTCAAATACCTTTGCCAACCTTTCCAAAAGCTTTTTCGAATCCAGTGACATCTATTGTGATAAATCTGAACTAGATTTTTTTTTACATTAGCTCCACACGGGAGGCTCTGGGGAAAATGAATTCCCTCAGGGCCTACGTCATCTTTGGGGATGCTGTGAGGAGGGTTTTTTAAGGAAAGGAAGGGGAGGAGAGTTCTGGGAAGGAAAGGGGTTTAAGGGGTGGGTAGGAATCTGGGGTTCAGTGTGTCCTGGTCATCCGCCTCCAAGACTTAGACAAACCTCACCCCATGAACCCGGGCACCCCTGTAAATCACCAAACATAGCGAACTACTTGGGGTGACCTATGGCAGAGGTGTTGGTTATCCAATAAAGGTTCCCGGGGCGGCGGTACCCATTTGAAAATCGATTGCGTCAAAAAGACTTTAACGGAAATATTATTTGCTTTTCGGATGGCACTGTTCTTGTTTTCAATTCTGACCCTTGGACAGGATTAAACCTAATTAATAACCTGTTGACATTAAATAGAGTCAAAACTCATGACGTTCCTGACATTCAGCGTAGATCCCAGACGACAGCAAGACTCGATGAACTTAACAAGATGACTTAAGAGCGTTTAACCAGCCAGCGGACGAAAATCCACATTTCGTCGAAAGTTGTTCTTCCGATCGTGCAGGGCGGTTACAATGAGAAAGATTAATTATTCTCCGTACCAGCTTTTTTAAATTATAACTCAATATCGAATTTATTTCAATCCAAATTAGCTTTAATTTATACCTTCATCCAAAAATGCTGAAAGGCGTGATGATAAAACTAATAAAATAGTGTACTTTTTGTAGTTATTTTTTGATTATAAGTATTTATCATTTTTCAAAAATGTCTAAATTTAATAAGAATGTTAAAAAAATCTGAAATATATTAGTTTGTAAGTGCGCAAATAAATTCACAAATGGACCAATTTTCGTCAAGAAACACATGTACGTACATATTTTTTAATGATTTTATTGAAACTAAAATTAAAATTCTAATACATAACTCTGCTAGATAATGTATTGATTTATTTTACTGCATGATTACATTATTTGAAATGGGTGTGGTATAATACAAAAACTTTTTTGAAAATTTAACAAATCTGCCAACGACCTATGGAATAACCTTATTATACTAAAAAATTTAAAAAAATCTAAAAATTTATTACATAAATTCACTAGATAAAAGAACAATCTTTCGAAATCCATTTATATTTTTTTGTGGAAAAGAGTCAATACGTCTAAAAACTTTTTTGAAAATGACGTATTTCCGGCTTTCTCTGGTAATGCCCTCTTAATATATATGTTTGCACATCTAAAAACAACAGTCCACGCAACCCACTAAAACTCGGACTCAGACAATAAAATTCTTAGGCATTACATTGACAACTATATTAGACGGAACAGAATAAATAAATAAAACAGAGGGTAAAGTTAAAAAACTTGTACGTAAAACCCATAAATAGGACGGTTGTTTTACAGAATTTGAACAATTCACCAAACTTCAAAGTTAATTTTTAAGTTCTGTAAAAGTTCTATTCAATTATTTGCATAACTGAAATGATAACTAAACTTGAATAGAACTTTCACACAACTTGAATTTTAACTTTGAATTTCGGTGAATTTTTCAAATTCTGTTAATTCTGACAATTAGTGGTGGAATTCCATTATAATACATTATAATAAAACGAGCATAAAACTTTATTCCAGTTAATTTTATTGCCGGAACCGGTTTCAGCTCTTTAGAGTCATCTTCAGAAGCACCAGTCTGAAGATGGCTCTAACGAGCTGAAACCGGTAACGGTCAATAAAATTAAGTAAAATACAGTTTTATATTTGTTTTATTATAATATAAGACATTTAGAATGCTTGGAACCACAAACATCTTGAAGATTTATTTTGTTGGCATCTTTATTCCTCATAAGTGATCTTTAATACCCTCTTGAGCTTAGATAGTTGCTTCATGTGATTTGAGGTACCTATGTCACACTTTTCGGTTTGTCTGTTCTGCGCAGATTGCATGACTCAGAAGGTTCTGCGCCATGCAATTTATATCATTTGAATAGACTTTTTGTACAAAATTTAAATTAAAATTTGGAAATTCTCCTCGTCCACTCGAGGGTTGTATAGCCCCAAGCACTTGGCTTGCGCCAACCAGAATAGCGCCCGTACCGGACGGTAATACCTCCCGAGGGGGTAGGCAGAGAGGATAAACCTCCCTACACTACATTCTGATGTGCACCTTGACTTGTACGTCTGTATCTACTTAAGATTCAATTAAATTATTTATCATTATGTAGATATGTTACCTACTTACATTATTAAATTTAATTTGGGTATGGGTGCCACCAACCCAAGAGCCATTTATTGGACAACCAATACCTCTACCGTAGGTCACGGGGTGAGGATTATCTAGGTCTTGGCGGCGGATGCGTTTTTTTTAATTGGAACTGATTTGTCTAAATTTTAGACAATCATGTTTTTTTCACAGGTCTGTGCTACTCGCATTGTATAGTCACTATACAGGGTGTTAAGGAACGTACTTGACTTACTTTAACCAGTGATTCCTGACATTATTTGGAGTAAAAAATATAATTGAAATTTTGGTCTCCGGTGACTTTTTTTATGACTTTTTTCCAATTTTTATTTTTCAAATTCAAACCAAAAAAAAATCTTCCGCATGTCGTCACTGGTCACTCAGCCGAGTAACCGACCAACCCCTAACCCCGCCTTCAACTGTCCAACACCTATCATTTTTTTATGTTTTTGTAGAAAAAAAAACATGAAAAATGTCACCAGAGACCAAAATTTCATTTACATATTTTACTCCAAATAATGTCAGGAATCATTGGTTAAAGTAAGTCAAGTACGTCCCTTAACACCCTGTATTGTATTCGAAAATGAAATCTGCTTACGAATTCTAGTCCTTTTTAGAAATCTGCGCAAATTCCTGGCTGCGTAAAAAACTTAACTTGGGTCAATGTACGACCGATGATGTAGTTTATTCAAAGCATTCTCTAACCCTACTATTGACTGCCAATCGTATCGCCTTTATGAAGACCATCATCCGGTATCGAAACGTGTTGTTGATGGATTTAGCTGTGTTTCGTGACGAAATCTGAAGGGCCAGCCCTCCTCCTCCCCATATCCTTCCATCCTCATCACCGGTGATAAATTAGCGAAACATTGTCCCTCTGGTTCCGAGCAGTTGGCGACTTTTGTGCGGTGTTCAAAATATAAAATAAAAAAATGTTATTTGGCTTGATCGAAATCTCCATTGAGGTTAAGGATTGATAAAATGTAACAAGAAAAAATAAAAACATAAATGGCGGGTTTTTCTATAAAGGTTAGAAACATGGAGGTCATTATCATTAGTGTTGGACAGAGCCGGAAAAATCATAAAAAAGTTTTTAAATGGCCTAATATATTATTTATTTATTTTTTTTATTTATAAAATACTTTATAAAATATTAAGATATATTCCCCCCTGCCCCCTCCCCCCCCCCTTTCCACAATCTCTCCCTCCCTCCTACTTTCCATACATTAATTTTTAAAACCTCGCGTGCCACCAATAGCAACTATTTTATACAAATTTCATAATGCCAGAGCTCATCGGAAGTTTTATAAAAACATTGTCCTGACAATAACGAACACACAAAAAAAATCCAATTTGGTGCAGTCGTTCGAAAGTTATGCGTTTAGCAACACATTTAGCGATTCATTTTTATATATAAGAAGACGTGTAGAACTCACCATTCTTAGAACATGAGGGTTTATAAAAATGCTTTCATTTACAATGTGAACAATTCGCCATTCCTAGAACGTGCGAGTTTATAAAAATACTTTCATTTACGATATGAACAATACGCCATTCCTAGAACGTGTGAGTTTATAAAAATACTTTCATTTACAATGTGAACAATTCGCCATTCCTAGAACGTGCAACGTGCGAGTTTATAAAAATACCTACTTTCATTTACAATGTGAACAATTCGCCATTCCTAGAACGTGCGAGTTTATAAAAATACTTTCATTTACAATGTGAACAATTCTCCATTCCTAGAACGTGCGAGTTTATAAAATTACTTTCATTTACAATTTACAATGTGTAGAATTCGCCAATCTTAGAACTCATGAGTTTATAAAAACAAAATATCCTTGCGCATGCCGGTATTGAACCCACGACCTTCGGAGAGCCATATCCCTCGACCACGGAGGCCGTATGACATATTACTTTCATTGTATATGACATATGGTTATTACCTACATATTATATATTTTTATAAACTACATAAATAAATTTTTAAAAACATGGATTTCGATATTACCCTATTTAGATTATATTAGATTACTAGCTGGTTCCCGGCATGCGTTGCTATGCCATTTAATAAAGATTTTTTTTCTCATTCGTCCCATTCCTTTTCCGCGTCCCCTTCCCCTCTCGCGTTCCCACTCCGCCGCCTCCACCTTCCCACTCTCTCTTCCCACTCTCCCCACACCACCCCCCCCTTCCCACGAACCCCCTACCAGAGTTCTCCTTCCACCCCTCCCCCTCCCACATTCCATACATTCAGTCCTGGTACATTCAGTTTTCAAACAGCTCGCGTGCCGGCGTGCCAATTATTGCATTTTTTATACAAATTTCATAATGTCAGAGCTCACCAGTAGTTTTATACAAACCTTGTCCTGACAATAACGAACACAAGAAAAAAAGAATTATCCATTTTGGTGCAGTCGTTCGGAAGTTAAGCGCGTACATACATTTAGGAGATTCATTTTTATTTATATAGATTTTTTATACAAATTTCATAATGCCAGAGCTCACAAGTAGTTTTATACAAACCTTGTCCTGACAATAACGAACACAAGAAAAAAAGAATTATCCATTTTGGTGCAGTCGTTCGGAAGTTAAGCGCGTACATACATTTAGGAGATTCATTTTTATTTATTTGGAAGATAGAAGATAGAAGATATAGATTTCGATATTTATGTTATATATTCGATATATAACATAAATATCGATTATTTTCACACGAAAGTGGGTAACATAGGCACGCATCTTCAGGGATGGCAACAACAAAAAAATTGATTCTATGAAATATACCTACCTAAACTCATTTCGCTAACAGCGCCCCCTGCCATTTCGTGCTCGGTTATATGTTCCATCCGATTCGGTTCTGGTGCTGTAGATCGTGACCTCAGGTTTAAAGATTATCGGGTACATAGCTGAACTATCTTTATGGGAAGGTGTGCCGATTTTGTTTATAAAAAAATTGGCGCGTGTCATCGGGTGTCGTCATCGAAGCAAAGATTGTGATCTCTAAAATGAAATAATAACGTGAATTGCACAGGTCAAAGAGGAAAAATTTTGTTGTGGGCTATCCCATTTAAACCGATTAAATATTTTTTATAGCTTTATCTAGATGCACTTTAACTGTATTGTTTTTATTAGGTCCTTACATATGAAATTGGCGTTTTGTGTGGGAGGAACATAAAGTCGATTTTTTTAAAAATACAATATATTTATTTAATCAAAGTATGTACCATTGCTATCTATGCACTTTTGCCATCTCATAGGTAGTTCATCGATCCCTTTACTAAAAAAACCATTCGGACGGGAATCAATAAAATCTTGGAAGGCGGTTTGGACTGCCCCATCGGAGTTGAATTTTTTCCCTTGCAAGAAGTTATCCAAATTACGAAAAAAATGGTAATCTGTTGGGGCAAGGTCCGGAGAGTACCGTGGATGCCTTAGACATTCCAATTGAAGCTCCTCTAATTTGGTAGCCGTCTGTTGTGCAGTGTGTGGTCTAGCGTTCTAACGCGCGTTCGTTGATTTGCTTCACTCAATTCGTGAGGTACCCACCTTTCAAGCTTTTCCACTTTCCCAATTTGCTTCAAGTGGATTAAAACAGTGTTATCACTAACACCGCAGCCTGCAGCTAACTCGGACGTGGTTTGCGATGAATCCACTTCCACAATAGTCTTCAATTCTTCATTATCAACTTTGGTCTCTGGCCGTCCACGGGGCTTGTTCTGCAGGTCGAAATTTCCAGAACTAAAACGTTGGAATCAAAAACGAACTGTGTTTTCTTTTGCGGCACCGTCGCCATACACATCATTAATCCTTCGAGCCGTTTCTGCAGCACGGTGGAACTCGTACGCGTAAATAACGCGACATTTCAAGTTTTCCATTTTGTAAACTAAGTGACGCAATGAAAAAAACAATTAAGGTAAAAACAAATGAAATATAATTTTCGAAACACAAATACATGAGTAAATAGCTGTATAAATTTGAATTTGGAATTCTAACCAAAGAGAAGATATTTGAGATCAAAGTTGCCATTACGGCAAAACGCCAATTTCATATGTAAGGACCAATATTATACCTATTGTTATGTTTGTTTACTTTGTTGGGGACTTAAAAAGAATCCCGCAAAGCTGAAAGAATGGGGAAAATCTAGGAGTGCCGACCTACCCTATTTTCTTCCTTCTCCTCGATACGGTGGAACATAATCACTTAAATATGGCCCCGTAATCAACACTCACAATATGTGTTGACAGGATGATTATTAATTTTTAACTGAATACGATGATACATAAAAAGCAACACCAGTCCATTTTATAGAGTTAGTTTTAATAGTTAAAATAATTGTCAAAGCGTTAATTTTTCAAGATCCCCCGAAAACCACGTATGGTGAATCGTGTGACGTCATCACTCACCAAAAATTTGTTTTATTTTCAACAAACGTTGTCATTTTGTATGACAGTTTTATGGAAGAAGCTATGAAAGTATTCAATATGTAAGTAAAAACATTATTTGGGTGGAAATTTTTATTTATTATATTATTATTTTTTCCGTGAACCTCAACGTATTGATTGATCTCGCTGACACACCTTGGCTACCCCATTGGTAATGAGTAAGTACGAAGAAACAATTGATCCTGCCAAATTGCCAAATTGCCAAATTGCCAAATTGGTGACCCCGACGTTTGATTTTTTGGATCATATAAGAAACTCGCGATCCGAGATGATCTAAACATCGAACCACTGCTACTCTGCATAGAAAAATCGCAACTGAGGTTGGTTGGGCACGTACTAAGAATGTCTGATGATCGATTCAGAGGAAAATACGAGTGCGATCCCGGAGCGTAGACGGCCAGTGGGCTGCCACAGACACAGTTGGGCGAGGCAACTCCAGAAACTGTGTGAGGAGAAGTTGGGACTGCCATGGACGAAGGCCGAACAATCAGCACACGACAAGGACGTATGGAGGAGCCTTGTCGATACAGTGGGTCCCCGACCCGAATAGGATAAGGGGAAGAATAATGTTGATGATTTTAATGAAATACGTAATTCGTGCAATATCATTGATAAATTTCAGATTCCTACCCACCCCTCATACTCTTTTCCTTCACAGAACATCATGTACTTCCTACGATGACATAGGCCCCGATGGAAATTATTTTCCTCAGGTCCTCCTGCGTGGAGCTATTGTAAAAAAAATAAAAATAAAACGAAACAAATTAATTTTGAAAATTTACACAATCCATAACCTTTGAATCCAAAGCCGTGGATCTTTTCGTCACATTTGAGCACATTTGTCACATCGAATTCGCACAATATCGTTTCCTAAGAGGAATTGCTTGGAGGTTGGGTCTTGAAAGAGGCGAGTACTCATATGATGAAATTGAACACATTTTAAACATATCTGCTTTAGAAAAACGTAGAAAGGACTCTGATCTAATTTGCATATTTAAAATTATCAACAGTATTACTGATACACCTGCTTTGCTACAACTCATCCAGTTCAACATCCCTTCGCGTAGACTACTAATTATGGATACCATTCTCCCTTATCCAGAATGTCGAGATTTGTCAACCCAAGTCAAAGCATTGATTTTTTTGGTGTAAAACTAAATGACTTTCGGCAGTTTTTACGCAATATTTAAATGCTTCTTCATGCTTTGACTTGTAGTGCCTCTATATGTACTTTTTACATTTTATATTGTCATTGCTATTAATTTAAATGTGCTCTCCCTTCACTGTCATCTCTGTTTTATTTTATATTATTCGTGTTATTATTATGTTTTTAATGGACTATTGTCCGTAAATTAATAAATAAACATACTTCTCCACTCGCCCACAGAGGTCGTCTAAACTAAACAATTATGTTAACTAGTATTGATGACTTTATTAATAACATTCTCACCAAACACCAAGCAACATCAAGCCTACTGTTAGTGCTACCATTTATGTATTAGATCTTGCCCCCCGTGGTATTCTAACCCTGGGCTGCGTTAGCCCAGCGGGCGTCTGATCCACTGTTCCACTAACTGTTTAGTAGTCATTTGCATGTGGTGAAGGTACGATTTAAAATTGTAATCAATTTGTTATGATTAATAATACCACTGTTTTTTAATGCGAATGCCGACCATATCAATAAGGTTATTTTTTATTATTGAAGTGAAAACTTTTTTAGCACCGTTGTGATTTAAAACTCGATGAAACGAAAAAGCAACACTAAAAAGAGACAAACCCATCCATCTATAGGATTTAGCCTACAAGAGAATGAGATAGTATAACGTATAACAGGTCTCCTCATTGTGCAGTGCTTCGTAGCCTCCCCACTCTCGTCTACTTTAGTTTTCTGAAGGTTTCACTTCTACCACGTGTGAACTGCACACATGTATTATTGAAGTGAAAACTTCTGTAGCACCATTGTAATTTGAAACTCGATGAAACGAAAAAGTGACACGTAAAAGAGACACACATATACATCTATAGGATTTAGCCTGCGAGTGAATGAGATAGTATAATCGGTCTCCTCTTTGTGCGGTGCTTCGTAGCCTCCCCACTCTTAGCTACTTTAGTTTTCTAAAGGTTTCACTTTTACCACGTGTGAATTGCGTACTCTGTTTTTTTTTATTACGTTTTATGTGATTTGCGCACAAAAGTTCCTACTGCTCCCGATCGCCTGGTACCAGTGAGACTATGGCATCCCCAATTGGGGTATGTTGTGAGGCTGAAGGTAGAGGGGATGTGAAGAGATAGGGAAGAGGAAGGTGGATAAGTACCTGGCATTTCATATCTATTCAACAAACCCGACTAAAACCATTTCAACCAATGTTTCAATTCTCAATGGTGGTCTTAAGAGCGTTTAACCAGCCAGCGGCCGAAAATCCACATTTCGTCGAAAGTTGTTCTTACGATCGTACAGGGCGGTTTCAATGAAAATGATTAATTATTCTCCGTACCAACTTTTTAAAATTATAACTCAATATCGATTTTATTTCATTCCAAATTTGCTTTAATTTATACCTACATCCAAGAATGCTGAAAGGCGTGATGATAAAACTATTAAAATAGTGTACTTTTGTAATTATTTTTTTATTATAAGTATTTACCATTTTTCAATAATGTCTAAGTTAAAAAAGAATGTAAAAAGAATCTGAAATATATTAGTCTGTAAGTGTGCAAATAAATACACAAACGGACCAATTTTCGTCAAGAAACGCACGTACACATATATTTATTAATGATTTTATTTAAACTTAAATTAAAATTCTAAAACATGCGTTTACCATTGATATTGATTTTTTTTACTGCATGATTATATGATTTGAAATGGGTGTGGTATAATACAAAATCTTTTTTGAAAATTTAACAAATCTGCCAACGACCTATGGTTTAGAACCTTATTATACTAAAAATAAACATTTTTTCTCAAAATTTAAAACATGCGAATGCTAGATAAAAGAACAATTTTTCGAAATCTATTTATAATTTTTTGTGGAAAAGAGACAATACGTCTAAAATCTGATTTAAAAATGACAAATTTCTGGTTTTCTCTGGTAATACCCTCTTAAACCAAGGCGGTACTACTAAATTTCAAATGTATTGGTTATGCAATAATTGGTTCCCGCCGAGGAAGCAGTTGACTATTCATATCTGATAACCAAACACACCTAAAACCATTTCAAGTTACGATTATATTCTGTATAATCGTCTTAATCCAGGGCGATACTGAGGGTATTCAACACTCTGGAAAACTGACCGATAATATGCTATAGAGGTATGATATAATTTTATTTTGATACTGTGTAAACCAAAAAATAATGTTTATTTGTTTACTAACTGGTTCCCGGCATGCGTTGCAATGTCATATTAAAAGGAATACATGGTTTCACCCTGAATCACCTTTCTCCTGCATCCTCGTTCCCCTCCCGCCTCCCCTTCCTAGCTAGCTTTATAAATTATAACCTATGTGTTATTCTGATGTAAAAGCTACATTATTGTAAAGTTTCATTAAAATCCATTCAGTAGTTTTGCGTGAAAGAGTAACAAACACACATACATCCGTACAAACTTTCACGTTTATAATATTAGTATGATTTATTTATAAGAGACAAACAACTTATAGGTACATATAATATAAAGGTAAATATATACTTACATTAAGCCGCCGCTACCCGAATTTCTACCGATTTCTTACATATCTTACTTAAACATTTGAAGTTTTTAAGCTCTTCAAAAAATATATGCTGTTTTTGAAGATAATATCTAGACGCGTTCCACGCCGAAACGCAAATTATATAAAATTCCCTCGATAGAAAAAAAATCGCAAAGTATGCTCCGAAAATTATTACAAACACGTTTGTTTCAGTTATTTTACAAGTTATAGTAGTGAAAAAATTCACAATGTTTCTTTTAAGGATACTTAAGATATCTTCTACGAGATTTTTGCTCTATTTTAAACGAGTCTTGTTTTAGTAAACATTTTCACAATTTTCGCATCGATTTTATCGCTTTAAATATTAGCGCGCTCCTCTAACATTCGTAATTACATATCTCTCCATCTTCTTCTTTTTGACCGCGGATGTGGCGCCTTAAGGTAAATGAAGTCAAGCCAATAAGTCTCCTATGTTAAAGTTACTTGGAGACAAAGTTTTATTTTTTTGATTTATTCTTAGTACATTTACATTACAAAGGTATAATATATTGTCCTCTAAACTAGGAGTTCACCTGTGTCGTAGAGGACATTATTCAGTTGTAAATTATAAATTATAAATTGTGAAGAGTAAAACAAAAGAGTGTTCATAGTTAATAAAAAAAAGAGAAACAATAAAAATCAAAATATAAAATGGCCTTCAATTCGACAAAATTATAAATTAAAATTTAAAAAGATTGTAGCCAGTTCCTTATGTGTTTTTTTGGACTCCAGATACTAATATCTACAGCCTGTATGTCTGACGAATATCTACAGCTCATATGTTGAACTAATATCTACGAACTTCAGAGTGTTGATTAATATCTACAGAGCTTAGGTTGAACTAATATCTACAGAGCATAGGTTGGACTAATCAGCTAAATGTGTCCAATAGTCCGATATTAGGGATTTTTACATACATACTTACAAAAATTAAGTTTTTTAAACTGCATACGCAATATTACGTTATTCCAATATGCTATACACAATTGCAAATCCAACCTCTGCCAGTGCTGTAGATATTCGTCAACACTTTGGTTCTCATAGATATTAATCAACAGTTTGAGCTGTAGATATTCGTCAACACTTTGATTCTCATAGATATTAGTTCGATTTTTTCAGTTTTTGGAATTCCTGTAGATATTAGTAGACGCCTCCGTTTTTTTGTATTCAATAATATTAGTTGTTTTATATTGTGTAGGAAGAGAATTGTATAGTTTTATAGCACCGGTATCTGTAGTGTTTTTATTATTTCTTAAGATTAATTTTAGGTGAGGAGGAGAGGAAGTGGAATATATGATAAGGACATGAGATGCTCCCTGTACATTCAACACTTTTGTATACATTTTCGATCGTATGTATTTGCGCACGATGTATTTAAACACTCGACCTCTGGATTCATAGCACAAGATCTTTACCACTGTACCTACTGACAGACATAGATATGGGTAACGTCATATGTAATAATAATATTAATTTTATTAACTCAATAATAAACCTTAAGGGAATGATATAATCCTTTTCATCAACGCATCCCCAAATAGTGCCAACACTACTGAGGACTGTCCCCCGAGGATTCGCCAGCTTTAGTTCCCTCCTCCCCGGAGAGATGGCGTTGCAATACCTTCTCTTGTTTGACGCTGTTTACCAAAGTGATTTGTCAGTGACTGTCACTCAACCGGGATTAGCAACAGGCACACTCGCTTAAACTTATTCCCGGGGTCAATTAAACCATAGTGTTGAAAAGGGACACTGCAAAATACACCACACTTTTGAAAAGAACGGTTCACTGAAGAGGTAAACATATAGGAGTGTGATGTGTGCGAAATTACCTCATGTTTAATTAACCACTGGAGAAATTGATCAAACATTCTCAAATATCAATTAATTGCGTAGTCAATTTAAGAGTACCTACGAGAATCACTATCCTAAGGACTTCATTCAATGTCACCATTCACAAAGAAAGTATGAAGCAAACTCGCCAATTTCTCGCTTAGATAATTGTTATATTTTTAAGTAGCTGACCCGGCCACGCGTTGCTGTGGCTAATAAAACACAACGTCATATACTGGATGGTTATCCAACCTTTATAACCACCGCCGTCTTTGAGTTTATCGCGAAGAGACAGACAGATGCCGCGGACGACTTTAATTTATAATGCGTAGAGATGGTGTGAAAGATTATAATAATGTGCATGAAATGCTTGGGGTAACTAACGTATTTAAGTTAATAAGGATTAATACTGCATCCGTCTAAATAACTTTTCAATTACCGCAATGTACGTGACCATTTTTTTAGAAGATAGAATGGGTATAGTAAGCTATCCGTAAAAGATAGATATTTGCCTTTCCGGACTTTTTTGTAGATCTATAAAAGAGGAATATCCCACCATACATTGTTTTGTTGTGCCCAAAATTATTAGGCAGCGTTTTCGATGAAAGCTACCAGGCGGCATGACTTTTTTCGACAGTTTTAACAATTATCGTTATGTTTCAACCAATTTACACAAATCCTTGACAAATTACATACTTAAACCTTCCTCACGAAACACTCTATCTATTGGTGAAAACCGCATGAAAATCCGTTCAGTAGTTTTCGAGTTTAGACAGACAGACGACGCGGACTTTAATTTATAATATGTAGAGATATAACAATTTCGATGTTTAAAACATACTTAACCTCTAAGGTCTCGTACCAATTTTGTCGGAAACTCAAAATATTTCTGCTTCGTAATAAAATTCAAATTGATTCAATATTTCTGAACACATCCGAAAACTAAAAATTGTTTTTGAGAGATGATGAAATATGCTTTCAAATTTTATAATTTGAAATAAACAAATAATTTTTAAAATACAAAAATTATAAATAAATATAAAAAACTTTTAAAAATGATTCTTCCTGCGTTTTTTCCAATTAAAATTACTGATAACGATAAATA
This sequence comes from Limnephilus marmoratus, assembly GCA_917880885.1. Classification (NCBI taxonomy): domain Eukaryota; kingdom Metazoa; phylum Arthropoda; class Insecta; order Trichoptera; family Limnephilidae; genus Limnephilus; species Limnephilus marmoratus. Next base: position 23,970,751 of record OU862928.1, on the reverse strand, counting down.
ATAAAAACGCACATATTTTATTAGGCAAATGTTTTATGAACGTCATCGTCAATTTTTTTTTGTCGTCATGTAAAAATAATTTTTAAAATAATCCCAAAATTTCGTAATTGTTTTCCAAATATTGATCCGAAACTTTGGTTTCACAAAGATGTACATTTTGTGATTTTTTTATTTTTTAATATAAAGAATGGTGCTTTCTCTTTATAACGCCGTTTAGATAATTTTTCTAACCATGATAGTAAAGGAAACAGAACGATTTCTATGAGACCTGTAAGAGTTGTTCCGATAAGCGAACAAATTAACCTTTTTCCGAGCTATTATTTCTTATAAATTCAGTTTATTATTATTAGTTTTCCTTGAAATTTTATTAATTGTAAACCACTGTAATGTAAGACAAGTGGTAAGTAAAGTGTAAGATTCAAATAAAAAAGAGACGTGTTAAATTTTGTGCATAAAGTTATGAAAACCCAAATGCCAAAATACTTCATAAAATTGTTTTTTATAAATAAATACAGAATTACGAAATCAAAAATTTACACAAAGTTAGACTGCAACATATGAGAAAATCAGAATAACAGAACTGCCCAATGTATATATGATTAATGATACAATGATGCGTAGAGACACTGATTCATAGCTTTAATTTTTTAGAAATGTAGCATTAATTATTGAAAAAATAGCTTTTTTAGCTTTAATTTTGCGTTTTCATAGCGTTTATAGCTAAATAGGATAAAGTCAAGGAATGGGAGTCGGCAAGAGGGGAAAAACAATTAATTTGGCAAAATCACTTGGAAACATGTTTATTTTATTATTGGTTGAAACTCAACATGGCACATATTTCTACAGTAGATTGTGTCATGTTCGTTCTACGATCTGTCAATACAAGATTATAGCAACTAAAACATCTTTCTGCGTCAACACTATTCACAGGGGCCCACACAGTCATCAGAGCTGCCTCATCAAATTCTCTGTGAACAATTTTTACAGCTAAGAGAGTAGCTGATTTATGTCGACAGTGACTCCATCCCTCATTTGCTCTACAAGCTGTCTTTGAAAATACCTGTTACCTTCCAGGAATTTACTGTCATCAACAGATTTAAATGTTGGAGCAAGCCTACTTTTACTTGCTAAAAGAATAGCGTCTGATCGCTGGACATTCTGACCTACAATTGCAGGATTGAACATTTTACCTGCGTGCTCAAGAAATTGATTAGTGCTGTTGTCGAGTTTGTTGAGTTTTGTTGTAAAAATCGCTGCTATTTCGCGTTTTAACGTTTTTATCGCTAAAAACCCCATTTATCGCTTTAATTCGCGAATATATCGTTAATGCGATGAATCAGTGTCTCTAATGATGCGTGATGAAATGCCTGAAAGTCTGAAGAATGAAGGAAGAATGGTTGTATAAGGGATATTATCATGTAAACTACTCGTATTAAAATATGTAAAATCCCATCAGGACGTTCAAGATTGTAAAATAAATAATACTTTTATGCGACTTAATTTACTATTGCAGTAATTCGCATCTCAATGCAATCCGTTGCAAAATACACGTATTCGCTTTATACAGTGGAGTACATCACTCAGCAAATTGAAACAGCCCTTAGGCCGTGTAAACACTGTCAGACCCCTTGACATTTAACAGGGCATGTTTAAAAGGCTAACTAAAGCCCTTTTCAATTGAATGGATCATCCCCACTCGAATGCGAACAAATACTATATTAAGCTGCATGTTAAATAAAGACCATAAGGGCAAGGTAGGTAAGATAAGGTAGGGATGGTCATATTTTCCTCATCTGGATTGTATTCATTTTTTTATTATTTTTTAAAAATCATCATTTACAGAAAATATATTATATGAACAATATATTTTGCACTTTGTCAATCCATAATAGAATATGGAATCATTGTTTGGGGAAGACCAACCAACTCAGCTATCAGTCATACGGGAATCGCACAGAAAAATACTTTCGTCGAGAAAAAATGTGAACACTAGGTATTTTACCTAACTGTTGCTATCAGTGTCGTTCTTACTCCCGCGAATACCTAGCGAAAGGGACAACTGCACCTCAGACTGATAATCTATAATATAAAAATGAATCGCTGAATGTGTTGCTAAGCGCATAACTTTCGAACGACTGCACTTAATTGGATAATTCTTTTTTCCGTGCTCGTCATTGTCAGGACAAGGTTTTTAAAAAACTTCAGGTGAGCTCTGGCATTATGAAATTTGTATAAAAAAATTGCTATTGGTGGCACGTGAGGATGCGGCTATTGCTATGGAAAGCGTGAGGGAGGGAGATTAGGGGAGGGGAACCTGTGATTGGGGAGGGGGGAGGGGTAGGTGGGGGGGAATTGGGGAGGGGGGAGGGGGACCTGGGAAGCGGGATGGGAACTCGGGAGGGGGTTCGCGGGACCGGGGAAGGGGGGGGGGGTTCAGTGGGGAGAGGGAAGGGGGAGGTGACGGAGTGGGAACGCGAGAGGGGAAGAGGACGCAGGAGAAGAAGGGGAAGCGGAAGGGGAACGGGACGAATGGGAAAGGACACTCAGAGAGAAACAATTTCTTTATTAAATGGCATAGCAACGCATGCCGGGACCAGCTAGTACCTAAATAAAACTATCCAAATTGAGGTTTTGAATTCCCCTTTTCTCTGTATTAGAAGAAAATAGGTAATATATGTCTGTATGTTTTTCTTTTTTTAAATACAGTGTATAGTTTGTATACTGAACTTCTGTTGATGGTGTTCAAACCAGGCAATTTTAACGATTTTTGGAGGATCCTAACTCCTATAAGAAGGAACTTAAGATGAAGCCATAGTAAATAATGCAAAATCATACAAAATCTTATGTTTTTGTTTTGAAAATTTGATCGCTTAGAAGTGTTGTAGATGCTTCAATTAAATACTGCGTATAGAACATATCTTGGCCCTTAAAAATATCGGTCATTTTTTCAGTCAAGTCTTTTAATAAGCCTAGAAAAAAATAAAGTATTAGGTCTCTAAAAAACACTTAAAAGTGCAAACTCTCCTACTTATAAATCCCTTTTCGGATATGGTTTTATTGTATAATATGGAAAATTTAGTTTCTTTTATAACAATAATAAGTTTCTTTTATAAAAAATTATATTTACGCCCGAACTTCACAAAATAAATTAAAATATGCATTTTCTCGTTGTTATTTTTGACATCAATCAATATGGCCCGCATTCGACGAATTTGGATTCTTTAAATGACCCTTATGGCATGGGAACAAGAACCATGCACTGAGCACACCTATTTCGTATCAGTCACGCCCCGGTCGGAGCGGCAAACGGACGTGTGACTCCGGGTCGCTTAGTATCGTGAAATCAATTTTAAATTTCGGTTTAATTACAATAAACAATGCGTAAAAAAGAAATTAATGTTTTTTACAGGCCCTTACGAAATGAACCTGTAAAAAAAAATCTCAAATACCTTTTCCAACCTTTCCAAAAGCTTTTACTCAAGTATTTTTAAAACTCCTCCCATAAAGGGCGTGAATTCCGATTTAGATTTTTTCCTGGACTATTGGATCGTCTTAATGTCATAAATTTATATTTTCTCGTCCTAACAATTTCACCAAAAACACAAATCGCTCTAGCCAGAGACATACCACGTGCGTGTACACTGTACACAGTGCCTCATTGCAAACCCAGGCTGGGCCAAAGGCACAAGTAACTGTATTGCCCCAAAATTGATCAATTCCCTAGCCAATTCCATCAACATGTGTCGAAATCTGAACTTATATAAAAAAAAAGTTAAAAAATAATCGAATTGAGTATTTTTTTTTAAATTATGAAAGACGGGTTACGAATAACCTGACAATATTTTACAATCTCCTACTACCACCACAGTAAGCGGAAAATGTTTCTAGTGTCGTGATGGAGGACTTAGCCAGCCGAGGAATCGAACACGCGACCCCAAGGTGGGACACAAACGTGATGCCAAGCAACTAACCCAACTGTATTAAGCGTAAAAGGCGATTTAATAAAAAAACTAAGATAATCAATAATTATTGGCGAAGTGCGAAAGCCGTCCGCCGGGTCTAGCAGACCCACAATAAAGCAAACATTTCAATCAATAAAACATGCTACCGAGTTCCTAGCTCCTCCTTGTCTTACTCACCTTTATCCTTATTACTTATTACCTGGCTTTAGATCCCGAGGTTCGAGGGTCGGGTCGTGGGGATTTTTTTCTCTGTTTGATATACCTAGGTAAACTCTTTTACTTTTTTTGTTAGGTCCGTCTGAGTTCAACCACGAAAATAACCTGCGTTCACATCTCATCACTAACCATCGGTCATATAATGGACCAACAGGCTTCTTGCATGCATCTTCAACTATTTAAAATAGAAAAATTAATATAAATATTAACATTCAGTGTGCTGAAGTAGACATTTTCTTCGGCTAATTATATATTGTATATAGGTAATGCTGGTGCGTTGAAATGCCACTTAAATGAAGAAATTGTTTCTCCCGGCGTGTCCTTTCCCATTCATCCCCGTTCCCCTTCCACCCCCCCCCCCCCCCCCCCTTTCCTTCCAGCGTCCCCTATCCCTTCCGCTTTCCCCCTCCACTTTCATTTTTTCCCTGCCGCTAAACTACATGAAATACACACATTATTAAAAACTACTCGCGCGGCTTGCTCACCAGCTACATGGCAGGCCGGATCGGTAGAGACTGGTTGACGGAGTCCCTTTGACTTCTCCAGCCATACGATCTTGGAACATCGCCTTGTACCGCAGTAGGAGGGATGGATACATATGACCCCCAGATTCCTACCCACCCCTAATACCATTTTCCTTCCCAGAACTTCCTCTTCTTCCTTTCCTAAAAATACCCTCCATACAGCATCCCAAAAGATTAAATAGGCCCTGAGGGGAAATATTTTTCTCAGGGCCTCCCGTGTAGAGCTAATGTTAAAAAAAATCTGTAAGAACGGTCACCGGACAACTCAAAATCTTGCAACTTCAAAACCTCATTTGAAATTCATTAAAAGTGATAAAAAAATGTTTAAATAGTTAGGTTATGGACTACTTTTCTTTTCTTTGTCATAGCTTTTAATGATTTTTCAAAGAGGTATTTAAGTTGGATGATTCTGAGTTATCGTGGAACCGTAAAAACACGGTATCATCATCATCATTACATAGTATAAAATGAAGTTACTCAAAACGTATGTGCGCATAGATCTTTTAAACTACGCAACGGATTTTCATGCGGTTTTCACCAATAGATAGAGTGATTCAAGAGGAAGGTTTATAGCTTATTTAGTTTATGGCTTAGCGGGCAGCGGGCAGCTGGCAAGTGGGTGGTGTGGAATTTATAAAGGTTGGGTAATGGCGTTGTGTTTCGTTAGCCACAGCAACGTGTGGCCGGGTCTCCTAGTTATATATAAATTCAATCTGATTTTTGTGAGTCATTTAAAAACGCATGCAAGAAGCCCTCTGTTTATCAAATTGTTGCAAATCATCAAATAACACTTAAATGAATTTGATCATTATTTGGCCAATCATCCAATCCAACCTTTTACGGCGGGTAATCAAATTAAAGGTCCATAGAGTACCGGCTCTAACGATAGTATTGTAATTATTTGAGAGTCTCAAAACAAACCCTTTAGTTTTTACGATGTCTCGATGACCGAAGGGCCGGCCCGCCCCCCATATCGGCCGAGCACGCTTTCTTCGTAAATAAGACCCTTAAATGGGTACCTACCCACCTCGGAACGTGTACAAAAAGCTTTTTTTTTAATGGAATAAAAACAATAATTAAAGAATTGTGTGTAGGGATGCCATTCTTGACGAAATTCATTTAGATTGAAGGAAGTTGATACCTTTTGTGTACCCATTGAATTACCTGCTATTATTGACTGAATTCTGTTGTAATTCGACCATTTTTAGCAAATGTTTGTTACGTTCCGGTTCAAGATTGCGGCTTTTGTTGGATGCTGCTTTTTGATCCTGGTTCCTGGTTCCGACATGAGCAGTCAAATCGACAAAATCTATTTTATAGTACCTACCGCAAGAAGAAAGTTTGAAAATCGAATTGTCATTGAGGTGACATTTATTTTATTATTGTAATATAAAGAATTACATTACATACATATTTTTAAAAATATTATATTTAAGGTCATCATTGGTCTATGTACATACAAACCTAATCGGAAAAGAGTATAAAAGTTTTTCTTTAGACAAATTGTAGGTATAATTCCTTATTTGATATAATAAAAAAATGTTACGTAAATATTTATGGTTCATGATTAAGTAACTGCGTGTAGAACATATCTTGGCCTATATCGGTCATATTTTTTATAAGCCTTTTAAAAAGGCTAGAAAAAAATAAAGTATTAGGTCTGTAAAAAAACACTTTCAAGTGCAATCTCACCTACTTATAAATCCCTTTTAGGATATGGTTTTATTGTTTAATGTGGCAAATTCAGTTTCTTTTATAATAATCGCTAAAAAAATTGATGTTTACGCCCGAAATTCACAAAATAAAATAAAATAGCATTTTCTCGTTGTTATTTTTGATATCAATCAATAAGGCCGGCGCGCGACGAATTTGGATTTAAGTGAACCTTATGCCATCGGCGTAAGAACCATGCACTTGGCACACCCATTGGCACACCTTGGGAATAGACCTCCTAGACTCCGCGTCGCTTATTCCGTGAAATCAATTTTGAAATTTCCTTGTTATGACAATAAACAACGCGTAAAAAAAGGAGTAAATATTTTTTACAGGCCTTTACCAAATCAACCTGTAAAAAACAATTCTCAAATACCTTTCCAAAAGCTTTTTCTCAAGTATTTTTAAACCCCTCCCAAAAAGAGATTTCGATTTTTTCCTGAACTATTGGATCCCCTCAAATAAGAGAAAATTAGAAACATAATTCATTCAATCTTTTCTTCATGCTCGTGAATATATATACGATCGTCCAGTTGATTAGTCAGATATCTCCGAAAAATATAAATTTGAGATGAGTAGATATGCAGTTAAATGTAAAAGTATACCCTCTATCTGGTACAATACTCAGATTACTCATAAACACCATCAAATCAATTATAAAATTAACAAAACTAGTGAAACAAACAAAAAATGTAAGTTTTCTCGTTTACAATGATACGATCATGAAGAGTGACCCAAAACCCCATCACTAAAAAATAAACGCAAAGGGAATCAGTCACGGCTCGAATCGAGCTACCCAGTGTATTCTAGGTATTATCGTACGGTGGTTACACAAATCCATTTATTTTAAACGCATCAGAATTGTTTTGTTTGATTTTTCTTTTTTTTGACAGATAGTAGTTTTTTTCCAGAAGCGTCATGTGAGGCTGTAAAAAAAACATTAGCTGATATTCTGTGTAACTTATAAAATAAACTAGATACTTGTATTTTGTTTCTGAGCCCACTAAATTGATACTCGACCCTATCAACAAGTAGGAAATTTCAAATATCATACTAATATCATATTATTTTTATTAAATTGTGAAATTATTAACCCCGATACAGGCGAACCCTAGTGGGGTTAATAATTACATGCTAAAAATATATGTATATAAATTGTGAAGAAGCAATAAATAAATAAATAAATAAAATGTACGGAACCGTTACGCATCCCGGTGTTATTTTATAGCATATTTAATACTATGACGTTACATACTATTAGACGAGGGGTAGAAATTTCAAAGTGGGAAGACAAAGGCAAGACAATTGTACCGGTCTCTATATCTAGTACTTTAGTACTAAACTGCTACGCGTCGAGTAAGGTTACGTCTTACCATTAAGTAAATTGCATTTAAAAAGTGCCAAAATGCCCTCCTGTGTGATGAGAAAATGTTTCAATTACTCGGCAAATAATAGTAAAGGCGAATGAATAACATTTCATGTGTAAGTACACGCAAATTACTTAATATTATCGATTATTATAAATATTATCTACAATTAATATTCATGTTTCACGCTCGCGGTTTTACACGTCATTAGAAAAAAATCAAGTCCTACTAAAGTAAAGGGTCAGGACGCGCAACAGCTAAATTTCTGTTGCTAAGTAAACTTCACTGTTTTAAAGTAGACTAATCAGCCTAAACACTCTGTTTATTTGTTTGCTTGCGGTAAAACAACACATAAATCAGTAGTTCTAACAAGTACTGATGACAATCGCCACCATTTGAAAACTGTCGTTGCCCTATTGTATTTATTGTATAACTCGACATATCAAACTTCGGCAGCCGGACCTTTTATTCTAGTGGGCCTCAAGTTGTCTCCTGACAGCGAACATTCCATCAAAAAGTGGCAAGCAATACGCCGCCGCCCTCTCATATATCCATGTCATTCATACACATATATTATTTGATTGTCTATCTTTATCACACAGGAATAAACTTTTGAATTAAGAAATTATACTGAAAATCGCTGAAAACAAAAGAGTGTTCCTTACTTTCCACATTATATTGTGAGTATATGAGACTATGGCGAGTCTATTTATTTATATAACGTCATTGATTTAATATGTAAAACTCAGGGACGTGTAAATTATATTTGATTTATTGTGAGCATTCGAATATTGCTTTCCTCATTATCACAAAACTTAGTATTTCGAGATATTTGACTAATCAACTGGACGATCGATATTGTGAATATGGAACTCCAGTTCAATTTTATTATTTTTTTTATGAATAATTACCTTCTAATTTAAAACACTGAATGTTTATTTTTAAAGTTAGTTTAAATAGTTAAAATAATTGACAAAGTTTTAATTTTTCAAGATCCCCGTATGTACAGTGAATCGTGTGACGTCATCAGTCACCAAAAATTTGTTTTACATTCAACAGGTGTTGTCATTTTGTATAACAGCTGTATGGAAGATGCTACTATTCAATAAGTAAAAACACTATTCAATAAGTAAGAACACTATTTAGTTGGAATTATTTCTTTATTATATTAATATATTTTTCAACATTATTACGGGATTTTTTTTAGCTTTACGAATCGAAATCAGCTGTTCGACGTCCGCCATTTTGGAGTACGTAGTTCGGAGGGTTGCCGTGGAAGTAGCATTACGATTTTTTTGTACAGTTTAAAGTTTTTGAATATTTTAAATAATAGAGCTAAACTAACAGAGATACCTCAATTTTTGATACTGAATTATTTAGGCCTAAATAATGTTTCAATAAGCACAATAATTAAAACTCTATAAACGGTATGTAAATAAACGAATAACATGAAATATTGTTAATATCGATGGCTTGTGTCATACATTTCAATACAATGATTTCAAAATTATGGTGAGCAGTGACGTCAGCACTAAACATTCAATAATATCAACTTGACAGTGTGTTTTAGTGTTTTAATGACACGATTAAAAATTGACCTTTAATAAAACTTATAATTTAAGAGTATATATTATATAATATGAACATATTTTTTAAAAGCCATAATACTTTCCACGCATTATTATTTTTGGCACACCCCTAAGTCGAGAAACTGGGCCGACTATTAGAACTCGTGGCAAAAAAAAACGCGAAGAAAAGGGCATACTCCGAAGTCCGAAAGATTTAGCCTTACCCACACCGCTTTGTAATTATGATTTTAGTTTCACCCACTCCCAAAGCTTTTGCTTTTCTCGACAACCATAGACAGCCACAACACTGCACAACATTGCTCCAAAATACCTAACCTGTGTCCGTTGTTTATGGTTAGATACACGGTGCTTAGAAAACCATCGCTTTTTTATTTTTTTATTATATGCCAGCCTTGATCAGTTTGGCTGCCTCTGTGCTTGAGTGGTTATGAGCCTTGATTGCGAATCCGAAAGTCGCGGGTTTAAATTCCGGCGTTCGCAATAAAAAAAATGTTATTTAACATTTATTGTTTTTTTTAAGAAACCAACAAAAAATATATAATATAGACATATTAAGTTGAAGTTAAGCCCAAAAAGCTGCTATAGCTAAATTTGATTAAATATGGAGTTTTATTTTGTCTTCAAACTAATTTGATTTTCAAAATTAGAAGTTATTTTTCAGACATGCGATAAAAGTAAAAACCTACCTATAATCAGAAAGTTATTTTATTTCAATAAATTAATTAATAATTCTTTAATTAAAATGGGTATTTCATTTTGTTCAAATTTTAGTTCGTCAAAGTTCAAATCGGTAGGTAAATTTCTGATCGTCTAAGTATATAAACAAAAAATGTATAATTAGTTAAATTAAAAATAAAACTGTCAATAATTAAGTGTTTTTGGAGGCAACGATCCTGAGAGAAATATTTTGTAAATACTTTCAGATTCACAAACCCTATCGTACAATATCTTTGTTTCGTGTACTTATTTATAAATTAAACTCGTCAAGCCAAATAAATAAATAAATAAAACTGGTGATTTTCCACGGCTAAGCACTAGCCCAATTTATAACACTCAGTTAAAAGATACTTAATATCTGCAAAGGATAAAGTATGAATAATACAAAAAAAAAACTGAGAATAACCTCGTATATTTAAAAAAAAATGTGCTAATTCTATCAGCTATAAGCTAATATGACGACACGGCAAATAGAAGTAATAAAAATGTGCTAATTCTATCAGCTATAAACTAATATGACGACACGGCAAATAGAAGTTATAAGAATTTGCTGATTCTATCAGCTATAAGCTAATATGACGACACGGCAAATAGAAGTAATAAAAATGTGCTAATTCTATCAGCTATAAGCTAATATGACGACACGGCAAATAGAAGTAATAAAAATGTGCTAATTCTATCAGCTATAAGCTAATATGACGACACGGCAAATAGAAGTAATAAAAATGTGCTAATTCTATCAGCTATAAGCTAATATGACGACACGGCAAATAGAAGTAATAAAAATTATTTACTTTTTCAAACTTTGCAAAAAATACCTTGCGGCATCATTATTGATATAATGAAAGGCAAATAACTTAGTTTAAACCACTACATAATTAACAATATCAATATGTTTCAATAACAATGTTATCTTCATCAGGACAAGTTGTTAATATAAAAAATAAATGACAAACAAGTATTGACAAATAAGAATACTTGTTTGCCATTTATTTTTTATATGAACAACTTGTCCTGATGAAGATAACATTGTTATTGAAACATGTTGATTTTGTTAATTATAGAGGTGTAATCTAATTTATTTGTTTTTTATTATAAAAATGATTTAATTACTTTTTTTCTTTATTTCTTTTTTCTCTTTCTCTGTACTACATACTTACTATATTTATATGTTATTTTGCTTATTAAAAACCAAACCTTGATTTACGCAAGCTGTGAACATTTTTAATTGTAATGCATACCTACCAATGCCATCCAATGGTAATTTCATTAATGTAATAATTTGTTTGGTTTTGTTGCAAACAATAAATAAATAAAAGAAAACAGCAAAAGATAATACAGACAATTGAGAATATTTCGAAATAATTATTAGAAATAATAATATTTTATTCGTATTTCTCTTTTCCGGAAGTTACAAAACTTTCTAAAGACCCTGTCGAATTTGAATTCGGAAAAGGTTCTCAAAAAGGTTTGGGACGCGCCTGGGCGGGAACCATCTAAACGTCAAACAACGTCTCACGAAAACGTGACAAAGTCTCAGATTATAGCAAGAAACGATACGAAACCAACATGAATCTTTATATTATTAATAGGCCATTATGTATTTTTTTATCTAGGTGAGAATAAAAGATACGGTTTTACAACGGATCGGACACTCGGATAAAAATAAAGCAAGCTATCATCTCATAGTAATATTTTTTTGTAAACTTCAATAATAGAGAGATTCCGAGTAGTCTTTAGTTTGTATGAAAGAATTTGGCTAATAATTATGTACTCCCAATTTCAGACAAAAAAAGTTGTATAATTTTTTATCTACTGAATTCCTAGGATTTCAAGTATTGTAGCAAAAAAAAACCAAACAAAAACATAAAAATAAACCAAAATCAATACAAAAACAAATCAAAATAAACATCTATTTAATTTATTATTTATTTTATTATTTTTCTTTTAATTTTCTTAATTTTACAAAATGTGTTTGCATGATTAATTAATTTGCAAATCAAATACCAGTTACCTACTTAACTTTTTTTAATATTAGAATTTTTTTTAGAATATATTCATCATCATCATCACTATTGGCTCTACAACCCCTGGTGGGGCTTGGCCTCCTCAACAGTCTTCCTCCACTCACCTCGGTTTTGTGCCAGCTCTCTCCAGTTTAGAAGCTCCAAGATGGCTATGTCTTTGAGGACGTTGTCGATCCATCTTTATCTTGGTCTGCCCAGGTTCCTTCGCCCTATTGGTCTTGAGTTCAGCAGGAACTTTGGTGCTTGATGCTCGGTCATTCTCTCCATATGACCCAGCCACCGAAGTCTTCCCAGTTTTACAAATTTTGCGACGTTTAGCTCCTTAAACAAAGTATAGAGCTCATTGTTATAATGTCTGCGCCAAAATCCATTTTCTAGAACCGGTCCGAATCCTCAAAATTTCCTTTCAAAAACGTCCAGTGCTCGCTCATTCCTCTTAGTTAGTACCCAAGTCTCAGCTGCGTACCCAAGTACTGGTCTGATAAATGTTTTGTACACTAATATCTTCGTGTTTCTGGACAGCAGTCTGAATTTTAACTGGTTTTGTAGGCGGAAATAACAGCGATTTGCGTTCACTATGCGCTTCTGGATCTCTTCTGTGGTATTATTGTGGTACGTTTGTATCAGGGAGCCTAGGTATGTGAATCTTGGTACCGTTTAGAAATTTTGGTATCCACATGAGAGAGTTGGGATTTGTTGGGTAGATACATCCATATATTATCAATTAGAATATATTATCGTATAATAAATTTATTCCTGTTCGAAAAAATTATGGTTATACAATTTTTTTAAGTTTTATTATTATTTGGTATTTAAATTTTAAAATTTAGTAATATATTCATATTCAAAAAATGAGATATTATATTTATATCACATTTATTATTCAATTTATGTCTCAATCTATATTTTTATTTTATTTTACACTTTCACTTCTCTTCTCTTTTTGGTTTTTCATTTTGCAAAATGTGTATTCAGGATTATTATATGACATAATCGGCATCGTTAATTTTAACATTTGATGTTATTTTTTACAAAAAGAAATTAAATTAAATCTAAAAAATATATAAAATTTCTGATGTATCTCATTCTTATTCTTCATTTTTATTTATTTTTTAAATGAGAAAACACAGACAGTTAACAAGACAATATATGTACAAGAAGCGAAAGCGAAATCAAAGAGAAAGCGAAAACTGTCCAAACATGCGACGCTAGCAGTCCACAATGGAGTGCTGGAACCTGGAACCCTAATGTATGGCAGTAAGGCTTGGAACTGGCAGAGAAAGGATGAAGGTAGACTGAAACCTAAAGAAATGAAATCCCTGAGGCTTATGTGGGAAATGTGGATATCCGCAAAGAATGCAAATCTGATGTAAGCGTAATGTGTAAGATTAAGAAAGAAACGCTACGATGGTTTGGGTATATTAGTCCAGTAAAGGAAGTAGTTGTAGAGTGGGTGAGCAGGAACCTAAGCGATTCTTTCAGGACTTGTTTAGGGTGCTTAGGGTGTGAACATACTAAAAGTCCTGATGTCTAGGTGGTGAGTTAGAGGGGGGAGGGGGGGGGAAGGTCCTGATTTTGGGTTTCCGTTTATATCTCAAAAACGATGCGTCGCAGATGAAAACTTTTTTTAAATAAGTAAAAGCTAATAAAATTATCTACAACTTTTATTCTATACATTTTTTTGGAAATCCCAGCCGTTTTTGAGTTATACGCTCCACAAATGTCAATATTTTCGAAAAAAATCATTTTACCTCACATTTTTCATCAAACATTCCTCCATATCGTCTAAAATATTCATCCAAGAAAGAAATTTATTTGAAAAATGTTGTAAATAATTTAATTACCTTTTAGAATATATATACATAAGTAAATAAATCTCCAACCAGTAAATATTTACAGCAATTTTAAGTTTTTTCGTAAAATGTTATCATTTTCTGAAAAAGCTGTTTTTTCTTACCAAATTATTAAGACGGGTTTTTTCTTCATGGGAAATTCCTTATTAATTTTTGCACGCAAGAAAGCAGGTAAGTTGTTCTCGAACAGATGATTAGTGGAATTCATTTTATAATCATTATTATTGTGATGGGTGATTAGGTTAGTCGTCGGAGATGCTACAATAACGTGCTACGATGCTGTTCGAGTTGGTGAAAAGGCAATGAATGCGATAGTGGGCTTGACATTCTCAGACATCAAGTTGTCCCGCAAAGATCGGACATTCCCAATGTATTCTGTGAGCTCGTCGATAAAAAATCACGATGAAAAGGTTGCAGTTGACCCAATATTGCTGTTTCAGCGGATGTGTATAAGCAAACGATCAGATGAGGATTTGATGAAATTCTTTGAGTATGAGTTGGCCCCATTTCCCTTGGCACTGTTCTCAATAACATCATGTTACACTCTCAACTTTATGTGGATTCACGTTTTCATATCCTGTTTGGACGTGAGGGGGCAAGCGTTGTTCATCCATGGCATCGTCATTCTCAGTGGTGGATGTTCTTGCTGAAAGGGCTCTACGTCGTCTTCATCGTCGTCCTCGGCAACAGGCACGCTATTGAGGCATCTCCCTTGGCAGTGAAGGCACGCTGCAGAATAGGTCAGCATTGCTTTTCGGCATCCACATTTGCCAATTGCACAATCCTTGGTGCAGCGGCAAAATATCATTTTCAGAATGACCTCCGATGCTGGAGGATCTTCTGTTGTAATTGGCGCCAGGGTGTCTCCTTCGTGTTTCCACCCCCATTCGTCAGGGGACACCTCAATCCCGAGCCACTGCTGAACTTGGTGGTATGTCCGCCGGGAATGCTGTTTAGCTGCACTCTCTGTTGGAGAGAGGGAGCTGATGTCAGGCTTCATATTTGTCACGGAAATTGTGAACGACTGGAAGCGGTACTGGTTAAGGGAGGTCTGTCTTTTTGGCGCCGCATATCATTTCAGGAAGCATTTATTTCCAGCCTCTTTAACCTCGTCGTGAGTAGAGGAGGGGTTGTAAAAGATCATTGCCGCTTGCTTGATCATTTCTGACTCCAAGTACAATTTTGAAAGCCCACCTTGCTTCTCCTGAAATTTGCAGACGTTGTATCGCATCCGGTAAATGAATGTAAAAATATGATGTGTTCAAATCCACGATGCTACATCTCTTGGGTGGACAGTGCCAATGTTTTGGTTTTCCCTCGTCCGGGTTTCAGCAACAGAATATCTTAGGTGGGAGGAGCGGAAGCAATCAAAAGGACAGTGAGGTCCACATCCTCACCAAAGACAGCCACAGAGTTGTGAAAGGATAG
Source organism: Limnephilus marmoratus (assembly GCA_917880885.1). Taxonomy (NCBI): domain Eukaryota; kingdom Metazoa; phylum Arthropoda; class Insecta; order Trichoptera; family Limnephilidae; genus Limnephilus; species Limnephilus marmoratus. The sequence continues at coordinate 23,955,355 of OU862928.1, read as the reverse complement.
TTCCACAGCAGTCTTCACGATAAGGACGTCAGCATCATCAGTGGCCTGATGAGTCTGTATCCCATTCTCCCGAAACTTAGTCTGTAGTAAGGAGATGAAGTTACTTTTGTTGGTAGGATTGGATAAAAAATCTTCCTGTTTAACGGGTATTGATTTGTTCCATGTCAAATTGATGTCGGCTGACCTTCTCAGTCTGTATCGTTGCATCTGTTCTTGTGATTTCGTACTATTGACTAGATTTGCGTACCCATCAAATACTACAGTGCGAGTCATTCCAGGATAGTGGTGGTTGACATAGGTGATATAACGATCACAAATTGCGGCAACGGAGGCATCTTTTTGTCAAATTACTCTGTATAATATAGATAATATGTATAATATGATAGAAATCCTCCCTCCACAACTATGTTCATCTGAGACAGTAGAACAGTTTTTTTGGTAGGCTCGAATATGCTATACAGAACAGATTTATTTGTCTTTCGCATCCCACTTTCATTGAACAGTGCCAAGGGAAATGGGGCCAACTCATACTAAAGAATTTCATCAAATCCTCATCTGATCGTTTGCTTACACACATCCGCTGAAACAGCAATGTTGGGTCAACTGCAACCTTTTCATCGTGAATATTTATCGACGAGGTGACAGAATACATTGGGAATGCCCGATCTTTGCGGGACACTTGATGTCTGAGAATGTCAAGCCCACTATCGCATTCATTGCCTTTTCACCAACTCGAACAGCATCGTAGCACGTTATTGTAGCATCTCCGACGACTAACCTAATCACCCATCACAATAATAATGATTATAAAATGAATTCCACTAATCATCTGTTCGAGAACAACTTGCCTGCTTTCTTGCGTGCAAAAATTAATAAGGAATTTCTCATGAAGAAACAACCCGTCTTAATTATTTTAGTAAGAAAAAACAGCTTTTTCTGAAAATGACGACATTTTACGAAAAAACTTAAAATAGCTGTAAATATTTACTGGTTGGAGATTTATTTACATATGTATATATATTCTAAAAGGCAATTAAATTATTTACAACATTTTTTAAATAAATTTCTTTCTTGGATGAATATTTTAGACGATATGAAGGAATGTTTGATGAAAAATGTGAGGTAAAATGATTTTTTTCGAAAATATTGACATTTGTCGAGCGTATAACTCAAAAACGGCTGGGATTTTCAAAATTACGTATAGAACAAAAGTTGTAGATAATTTTATTAGCTTTTACTTATTCTAAAAAGTTTTCATCCGCAACGCACCGTTTTTGAGATATAAACGGAAACCCGAAAATCAGGACCTTCCCCCCCCCCTCCTCCCCCTAGCTCACCACCTAGACGTCAGGACTTTTAGTATGTTCACACCCTAAGCATCCTTAACAAGTCCTGAAAGAATCGCTTAGGTTCCTGCTCACGCACTCTACACCTCCTTTTGGACAATTCGTTTACTGGACTATATAGGGAGAATGAAAGAAGAAAGGGATTGTAAGGAGACTGTAACCCCCTAGCCACCGTTTTTTTCGAATTTGACCTAAAAAATGAACTCAACCAAAGATATTCAAATACAAGAGATATACTATGTTGTCCGCCCGACTGTCGGCGGATTAGTTCCTAATGGGAATAGTTTGAATACGGAAAGTAGTTGGTTTTTGAAGGTGTGCTGTGCAGTAGTATTGGTTAATAATATAGTTTGAATAAGGAAAGAATTCGTTCATTTTGTTGATTTTTTTAATATCTACGGAAAGAATTCATTGATTTAGGACGGGTTGTTTAAAAAAAAAAAATTTTCACATGAGCTCCACACAGGAGGCCATGAGAAAAATACTTTCCCTCGGGGCCTATGTCATCTTTGGGGATGTTGTGTGGAGGGTTTTTTTAAGGAAAGGAAGTAAAGGAGAGTTCTGGGAAGGAAAAGGGTTTAAGAGATGGGTAGGAATCTGGGTTTCAGTGTGTCCTGGTCATCCACCTCTAAGACCTAGACAAACCTCACCCCATACACCCGGGCACCCCTGCTAAGTCACCAAACGTAGCGAACCACTTGGAGTGACCTAAGGCAGAGGTGTTTGTTATCCAATAAAGGTTCCCGGGGCAGCGGTACCCATTCCCGCCTCCCAAACGCGTTCATCAAATATTTTAAGTTAATTCAAGTTCGGTTATTATATCATTATAGGCAATTGGCTGCATGAAACTGAAATATTCACAAAAATAGAACTTAGGGAACGTACCCATACTACGTGACCAACTTTTGGCAATTTTTAACCCCCCCCCCGGTGACCAAAATCCTAAGCAACCCGCCGCTCATTTGTATGGAGCGTGACATTTTGAAGACCCCCCCCCCCCCCTAAACGTGTCACGTAGTATGGGTACGTTCCCATACACAGAACGTGAAAATTGACTTCAAATATTTGATGAATTCATCAAATTTTTTTAAACAACCCATCCTCAGTTGATTTTTTGAAGGAGTACCTACAGTACAAATGTATTGGTTAACAATATCGGCGACACCGGAAAACGCAGTCCCACCCAGTAAAAACTGCGGATAGCACATCTCTTATATTTCAATATCTATGGACTCGACATTTCGAAAACGAAAATCAAATAATGTTATACTACAAAATCGACTGTAAATCTGATGTGAATTCATCAGTTTCCGCTCGTACTATGAGTTACATGACACCCGTGCATAATGCTTTCTGGTTTCAGTACCACTAGTTTTCGGACACCATGTATAAATGGTGACAAAGCATTCCCTAGGAGGCTTCGTGGGAAGTTAAATAAAATATTACTGCAAAGAGACAACCATTAAATTGTTTATATCCAAACATATCCCTGCCTCATTAAGAAGTTAAACTGTCTTATTAGCAGGTGTTTTTTAACCAATCAATTCGTTCGTATACCGTACCAAACTCCGCCAATTTTTACCTCGTGTCTTCGCCCTAGGCGGAACATGCATGCATCGTATTATTTTCACGTTGTTACAATAATTTTCACGTAGCAATTTCAGGAAATTACCAACCGAACAATTCACATACGAGTATTCCTAAGGAAGCAAGTTATGTATCTTAAACATGAGGAGATACATTATGTTTCAGCACGACCAAATATTATTTAACCCACGAGAAAAATTTTCCCGCAGTAGATAGAAGGTACTTAACGACATTGAATTTCTAGCACGAATGCCTTGTAATTAACTTTAAAGACAGACACAAGTAACACGATAATGGTTTTTTTTTTAGGAATAATATCGATAATTAGTCGACACTTGCTAACACGAGAAGGGATTACCAGTGAAAACAAAGTGTCCGTAGCAAGAATTCCTTAAAACGTCAAGGTTGACACGATAGAGATTTTATCGATAATTAATCGATGCTTGCTAACATGAGAAGGGATTACCTTCAAAATGCAGTTAAAGCACAGTGTATCTATAGCACGAATTCATCAAATCATTAACGATAAATTTACAGGTTTTATCGACAATATCGGTAATTACTAACATTGACTAACACGTGAAATGTTCACAACGCAGTAGGCATCGATAACACAGTGTGTCCAGCACGAACTCCTTAAATCATCACAGTGACACGATAAATGTTTTATCGACAATATCGGTAATTTGTCATCACTATCTAACACGAGAAGGGATTACCAGCAGCAGGAATCGAAAACATCGTGTCTACATTACGAACTCCTAAAATTCATCACGTTGACACGATAAAGGTTTTATCAACAATATCGGTAATTAGTCGACACTTGCTAACACGAGAAAAGTTTCACCGCAGTGAAAACATAGTTTCCCTAGAACGAACTCCTTAAATCATCAACATTGACACGACAAAGGTTTTATCGACAATATCAGTAATTAGTCGACACTTACTAACACGAGAAGGGATTACACACAGTTGGCATCGAAAGTATCGTGTCTCCAGCACGAACTCCTTAAATCATCAACTTTTGCACAATAAAGGTTTATCTACAATATCGGTAATTAGTCGACATACATCGAAAACATCGTGTGTCCAGCACGAACTCCTTAAATCATCACGGTGACACGATAAAGGTTTTATCGACAATATCAGTAATTAGTCGACACTTGCTAACGCGAGAAGGGATTACCCGCAGTAGGAATCGAAAACATCGTATCTACATTACGAACTCCTAAAATTCATCACGTTCACACGATAAAGGTTTTTTCAACAATATCGGTAATAAGTCGACACCGGCTAACACGAGAACAGTTTAACAAAGTTTTAAAAAAGTTTAAGTTTAACCGGAGTAGACAGTGAAAACATAGTTTATTTATTTATTTATTTATTTATTTTTTTTATTTTTTATTTCATACATTTTTTATTAGTAACAGATATTTGTTATTTTTTTGGCTACCACACTAGGCTAAGCCCGTGTTGTGGTAGTCGTACATTTAATATTTTAACATTTCAAAAAATATTAAGAAATACTTAAAACTAAAGAGAAAAAAAAGATCATATTTTAAAGAAAAGTAGAAATAAAAATGAAAATGAAAATTCAAATTTTGAAATACAAAAATTAATAATAAAGATTAAATGTTAAGAACTCAAGTGTTCTGTATAAATTAAAACATATAAGTATATAAATCAAAATTAAAAACATAAATAAATTTAGTGAAAAACTAAGAGAAAAAAATAACAACATTTTAAAGAAAAATAGAAATAAAATGGAAATTAAAATTTTGAAATGCAAAAATTAATAATTAAAATGTAGTGTTAGAACTCATGAATTCTTTAAAGTACGTTCGTCCCCTTTCAAAAATCCAATGTTGTACACGTGTTATAAAAAGAGAATTAGAATTACTTGACTTTATGACAGTACTCAGAGCATTATATATTTTAGGAGCGATGAACCAGAATTGTCGTTGAGCGAATGAGGTGTTAGTTTTTGGGACCACGCAATCCAGGTTTGATGAAAAGCGGGTGTGTGCTTGATGTTGTGGAGCGATTAGTAGATTATTTTTTCGTATATAACAAATGCTTGTTTTAGTAAATAGCTGTCGAATATCTAAGACCCTGATTTTTGCAAAGAGTTCATTTGACGGATGGGTAGGTTGACATTTAAATATAATTCTCAGAATTAGTTTTGAACTAAAATAATTGGTCTAATAATGGATTCAGCACAACCACCCCATCCCACTATACCGTATATTGCTATGGATTGGAAAAGGGCAAAGTATACGCTTCTTAGAGTCTGTAAATCTAAGATAGACCTAAGGGAGTAGAATATATGGCAGAGTTTACGAAGTTTTTTTACTGTGTCACCGATGTGATCTTCCCAACGTAGTTGGTTGTCTATGATGATTATTATTTTATTATTTTTCCCTAGAACGAACTCCTTAAATCATCAACATTGACACGACAAAGGTTTTATCAACAATATCGGTAATTAGTCGATACCAACTTGCTAATACGAGAAGGGCTACCCGCAGTAAGCAAACGCACAAGAATTGGGGGCCATGCACTAAGTTTGGGGGCTAATCAACGAATAAACTCATCGGTAATTAGTCGAAACTTGATAGCAACAGCGACAGATCGCCTATGACATCTGAAAATGAAGTGACATCGACTAAAGTATTGTTAGTTTATCGAGTCGAGAACTAGTCTAAAAGTAAATAAACACATAAAAAATCGTAATTCTTCGCTACTTTTTAATGAATGGAGATAGGTTTGAGCTCGGAAAGGCCGAGTTTCGATGGTATAGTACATGCCAAATTGAATGCGGACCTGAACTTGATACGATCCATTCCCACGCATGTATATGACTTTACAATGACCGTAAGCGGAAGAGAAAGATGCGTAAAACAAACGTGCGACAGAGAAAGGCGTCAACGGGGAGGCATGCCGCTTTTCTGACCAACTTAAACTCGTCTATTGCAACGATTTCTGTCAGGTCGGTATTAAAGTTCGGCGTGTACTGTAAATCGGGATATCACGAGTAATAGTTAGCTAAACCACAATCAGCAAATTCCTAAAAAAAATAATAAAATCATTTTGCAAAACAAACTCATTTAAATTTAATAGATAAAATTGTCGATATATTAAAAGCCGGACTTGCAAGCGATATTGATAAACTAAAATCGACAGCCTAGCCGCGGCATTCCGAATTACTTCTGTTTAATAACATATTTCTCAGGAACACTTTACGTTTTTAAGTTTCCAAAAAAAAACATAGGTTATTTTAAGAAAATATCTATACATTAGCCACGCTAAAACGGTAATTATATGAGATTCCCTCGATAGAAAAAACATAGGTTATTTTAAGAAAATATCTATACATTAGCCACGCTAAAACGGTAATTATATGAGATTCCCTCGATAGAAAAAACATAGGTTATTTTAAGAAAATATCTATACATTAGCCACGCTAAAACGGTAATTATATGAGATTCCCTCGATAGAAAAAACATAGGTTATTTAAAGAAAATATCTATACATTAGCCACGCTAAAACGGTAATTATATGAGATTCCCTCGATAGAAAAAACATAGGTTATTTTAAGAAAATATCTATACATTAGCCACGCTAAAACGGTAATTATATGAGATTCCCTCGATAGAAAAAACATAGGTTTATTTAAGAAAATATCTATACATTAGCCACGCTAAAACGGTAATTATATGAGATTCCCTCGATAGAAAAAACATAGGTTATTTTAAGAAAATATCTATACATTAGCCACGCTAAAACGGTAATTATATGAGATTCCCTCGATAGAAAAAACATAGGTTATTTTAAGAAAATATCTATACATTAGCCACGCTAAAACGGTAATTATATGAGATTCCCTCGATAGAAAAAACATAGGTTATTTTAAGAAAATATCTATACATTAACCACGCTAAAACGGTAATTATATGAGATTCCCTCGATAGAAAAAACATAGGTTATTTTAAGAAAATATCTATACATTAGCCACGCTAAAACGGTAATTATATGAGATTCCCTCGATAGAAAAAACATAGGTTATTTTAAGAAAATATCTATACATTAGCCACGCTAAAGCGGTAATTATACGAGATTCCCTCGATAGAAAAAACATAGGTTATTTTAAGAAAATATCTATACATTAGCCACGCTAAAACGGTAATTATACGAGATTCCCTCGATAGAAAAAACATAGGTTATTTTAAGAAAATATCTATACATTAGCCACGCTAAAACGGTAATTATATGAGATTCCCTCGATAGAAAAAACATAGGTTATTTTAAGAAAATATCTATACATTAGCCACGCTAAAACGGTAATTATATGAGATTCCCTCGATAGAAAAAACATAGGTTATTTTAAGAAAATATCTATACATTAGCCACGCTAAAACGGTAATTATATGAGATTCCCTCGATAGAAAAAAATTTTGCAAAGCATGCTCCGAAAATTATTATAAACACGGTTTTTTGTTAAGTTATACGTACGAAAAAATTCACACTTTAAATGCTATTTAAGACATTTCGACAACGAATTGTGTTTTTTGAAACATTTTCACAATTTTCGCTAAAATATTATCGTTTTAGGGCGCTCCCTCTAAAATTTATTTTTACATATACATTGACAAGCCCCCAAAGTGCTCACAAACTCCAACAGCTCGAAGGGCTTTGAAGCAAAGAATGGACGGTTCCATCGAGAGTGTTTTCTCTGGGGGTAAAAATAATCTCGTTGAATTTAATTTTTCAAAGACCCAATCTTGTCTGATTACGTCTAAAAGGGATCGAAATGAAAATTTAGTCTCTTTCAACGGAAGCAATCTTCCGAACAGGCCCTCCATTGATACGCTTGGTGTGACTCTAAGTGACCAGCTCAGATATGGGGGCTCCATCGAATCCAGAGTAAAGTTAGCCTCCCAAAAACTGGGCATACTGTACAGGCCCGCAGATACTTTAATAGTAAACAACTGCTAACCCTGTACAAATCACAAGTGCGCCCCACGGTTGAATTTGGCAGCCACCTCTGGTCTGGAGCTCCAAAATACATGAAAAATACCCTCGACTCTGTGCAGAAACGGGCGGTCCGTTTGAAATATTCTCCCGTCTTAACAGACGGATTGCAATCTTTAGAGGACAGGCGTCGGGTGGGAATGCTATCCTTGTTCTACCGGTATTACAATGGAAGATGCTCCGAGTAACTAGCATCATTGATCCCTTCGGCACCGGTGCATAGTCGGGAAACACGCCAAACGCGCGCCCAATATTTGTGCACGGTTGACATTTGTCACATGAGAACGGGTCGTTTCTTCGACTCGTTCTTGTGTTCAACAGCTCGGCTGTGGAATGATTTGCCGGCCTATGTGTTTCCTCCTTCCTGCAACATGGGTCTCTTCAAGACCAATGTTGATTCATTCCTCTCCTCAAAAAGACCCTCCACACAGCATCCCAGATAAAAAAAAACATATCTCCCCTTCTTTTTCCTTTTGAGCGATTACTACCGGGCCTTAAGTCAGCCATCGAATCGATTCTGCATTCAGCTTATTTGTCGACTGTGCTAGTCCCCTTGGTATTGCTGTGTTTTCAATAGGTACAGGTACCAAAACAACGTGTCTTTCAGTAAGTGGTCAGCATTAATCCCGATATAGGTACCTGGAACAAATGTAGGAGATTGGGTTTAGCCAGGAGTTGTGAACTTTTTAGTATATGTATATATTTTTTACATTAGCTCCACACAGAAGTCCATGAGGAATAAAAAAATCCTCAGGGCCTACGTCATCTTTGGGGATGCTGTGTGGTGAGCTAGAGTGCTAAGATTGAAAAATTTGACGTTATTGGTGTTGTTGAAGCTGAAAATGATTTTTTTTTTCAAAATTTCAACTTTTTGTATGAAAACATACTGAAATGTGGATGCGGCGCATCCACATTTATTATTTTTTGCCCCACCCTAAACCAAAACCTGGGTTCGTCCATGCTGCACACAGTGCACACCCCTTCGGATTAAGGTACTAAGTTATAACTTAGTACCTTAATCCGAAGGGGTGTGCACAATATATTGTGTAATTAAGTGTACCATATTTTCCCTAAACCAACTGCATATTGTGTATAAGTGACGGCCGGCGTAGTCCAGCGGTATGGCTCTTGACTCGAATTCCGGCGTGGCAAACAAATTTTGTTTGATTAATTTGTGTTATTTCACAATTTATTCATTTAAAATAATGAATAGTATATTTGCGGCACGTTCCAGAGTGGAAGATACTCTCAGGATCGCCCTGGTGTAAGACCACCATTCAGAATTGAAACGTTGCTTGAAATGGCATTAGCCGTGTTTGGTGACCAGATCTAAATAGCCAGGTACTTCCCCACCTTCCTCTTCCCTATTTCCTTCCCCTCCCCACTTCCTTCAGCCTCACAACATACCCCAATTGGGGATGAGATAGTCTCACTGGCTTCAGACGGGAGCAATTGGGACTCTTGTGCGGTATTCATATTAAAAAAAAAGTATGCAGGGGGGGTAACTGTCAGGGATCAACTGTCATGGGACTATTAAATGTTACGTATCATCAGCGACTTAGCTTTTTGGCTCCTTGGTGCCACGGAAAGTCTTGCTCCAATTGCGCCTGCGCAGGGTCGTCCCTGAACTTCGTTGTAAACCTTTACCCTCGTCATAACCTATAAATGCAGTTTTAAACTCCTCTGTTTGCATTGTTCATAAGCCCGCCAAGTTGGTTGGCCTCATCTGTCAGAATAGCTTCCATTTTCCACCGCCAGTCTCCCCCTCGCGGCCATCACGATTTCCCGCGCTGGGACAAGATGGCTGCCCGCGGACCCCGTTCCTCATCATTATTATTGTTGCAAGACTGTATAGTGTATAGCCCAGGGGCTGCGGGCGAAAACAAATCGCTACTAAATTAATAAGCGATGGACGATTATTATGCACGTGCAGTTTTATTCTGCACTCTGTGCCGCATTATTGGTTCATTTTCGTTTTGCGTTCTGCGCATGCAGATGTTATTAAGGAATGTTTACTGGCATGTTCAAGTTGGGTTTATGTAATTCGTGTTGCAGAAGATTGTTAGTTGATGAGATCATTTCAAATTATCGTAATGTGCTTTTGATCAAGGTTTGTGGAGATCACTGACAACCTCACGAAGAAAACAAATTACCTAAATTAAGGTCTAAGTTCCTAAATATCGTTTTTTTATTGTACATACTATTCAATGACATTAATCCAATAACACAACCCACAATAATTTGTTCACTTTTGAAAAATTCATATAGGTCACGTTCAAATCATTGTGTCTCCCTTTGTGAGAAATGTGATATAAACGGTGTTAGAAAAAGAAAACGAACACTTTTATTAAACCAAAGTTTCCGACCGCAATGTGAAGAGGGGTTTATGAAACTTTGGTAAATTTTTAATAATTATTTTTATAATATAATTTTTACCTCAAAAACAGAGGTGATGGTTATAGGATGGGACCAAACTCTGTGCAACATACTCGCTAATGGGACCCAGCTGAAACAGGTGGATAGGTTCAAATACCTTGGGGTCGAATCTCCAGCGATGGTCGGCAAGACGGAGAAATTGATCGAAGAATAAGTGCGGCAAGCAGTGTATTGCGTCCTCTCTACAGCTCAGTGATAAGAAAAGCCGAGCTCAAAAACAATGTGTCTTTCAAAAAGACAAAGACAAAGACAAAGATGACAGTGTTTAAAACGGTATACCGCCCGACGCTCATTACGGCCACCAGACATGGATGCTAAATGAACGAACACGCTTTAGAGTCCAAGCTGCCGAAATGAGGTACTTGAGAGGAGTGGCAGGGGTTACGAAATGGGATCATATAAGAAGCTCGACGATCCGAGATGATCTAAACATTGAACCACTGCTACTCTTCATAGGAAAATCGCAACTGAGGTGGCTTGGGCATGTACTAAGAAAGTCTGATGACCGAATTCCGAGGAAGATACTGAGTGTGATTCCAGAGAGTAGACGTCACAGACACAGTTGGGCGAGGCAACTCCAGAAACTGTGTGAGGATAGGATGGGTCTACCATGGACAGAGGCCGAACAATCAGCACAAGACAAGGGACGTATGGAGGAGCCTTGTCGATGCAATGGGTCCTCGACCCGAATAGGATAAGGGGAAGAAGATGATGATGAATATAATTTTTATAATAATAATATAAACAAATACTTTACCACTATCTGCACTTCTGCCCTGATGAAGGACACTGTTAAGCTATCCGAAACATTGGCTAAAAAAAGAGGAAGCGCAACCCAAAAATTAATCACAGAAAAGACATTTTAAATATTTTGATGGATTTCAACCGAAATTAGATCGGTTAGAATTTAATGCTACGCCCAAATGCTTGCGACAAGCAGCTTGCCGCAAGCTCAGGCAAGCTCTGACAAACGAATGGCTGGCTTCCACACACTTGCGAGCGCGCCAGTGTGTTCGGAGCATCCAAGCGCGGCGGACGTCTACCTTAGAGTATATATTGTTACTCTAAGGCTATACTATGTTTGCGTTAATCTATTTTTATTTTGGTTCCATGCCAACTCAGAATGAAACCAACTGAGAAACACCTCAGAAAGATCTTTAAAAGCTATGAAAAAATAATTTTAAAATTGCCGGTAACCCTAACCTAACTTAATAATTTTTTTTATCGTGACCTTTCTGAGTTGGCCGGTCACCTTTATTTTAACGCGAAATAAAAGACAAGGGGATAATATATTTTTAATACCATTGAACCATTGAAGAAGATAATACTAATAAAAATATGAAAAAGAACAAGACACAGAAAAATACAATGTCTAGTTCACACGCGGTAAAAGTGAAACCTTCAGAAAACTAAGGTAGAAAAGAGTGGGGAAGCTACGAAGCACCGCACAAAGAGGAGACATTATCTTGCAGGCTAAATCCTATAGATTTTTGTCTCTTTTTAGTGCCACTTTTTCGTTTCATCGAGTTTCAAATCACAACGGTGCCAAAGAAGTTCGAACTCGAAGATCACTTGTCTTTATATAATATTGCCTTGTATTATAAAAAAAAGTTATTCTAACAAAAATCATGTTTTTTTTGTAATAATACTGTATAAATCATCAATAAAATATTATTTATTTATTTTGACTCTTTAGGTAAATCCAGTCGCAATAAATTACGTTAGTGCATTAAATTTATGTACTTAAAAGAATAATAAGTCAGGCTCGCCTCATACGCCATTCATATTCATATGTCTCGTAATATTATCATAGACCGCACGGAGCAAAAAAGGCGTGCATTCGCCACCAGCTCCGAAGTTCCACTGAGCGCGACCGAGCACTTGCCGCTTGTGGCCAAAATATCCGACCTCGATCGGATCGGCGGCAAGCTCTCGCAAGCTCTTGCAAGCCTACGCAAGCCAAGCCACACGCGCGGCACCAGACGCTGGGGCTTGTGGACGCTTGCAGAGGCTTGCCACGTATTTGGACGCGGCTTAAGATTTTCACAGCCCGAAGTAAAGTCAAATTAATCTCATTTCATCATGATTGATTTTTGGGGTATTTTGCCGTGTCGTGCTATCTCCCTCTTTAACCAACGTTTCGGACAGCATTGTTGTGTCCGTCGTTAGACATGTAATCGAAGATCAGATATTTGAATTTTTGTTGGATGTTGTGTGTTGTGATTGTCCTATTTTATATTTAAATTCATGTAGCACTGAACATTTATTTATCATTTATTCTAATCTCGATGTGTAGAGCCCTTTATCTTAAACTTTCGCGTCTATGCCACCTCCTACTAAATTATCGCCATAAAATGTCTGTGGCGCATAAACTTTCTCTTTTTGTGTCTATAAAATGGCGTGTTTTGATTTCGCTTGTCATTCTCAATCTTACAAACAGTCTCTCTCTATTGTTATTATCCTCGTCTAAACTCTGCTTATTTAGCAAACCGTCTTTCACTTCTGTAAATTAATTAGTCTAAATTATTGTCGCAGTCAAGTGCTCAGACCAAACCTCTCTGTAAAAATTATTCATCAGAATAAACAGAACAAACATCCAGTATCAAAACACAAGTGTTTTTACTACAAAAGGATTACCTCAAAATACCTCTCTCTATCACTCATTGTACGGTTCCTCGGTGTGGAACAGAAGGAAGTCAACAAGGGCAGCTCAGACTTACAACCTGACTACAGACTATCTGGAGAGAACCACATCTGGGAATGCGCACAACAAACGTGTTTTTTTAATTGCAATTTGAATTTCGAATTTGATTGTGGTGGAGTGTTTGCTTTTGAGAACAAGGTGTACTATTTACATACATAAAGTACACACTTGTTTTAATTTTATTTTTTATTATTATTTTTATTTTTTATTATTACTGTACAACAGAATAATTCCAATTACAGTACATTTTAGTTACCCTATTAGCATTTAGGCAAGTGACTCTTCAATAACGTTTTTAAGGCATATAAAGAGCAGTCACTTACATCCAAATGGTTTGCAATTCACTTCACCACAACGTCGATAACATCTGCCCTGATGACGGAAACTGCAATGCTGTCCGAAACGTTTGCTGAAGAAGGAGATAGCACAATACGGTACAATACCCCAAAACTCAATCACGATGAAATGAGCTCAATTTGACCTTACGTCGGCCACATTAACATGCTCTTAACAAACTTCTATCTAACAGTACCTATATCCAAAAATATTGAAATATAAGAGATGTGCCATCCGCTGTTTTTACTGGGTGGGACTGTGCTTCCTGGTGTCGCCGATATTGTTAACTAATTAACGAATAAATTAAATGAACGAATTCTTTCGTATTCCAACAATACTGTTATCCAATACCACTGCACACCTTCAAAAAATCAACTAAATGAACAAATTGTTTCCGTATGCAAACTATTCCCTATCTATTAGGTAGTAGTCCGCCGACAGTCGGGCGGACACCTTAGCATATCTCTTTTGAATTTCAATATCTTTGCCTATATCTCTTCAGTTTTCGCTCTCTTAAAAATAAGCTCTACCTACATTATACTGTAACATCTCCGAAGATGATGTCCTGAAGATTCACATGGGGCATTCCGTTTGTTGATAATAATAAATACTTAGTGTTTTTCTTACACTAACTCCACACAGCAGATCCTGAAGAAAATAATTCCCCTCTGGGCCTACGTCAATCTATGGGGATGCTGTGTCGAGGGTCTTTCTGAGAAAGGAAGGAGAGAAAGGCCTGGGAAGGAAGAAGGTACGATGGGTGGGTAGGAAAATGTGCGTCAGTGTATCCAGGAGTGACGGACTTATGAATCCATCTCTCTCCATGAAAAGGCATATTCCGAGAGTCCTGATGGATAGGTCAAAAAGTTTCCTTCAACCAGTCTTTCCCAATCCTGCCCGTCACGCAGTATGTGGGCTGGCGCAAATGCCGCCAAGACCCGGACAAACACCCGTCATGAACCAAATATATTCTGCTTATAGTATATATATATATTTTTAAAACGAAAGACAAAACAGGTTATGAATAACCCGACAATATTTTAAAATCTCCTACTACCACCACAGTAAATGGAAAATGTTGCGTGAGTCATGATGGAGGACTTAGCCAGTCGAGTAATAGAACAGAGAACGCCTGGGTGGGACCCAAACGCGATGTCCACTCAACCACTGACCAGTCTTATTCTGCATATACAACCCCTGCCAAATAGCCTAACGTAGATGACCACTTGGGGTGACCTATTGCGGAGACCAAAAAATAGTTCCCGGGGCAGCAGTAGGTACATACAACCATACCTGCCTCCCAATTTTAAAAAAATTTGTATATTCTCTATTTGATAATATTTAATAATTACAATCAATGTGTTCACCACATGCAAATGACTACTGAAACACTCGGAATAACTTCCAACAGACCGGTGGGTCAGACACCCGCTGGGCGAACGCGGGCATGGGCTCAAATACCACAGGGGGGCAAGCTACAAGATCAAATATTTAAAAAAATACCGACTTACTTTTGGGTTCACGCTACTAACATCGTAATTATCAGGTAGCCTTTACCTAATCAAATTACACCTTGAAACCGTCAAGAATTTTTTCATCAAATTTCCATTCTATGTATGTACCTACATATAAAAAGGAATGTATTTTTGCTAGCTTGTATAGCACGGGCGTTGCCAGGTTTTAGTTTCGGGAAGGGTTCAAGAAAATAGAACTACTGAAAGTGCAAAACTTCGGGGGGGGGGTATTGTCGGACTTTGAATTTAATTTGAAAATGTTTATTTTCTATGTAACTACTTAATTTTTAAAAAAAAAAAATTATTTAAAAAGTAATAAATGTGTATAGAAAATAAAACTTTTCAAAACAAAATACATAATAAACGTTAGTAGTACATGTTAAAACATTTAAAGCAGTCAAATTATTCTAATAATCACGTTTATGCTGACTGACTGTAACACTAATCACAATACACTAACACCTGTCTGTAACACTAATCCTGATATATATTTATTTAACACTTGTTGCTAAGTAAAATAATAATTTCAAAGTGCGTATACATTTACCACTGATTAGAAACGGAAATTAGAAACGGAATTCCAAAAAAAATCAACCGCATTCACCGATAAAACGGATCTTAAAAGTTAAATTATTTTATTTCTTTCAGAGGTCCCCATTTATCTTTTTAGATACATAATATCATAATATCATTTTGAGATGTCAGTGTTACAAATAACATTCTCTTAACTCTCCTTATTTTAATATTATTGATGTTGATATTTTAACTTTTTGTTTGATATTTTAAGGTTTGAACCCCCAAACCCCCCCCCCCTGGCTAAGCCCATGATGTATAGTATATATGTATGTATTTTTGTTGTTCATGTATTGCTATATTAAGCAAAGGAAAAACTATCAAAATACCTTCTTTCTACCCTCGCGAAGGTTTCTGGATTATTACAACCACATGACAATACATCCGAAAAGTTTTTTATCACTACAAAAACTCTTACGAAAATGTCATAATTTTAGAATGACATTTTGCAAATCATCGATTGTTCAATCAAAACTCAATTTTCGAATAAACTCTTTAAATTAATGAATTTACTTGAAGTGCTCACCTTTGATACTAACCAAAATCTTTGAATCTAAATAAGAATTATATTTACGAGTAATTTAAATACGTACCCATGTTAGGTATCAAATTTGATTGATTATTCTTAAAACATACAAATATTAATGTTTGTAATATTTGAAATATAAATATTTGTATTAAATAATACACAGAAAAAATCCTAACAGTAATTGTTGATTTTTTTGCGCGTACGCTCCTTGTGCCCCCCCCCAGAAAAAAATCCTAACAGGAATTGTTGTGCCCCCCCCTGGATCCTGGATCCGCCCTTGGGTGGCACGCGAGCTGTTTGAAAACTGAATGTTCCGGGACATAAAATATGGAACGCGGGGAGGTAAGAGAGGGGTGTCCGTGAGACGGTGGAGGGGGAGAGGGGCGAGGTAAGGCGGGGAAGTTGGAGGGGAATGCGTGAGGGGAAGGGAATATGTGAAGGGAAGAAAAGGCGGAAGGAGAACCGGACGAATGGTAAAGGACACGCAGGGAGAAACAATTATTTTATTCAGTAGCATTCAACGCATGCCGGGAACTCTCTTGTATTAAATATAATTGAAATCCAATTATCAACCCCTTTCAGAGTAGAATTAAAATGATAATCACTTCCCCGACTGATTCTTTCTTACTCCTAAATTATGTTTGATTGCATACAATTATTTTTATTTAATTGATTATTTAAATACGTAAATACCTACAATTAATATCATCGAGTTTAAACTGGGGCATTTTCTCGGTAATAGTTCTGTGAATAGTAGACCTCGCGTCCAATAAGGTGAGTTTCTGATTTTCTCTTATTCAATAAATCAAAACAAAAATTTCTTATCAAATCATAAAATTTGTATGTATGAACCTACCTACTTAAATATGATGGCAATAATAATAATGGGAATACTGGGACTAAATCGTCTCGACGTTAGGAGAAAAATTGCAATGGTACTAGTAGCACACAAGCTGCCTAACGGGCACATTTGTAATTTGATGTCCTGGAAAGAATTTCTCTTTATGTCCCCGATAACTTCACCAGAGCAAGGCAACACAGACTTTTTACTTTTCCTAGAGGCAGGACCAACCTACCAATGGTTATGCCTCTGGGGAGAATGACCTCACTATTAAAGCTTTCTTCTGAAATTGACATTTTTCGATCGAACTACAATCATTTCAAGAGCGAAATAAAGGTATTCTTTAGTACCTGTCATTATTAATGTACCTATATGATTAATGAATTACACTTTTAACTAAAAATTGTGAAATGTAATTGGATATATATGTTAACTGTTTTTCACAATAAATAAATAAATAAATAAATAACTCATTTTCATACGATTTTTTATTTCAATTAATGAATTTTTGTTCAAAGAAACGTCACTATCTTTATTAAACTTTCTTCAGGCCTGTATGTACCGTAACATTGAAAAAATGTTTATGAGAAAGTCAGACAAAATGCAAAACGGTCGAGTTAAAAGGGAACTCCGCTTCCCTAGGTCAATTATTTTGGTGCTTTTTAGTCAGGGACATTTTTTGTCTATGGATATTTATTTACAGATTTTTGAAAATGGTGGGAATAAAAAAAAAGTTTCGATGTTTGAAATATACCAGTAATTTTTGGCAAATAATTATTCGTTCATTGTAAAACGAATTAATTTATTATTAACAATGAGGTTTTATCAGAAAATTGTATCTATTTGCAGCATGACAACCCTAAATTTAAAATCGGTGGCTTTGCCAGTCTAGATTTTGTTTTAAATGGCGTGGTCTAGATTTTAATAGCCATGTATTTCCGAACGTTACTCTTTCTCATCTACTATTTCTCTCATCCCCCCCAGCCTCATGTACCCCAATTCAAGATGCATCATGTCCCGCAGGCTCCAGGCGGACACATATTCATAAAAAACTGCACAAATTTCGAATTTGTTATAAAAAATCATCGTAAATCATAGATAAATCAAAAAATAGAAATTAACTACGTACGGACCAAGGTACAAAGTGTGTTCACAAAAGCACCCCTGTGAAATAATAAATAATCGAATGTTCATAAAAGCACGCGCCAAGGAGCGAATAGTTGAAATTCCTCTGCCCAATTAGGAGCCGGTACCTATCTACCTCCCCACTAAAGAGTTCGGCCGTAGTGATGGGGCTACTAACTCAGCTACCGTAATTAGATTTTTATCCGGGGTAAGATGTTATTTAATTAAATAGTGCAAGGTAGCAAATAAGTGAGCTACCAAAAGTGCCTTAACAAAAATGATGGGGCAGGCATTTTTTAGATATTATTACATCGTTGCTGAATAGAATAATTTCTAATAATAAAATCTATGATATGCTAGCGCAAACCTCTGAAAAATCACGGAATATTATAAATGTTGGATTTTTGAAGCTGAAAGTATTTATAAAATACTAGCGATTTCCCGGTATGCGTTGCAGTGTCACTTATGCTTAATATTGCAATCATAAACAACGAGGGGAAGGGGACATGGGAGGGTAAAGGGCGGCGGAAGGGGAACGGGAAGAATGGGAAAGGACACGCAGGGAGAAATGATTTCTTTATTGCCGTTGCAACGCATACCGAGAAATCATTGGTATTTTATATATTTTAACAAAAGTAAGGAAAAATTGAGCTTATTTCGGTGACACGGCACGCCCACCATACTTCTATTGAATTTCTATATCTTTAGTGTAAGTTACAAAACTATTATAAGTACATATACCAATTTAGCTTGACAATAAAATGTAGAAATTTAACAATAATTAACTTTTTTCATTACTATTATAGGACGGCCGGCGTAGTGCAGCGGTAAGGCTCTTGACTCGCACACCGAAGGTCGCGGGATCGAATCCCGGCGTGGCAAAAACATTTTATTTGATTAATTTGTGTTATTTCACAATTTATTCATTTAAAATAATATATAGTATATTTGCGACACGTTCGACACGTGGAAGATGCTCTCAGTATCGCCCTGGTGGAAAAACACCATTCAGAATTGAAACGTTGCTTGAAATGGCATTAGCCGTGTTTGGTGACCAGATCTGAATAGCCAGGTACTTCCCCACCTTCCTCTTCCCTATCTCCTTCCCGTCCCCACTACCTTCAGCCTCACAACATACCCCAATTGGGGATGCCATAGTCTCACTGGCTTCAGACGAGAGCAGTTGGAACTCTTGTGCGGTATTCATATATAAAAAAAATAGCAACACAGATTGGGAACATTCAGATGTGAGGTTATGTTTGACTAGAAATGTGACATTTAGGCATTATTTGACGAGAGGAATGGAGTAAGTACCTACCTCAATTTTGTTTTCAAGTGTTTAAATTTTAAGTCTCCAGAGGTAATCGATGAAGATAATATGTTAATTGTTTGTTAAAACGGAGATCAAAATGGACAAAATGCAGCTTATTTTTTTCGTCGATTGGCGCTTCTCACAATGTATTGCTTTTCCAACACTGGTAGCAAGATTAGGGGAGGGGCAGAAAACCCGAATTATTATTAGCAAGTCGATTTGGCTTTACCCAAATTAAATTATCAGTGTTTCAGTCTCGGGGCGTGGTACCCAATACCTACTTTCTGGGCAAATGTTATTCACACTTATGGATAAGGGGGCATACATTAATTACGTGAAGTCAAAAAGGGGGGGACAGCAAAGTCTCATGTTACTTGAAAGATGGCCCAAATTTATCTCACCAAGGGGGAGGGGGGTTTAGATTGGAAGAAAAACGGCTCACGTAATTAATGTATGCCCCCTAAGATGTGTAGGTAATGTCGTATAATATATCAAATAAGCATTAACATTGTACTAACAACTTTATTATAACAATTACATACATCCGTACCATAATTTATAATTTACAAAATATGCGTATAGGAACAGTGGGGGCGAACACGTAGCGATTTACGAGCCGTTGCGTTGTCGGCAATTCGGAACAGAATGGTTCCTCTTATTTCGTACCGGCAGTCGGTGACCAGGTGACAATATCATGAGATCGCTATTGGCTTGCGAGGAGCCAATAGGAATAACTCCGCGAGCATCATAGCTGCGTCACACACAAGCGGATCCTAACAAAGTGAATCCAGCTTTTCTCATTAATTGTACCTATATCAATACTAGCCAAGCCATTTTGTCAAATATTTAACCAATCACTGAAATCTGGCTGCTTTCCTGATCTGTGGAAAAGCTGTTATCTAAGACCAGTATTTAAAAAGGGTGGTATTCATGATGTCACAAATTACCCATATGCATGCTCTCTACAATCCCCAAATTGTTTGAAAAACTTATACTCGTACTTGATAGAATCTACATGCATATTAATAACATCATTGTACCTAATCAACATGGCTTTATGCCGAGCAGATCAACTCTAACAAATCTCTGTGTATATGAATAATTTACATCATGTTCACTTCATAAATCGACCAAGTCGACTAAATATAATATATAGACTTTGTTAAAGCATTTGACAAAGTTAACCATCAAATTCTTCTTAAAACTTAGCGAATTCGGAATCCAACTAATGGAATTGATAAAGAGTTACTTAAGAAATAGGATTCATTAAGTAAAGAACAATTCTATCCTGTCTCATGAATACATGGCTACTAGCGGTGTACCTCAAGGTTCGCATTTAGGCCCAATACTTTTCTTATTATTTATAAATTATATTGTCACTATTTTTTAAATTAAATTTGATTTTTTGTTTTCGCCGACGATCTAAAACTATTTAAACTTACAAAAACTATAGACGACTGAATTTATATTCAAATAAATTTAAATAAACTACAAGATTGATGCAAACTTAACAAACTTTATCTAAACTTTAGTCACATAATAAGATTAATCAGAATAAATCAACTTTTTATCCATCAATATAAATTTTACAATATTTCCCTACACCCCTACCGATGAAATTTAAGTTCTTTTCATTATTTTCGATAACAAATACAAATAAAGGATTAAAAATGCTTGGCTACATTCTCCGTTAATGTCAGAGACCTTCAAAATATTTCAACATTAAAAATCTTATTTTCTTCTCTAGTTTGAAGTCAAGTCAAATATAATTGTGCTATGTGGTCCACACTCCGATTTTTTTAAAGAATTCAGCAGAAATTTCTAAGGTATGTCTATAATCCCGGTCTTCCTATAGAAACAATAAATTACGACCACTTAATGATATAATCAAAATAATTAAAATTCTCAGATGGATAACTTATTTCCGACTTTACTTTTACTTTTAAATTGTTAATGATATTATAGAACGCCTTGATTTACTAAGCCTAATTACCTTCCATATACCAACGAGAACTACTCGATCTAATATTATTTTGAATTGCAGCATATATAGCAGGACTGAGTATTCAGATATTTTCTGGGAAGTAGTAAATGTGTTCAACTGCTCCGAATATTGTTATAAGAAGACTATAATAAAAAACATCAATAAAATAACTTATATATCATTGATGTATCTATTCCAAATTCCTGTAATATTAAAAAATCTGTTTCTGAAAAATAAGAAAATACGCCGATATAGGAAATGAGATTAAAAGAATTTGGCATCCTCAGACTATAAAAATATTACCATTTGTTACTTCGGCTACTGGCATTATACCTAGGTCTCTCATTCAAAATTTGGGCATATTAGATTTGTCAAAGAATTTATGTATAAAAAATGCAAAAATCAGTCATTTTAAATACGTGTAGAATTACAAAAGATTTTTTAAATATTTATATTGAGGGATCAGTAGGATTTATAGGTCCCATTTGGAGTTCCACAGAGCCGAACCCTCTGATATGAAAATATCTGGAGTCAGTGAATTATTTTCCCATTTGGTCTCTGGTAGGTTGACATGTTGTTATTGTTTTGTTTTATATTTATAATACTTATATAGTGGAATTGCATAGCGTAGATTGACTAGATGATTATTTGAGGGTGTGTGAAAGGGTTTAGTTTTTCCAGTGGGGAAAATTTAACCCGAACATTTAAATCTGGTGCGTATAAACAACGTTAGCACGTGCATGGGTTCTATATAATGGAAATAGCAGATTTTGCTTTCAATTTTTATTTAAATCACATATTTGTAAAAGCCCGTTTAATAATATCTAATAATACAAATATTTTTAAAAAGGTTCCAAAGTATTTTTAATAAAATTGTAGAATTTTGAAGAATGAATCATTTACCTGTATAGATTTTCAGAATTTTAATATAACTATGCAAATATATGCCGGCATGAGATTAAACATAATTACAACTGAGTATTAAAATAATTCCATATCTACCTAACCGATATGTTTTCAGACGATGACTTCACAAGGCAAAATGCTTTAACCCGAGTTCACGAAACTAATAATACCAATAATTAAATAACAAAAGCCCGTTTGTATTTTTCGAATTGCAGTTATTATTAATAGTAAAACCCTTCGGTTCACGATTAGACCACAGACAATAATAATCTTCGAAATAGATAGATAAGTGATGTCGTAAAACACCGATTGTCTATGGATGGCAGAGATAGTCAAGCTGTGCTACCAAAGTAAAAGAAATAAGGGAGATCGGTGATGAACCATTATTAGTACGAAACTGCGTGCACAACGCGAGTCGCTCACATTGTTCACCACGGTGACACGGCAGTTGATCCCTAGCCAATTTCAAAACTTCACTAACTTATAATATATCTCCCTTTCAACTTCTGCTCGACTCGCCCGACCATTCACCTCGCCTGATCACACTTTTCATAACGCTCTCGTCACGCATTTACCAGCCTACTCCCCAATTCAAGCGTGCTTAAAGAAGTTTTACTTCAAAAACTATTTGACCACTCACTTTAAACTCAGCCACACTAGACGAGTTGAGATCTGGTTCCCACCTAGTCATTAGTTCAATTTCTCTGCTCTCTAAGTCCTCCGTCATTGCACAAGCAACATTTTCCGCTTATAACGATGGTACTAGGAGTTTTTTTTTCAAATATTGCCTGGTTATTTGTAACGCGGAAAAGTTGTCTTAATTTTTTTAAAACAATGTTAAAAACTGAGGAACCACTGAGCATTTTTGTATTTATATATCCTACCAAGAACTTCAAAACTTTGCTGGATATCAAGTAAGGTACCTACGCATCCACCCAAATTAGCATAAGGAAACCAGACGAACAGACAACTCTAATTATTACTGTGCTTATATATTTTCATAATGCCAGAAATCAGTGGCGTGCGATCACAACCATTAGTAATAATTAATAATTATTAGTAATCTAAAGGTCTGGGTTCAATTCCATTCATTTGATTCGTTTTTAAAACTTTACAAAATTAACATTTCAAAGCGTTTTTAAAAGAGACAAAATATGATTTTGGTCCGCAAAACTTAGTAAATTCCCATTGTTTTCAGTCAATAATTCAGCCTGTGCTTCTCATATTTTCCAAAAAACATTAATAGTTTCTTTATAGTGGATTCCATAAATTTTTATTTATTTATTTAACTTCTCACCATACATTCTTATTTTTATGTTTACATACAAAACAAAATTAACGTCACTAGGACTAGGCCTGTGTTGAGGTTAACTTTTATAAATTTGAGTGATTTTACACACAAAATACTAAAATACACTAAATTTAAAACACTAAAATATCATAATAAAGTAAGAAATAAAGATATCATATTAGTGAACAGATGGGTAATTTAAGTATGATTTGTAATAATATAGACCATAAATAAATCTTTAATTACTATACCCACCAAGAAACAAAGCTAGTACAAAACATTTAGGGTGACACTCCAATTTTGGCAAATGGAACTCAAATAAAATCTAAATAGATTATTCAAAAAACAAATATTATTAAAAACAAATCTTTTTTTTCAAAATTGATTAGATAAGTCGAGTTAAACTAACAGCAGCAAAGCTTGCCGTCTAATTTGTGCTTCATTGATGTTGAACATGTCGATTTTGATGTTTAACATGTCGATATTCTAAGTCTCCCGACTGGCATGAACATTGGCAAAATACTTCTGCAAGCCGCGACATAAAACAGTTATCTCCGTCGGTGACGTAGATAACCATCGGAAACATAGAAATTAATGCTCTCCATGATAGTTACATTGACAAGATAAAGGCTATTTTAAAAATAATATCGGTTTTTTCTTCCGATTTGTCAATATTTTCAGTAAAAATCGATTGATTAACGACGGGTCGTTTCACAGAATTTGAACAATTTGTAGGAACTACGATTTTTAAATGCTGGCAATGTTTATAGAATCGCCACACTTCCGCACATGCGCGTAGAACCGCGCATCTTCATTCTGCTAAACGTCATTCTGCTTTGAACGTCACACCTGCGATTTTTTTTTTTTTACATTAACTCCACACAGGAGGCCCTGAGGAAAATAATTTCCCTCAGGGCCTATGTCATCTGGGAAGCTGTGTGGAGGATCTTTTTGAGGAGAGGAAGGAATGAACATTGGTCTTGAAGAGAGACCCATGTTGTAGGAAGGAGGAAACACAGAGGCCGGCAAATCATTCCACAGCCGAGCTGTTGAACACAAGAACGAATCGAAGAAACGACCCGTTCTCATGTGACAAATGTCAACTGTGTACAAATGTTGGGCACGCGTTTGGCGTGTTTCCCGACTATGCACCGGTGCCGAAGGGATCAATGATGCTAGTTCCTCGGAGCATCTTCCATTGTAATACTGGTAGAACAAGGATAGCATTCCCACCCGACGCCTGTGCTCTAAAGATTGCAATCCGTCTGTTAAGATGGGAGAATCTATCAAACGGACCGCCCGTTTCTGCACAGAGTCGAGGGTATTTTTCAGGTATTTTGGAGCTCCAGACCAGAGGTGGCTGCCAAATTCAACCGTGGGGCGCACTTGCGATTTGTACAGGGTTAGCAGTTGTGTACTATTAAAGTATCTGCGGGCCCTGTACAGTACGCCCAGTTTTTGGGAGGCTAACTTTCCTCTGGCTTCGATGGAGCCCCCATACCTCAGCTGGTCACTTAGGGTTACACCAAGCATATCAATGGAGGGCCTGTTCGGAAGATTGCTTCCGTTGAAAGCGACTAGATTTTCATTTCGATCCCTTTTAGACGTAATCAGACAAGATTGGGTCTTTGAAACATTAAATTCGACGAGATTATTTTTACCCCAAGAGAAAACACTCTCGAGGTAACCGTCCATTCTTTGCTTCAAAGCCTTACGAGCTGTTGGAGTTTGTGAGCCCTTTGGGGGCTTGTCAAACAAAAAGCTATCATGAACTGTACTGTCATCCGCGTAACAATGAATTGGTGCACATGACAAAAGGTCGTTGATGTGCAACAAAAACAAAGTCGGAGACAGAACCGATCCCTGTGGGACGCCAGCATTTATTGAGTGTGAGGAAGAGGTGAAACTGATACTTCGTAGTTCCTAGATATTATTTTAACCTCCGTGTTTCAAGCATTGTCTGATAAATTCGAGTTTCAAATTTTCGTGAATAATAAAGTTCATCAGTGTTAAATATTCAACCTCTTTAATTTAAATATCACCACGCCTGTTCCCCTCCCACCTCCCAGATTCCCCTCTCTGACAATTAACTATATGAAATACGCTCATTTTTCAAACAACTCGCGCATAATATTTTATTAATACAAATTTGAATAATGAATTTTATTAATACAAATTTCATAACATCAGAGCTCACCAGTGTACTGCATAGAAATCTTCACGAGCATGCGCGCAACAACTCAAGTTTCATCGTAATCGGATGAATAGTTTAGGAAATAATTTAATAACGCCAGAGCTCACTATTATATATAGAAACCATTGCTGGCATGCGCACATCAAACCCCCAAAGTTTTATCGCAATCGGATGAATGGTTTAGGAACGCATAAGGGAAAAATAAAGAAACATTATATGTATATAAGGTAATATAATTGTTCATTCAAATTCTGTTACTATCCAAGTGTTGTGAATCAACCGGCCCATGATGAAATAATAACAGTACTTGAATCGTGCTTTACAAAACTTAAATTTTAACTACGAAATTTCATGTAATTGTTATTATATATTCTGTCTAAATAAAAATGAATCGCCGAAATGTATGCACGCTCAAAACTTCCGAGCGACTGCACAAAATTGGATAATTCTTTTTTTGTGTTCGTTATTGTCAGGACAAGGTTTGTATAAAACTACTGGTGAGCTCTGGCATTATGAAATTTGTATAAAAAATTGAAATAGGTGGCACGCGAGCTGTTTGAAAACTGAATGTACCGGGACTGAATGTTTGGAAGGGAAACTCGGGTAGGGGGTTCGTGGGAGGGGGGGGGGACGTGAACCTGGGAGGGTGGAGGAGTACCTGGGAGTGGTGAAAGTGACTCGGGAGGGGGGTTCGCGGGACGGGGGAAGGGGGGAAGTGGAGTGGAGAGAGGGAAGGTGGAGGAGGCGGAGTAGGAATGCGAGAGTGGAAGGCGGGAGAGGAAGAGGAGGCGGAAGGGAAACGGGACGAATGGGAGAGGACACGCAGGGAGAAACAATTTCTTTATTAAATGGCATCGCAACGCATGCTGGAAACTCGCTAGTTGTTATTATAAAATTAAACAGCTGACAAACTACTTCACTTCGGCAGTTTATCGGGTCATATAATGAAGAATAAACTAAAAATAAAATAAATCAGAATGCTTGGAATCTACTGTTATCGCACGTCACTGCCTTGTCTCCCATGTTGCCCTAAATCCAAGCAAGATTTGACTAATCCCAGTATTTACGTTTGAACTCATAACGTGTTGGTTAAAAGCAGTTTAGGGTCTGTGGACCACTGTGGCTCTGTGGGTCCTATAATCAGTCAGGTTCCACCCTCTCGTCTGGACCCTAACTTCTAAATGATATATTTTGGGAATCTTTGAGGAACGACGTCAATTATACGAATTAGGGGCCATACAGAAAATGGCTAGGGTCACTTTATTTTCGTTTAATAAAGTTCACAGGGTCTGGCGCGTTCCAGGAAAGTCATTATAGACTCAGAAATGATCAAACTTTTGTAAATATGTTATTACAACGCACGCTTGTGTCTTATATAAATAAAGGACACTACCAACAAATAAGACATCAATTCATATTTAAAAAGTTTGTTACTATTGACTACAAAAACATCTAACACTGAATAATCGTTTTTTTATCTTCAACCCTACAAAATTCGAACGTATTTTGTCAGTAAATAAAATAAATAAATAAAAAAAATTTTGCAAATAGGTATGTTACCGAGTTATAAAAAGTAGGAAAAAGTAAAATTAATGTTATTTACAATCTTGTTGAAAAATGTTATATAGGTATCTTAAATTATTCATAAGCAAGAACCCCTCTCCCAGGCGAAGTTGAAGGCCTCCTCTAAAGAATTCCATTTATCTCTCTCTTGGGCTATTTGCGGCCAGCAGGGGCTAGTTATTTTTATTATTTAATCTTGTCGGTAAGTAAAAATAATTCCACTTTGCATACTTAGCAATAAAATCTAAATAAATATAATATTTTTTTAACATATCCGAAAACTAAAAACAGCTTTCGAAAGGTGGTGAAATACGCTTTCAAATTGTATTATTAGAAATAACTATGTAATTTTTAACAATAAAATTTTTGAATGCATACTTTAAAAAGTTTTAACAATGGCTCGCCTTACGTTTTTCTAACTAAAATTACTGGTAACGAAAAAAAATTAAAACACAAACTTATTTTTTTAGACAAATGAATTACAAACGTTACTATCACTTCGCTTTTTTGTCGTTTCATGTAAAAATAATTCTTAAAAAGTTCACAAAGTTTCATACATTTTTTTCAATTAGAAACTTTGGTTTCATAAAGGTTAACATTTTAATTATTTTGTGTTAACTTTTAGATTTGAATGTAAAACGTGTTATTTTCTCTTTCCAATAACGTTTAGATCATATTGTCACTTTGATAATAAGGGAGACACAACGATTTCTATGAGACCTGTGTGAATTGGGACAAATGTGGTCTCCTGTGATTAAACGGGTTTGTAATCTTTTTTTGTTATTTATTTTTGGGGTGTTATGCCATGTTGCGCTACCTTCTCCTTTAGCCAACGTTTCGGACAGCGTCCATCATCAGGGCAGATGTGTGTATGTGATTATGATGGACACTGTAACGCTGTCCGAAACGTTGGCTAACGGAGATAGTAACGCATCACGACATAACATCCCAAAAATAAATAACAAAAATACTTTTGGCGTGAAAATCTAAAATCATATCGAGTATGTAATCTTTTTAATTGCAACAATTTAAAAATAAAACTTTATGTATCCAAGATCACCCCTAATGAGTGAAAACCAAATTTACAATAAAAATACTCTAGTTATTATATAATATATAAAAATTAATGTTTGTTTGTCTGTTGTGCGTTCCTAAACCATTCATCCGATTGCGATGAAACTTTGGGGATTTGATGTGCGTATGCCGGCGATGGTTTCTGTGACAGTTGATTCATTCATCCATCAGTTGATGATTACTCATTATATACTTACATTCAATTTGGGAGGCGGGAATGGGTACCGCCACCCCGGGAACCTTTATTGGATAACCAACACCTCTGCCATAGGTCACCCCAAGTGGTTCGCTACGTTTGGTGATTTAGCAGGGGTGCCCGGGACCATGGGGTGAGGTTTGTCTAGGTCTTGGAGGCGGATGACCAAAACACACTGAACCCCAGATTCCTACCCACCCCTTAAACCCTTTTCCTTCCCAGAACTCTCCTCTCCTTCCTTTCCTTAAAAAACCCTCCACACAGCATCCCCAAAGATGACATAGGCCCTGAGGGAAATTGTTTTCCTCAGGGCCTCCTGTGTGGAGCTCATGTAAAAAAAAAAAAACTTATCGAACTCTTTGGCGATCTGCAGTCATGCTAGTGAACTATGAGAAGTTACCGAAAGTTATCGATACACTCCTTATCGATCCACCGTGCTAGTACCGTGCTGTACACGACATGGTGCTGAATTTGTAGTAAAATAAGTAAATAAACATTTGCTTGGCTGCATTAGTTGAATCTGTTCTGTAGGTGATAATAATATAATTCGTGATTTTAAAATGTTGAATCAATACGAGGAAAGGTGAGATGTTTAGTATTTATTACCTGCTATTAATTTAAAGTTAGTTTGTTGGTATAAGTTTCGTTTCTCTAGAAGAGGGGGCGGGACCTGTCGGCGAAATGGTTGATCTTGTTTGTGTATGTTTGTGGGGTTATTTTCAGAATCGGGACAAGTGTGTCGTGGGAATTTACCCAAATACCGCTGTGGTCCTTTATTAGTGGGTTAAATA
This sequence comes from Limnephilus marmoratus, assembly GCA_917880885.1. Taxonomy (NCBI): domain Eukaryota; kingdom Metazoa; phylum Arthropoda; class Insecta; order Trichoptera; family Limnephilidae; genus Limnephilus; species Limnephilus marmoratus. The sequence goes on along the minus strand of OU862928.1, from coordinate 23,926,022 downwards.
GATATTATAATCAAGGGAGATGAGTCCTGAACCATTATTAGTATGAAAACGCGTATCGCCAACGTCGGTCACCCGTACGCGTATTTACAATCCCTACCGCGTTTCAGTCGCTTTAAATTTTCAATATCAAAATTTAAATATTTAGAAATAAAATTATTAATTTCTAATATACACATTGGAAAGATTATTTTATCTAGATTTTAGAACAATTTATGTTTTGCAAAGTGATAAAAAATTATCAATATAGAGGTGTATTTACAATATGTGGCTAAGACTCTTGACTCACATTCCGGAGGTCGCGGGTTCGAACCCGGCATGCGCAAATAAATTTTATTTGATTAATTTGTGTTATTTCACAATTAATTCATTTAAAATAATATATAGTATATTTGCGGCATGTTCCAGAGTGGAAGATACTATTAGTATCGCCCTGGTGTAAGACCACCATTCAGAATTGAAACGTTGCTTGAAAATGGCTTTAGCCGTGTTTAGTGACCAGATCTCAATAGCCAGGTACTTCCCAACCTTCCTCTTCCCCACCTCCTTCCCCTCCCCACTACCTTCAGCCTCACTACATACCCCAATTGGGGATGCCATAGTCTCACTGGCTCCAGACGGGAGCAGTTGAGATTCTTGTGCGGTATTCACTGTAAAAAAAAAAAAAATATGGGAATAATATTAAAATTTAAATATTTAGAAATAAAATTATTAATTTCTAATATACACATCAGAAAGATTATTTTATCTAGATTTTAGAACAATTTTTGTTTTTGCAATGTGATAAAAAATAACCAATATAGAGGTATATTTAAAATGTTAATTGTCGTTACCGCGACTGAATCAGTATAGGTTTTGTAAATGCGCCACCCGTACAACTGCACACCGCATTTACGCAAAGTGGCGTTCAACCCTTTTTTTTAGCCTCACACCGGAGGCCCAGAGGAAAATCATGTCCCTCAAAACCTACGTCAGCTTTGAGGATATTGTGTGGAGAATCTTTTTAAAGAAACGTCGGAGAGGAAGTTTTGTATAAGAAAAAGGTATGAGGAATGGATAAAAAAAACTATGGTATCAGTAAGTCCAGGAGTTATGGAATTGTCAATGCATCCCTCGCACATCGGTGCAAAGCGATGTTCCAAGAGAGTCCTGCTAGAGAGGTCAAAACTGTCAAACTGTCTCTCCCGATCCTACCTGCCACCTAATTGGTGGGGAGACGCATCAGCTGCCAAAAACGGAACAAGCCTCACTTCATGAACGTGGGCACATCTGTTAAGTCACCAAACGTAGTGAACCACTGGGCACTGTGGCAGAGGTGTTGATTATCAAATAAGGTTAAGCAGTGGTACCCATACCCGCTTCCCAAATTGAATTGCCTTTGTTTCTACCTACACACTAAACACATAAATTTCATAACATAGCCGCTTTGATAGTCGGTGCAGTTTGGTCGTATAGATCAAAAGTAAAAATTTAGTAAAAAAAGGTAACACACGTTCCTTATGACTAATTTTGCAGCGCTACAAAGATGAGACACAAAATACGATGTATACGAATTGCGTTTCATTTTCTTTATACGTTTGAGGGAGATGTATGATAATGATTGTATGTTTCCTTTGGGGGGGTGCAGACATCAGTTCACCGTTTGTCTCATTTTCGATTGCTGTTATTTAGTGTGTAAGAAAGAGCTCCAGCATTATATGTTTAAGAACAAAAGCAAAACCATCAGCGCATTGACATCTGACGTTTTTGAATTTTTGGAATTCACTCACCCTTCAATACGAGTATTATCCTTGTAACTATACATTCCATACTTTCAAAATTATCGTCACGGTTAGTTTCTAGTATTTTAGGGGTCTACGGAGACGTCACGTTGCGGCATGTGAGAGAGATGCAAGAAAATGATCACTGTTTTTCCTTTGAAGGAAACAGACCTATGTACATTGTGTATCTCATCTTTTGAAAGAGCTGTATCATTATTGTGATAAGGAACGTATGTTTATTTCATTTTTTATGCATTCACGGTACCGTAATCGTGAAATGTGAAATGTCACGGTAATAATAAAAGCGCTCAATATTACAAAAAAAGTAATAACTCTGAAATTTCAAATTGAAAGAAGTTAGATCTAAATTTTTTTTAAATACTCGAATTGTAGTTTTATAATAAATTAAAATAACATTGTAACTCCAACACCCTAGTAAAGTCCCCTTAATGCGGGGTTAGCTAACTCTTAACACACGCGGTAACTAAATTACGATTACAGGCCGGGGTCAGCCGTGGCCTCTAATAGAGGGTTTAGTTTACCTGCACAACCAACCTGGCTTGCAACTTGCAAGGGTCTATTCGCTAGTCGCCAGTCCCTCGTTACTGCGTGGTGATGTCCCGAATGAAGACAAACGATTGTGTCGATTTATTTACATTGTGATTTGTGTTCGTCGAACTCTCGTTTGATTTTTTCCATTATTCATCAGTAAAAAATGAATGTATGTTTGCTTGTTTTTTTGTAGCTTATGCGGTACCTAAATAATTCATCCGATTGCGATGAAACTTTGGTGAGTTGTTGTGCGCACGCTCTCGATGGTTTCTATATATAGTGATGAGCTCTGGAGTTATGAAATTTGTATTAAAAATTGCAAAAGAATGATTGTTGAATAAAAAAACAATTTTCGAAAGTCTTTAAATTAATGAATTTATTTAAAGTACTCACCTAAGGGAACGTACCCATACTACGTGAGACGTTTAGGGGGGGGGGGTCTTCAAAATGTCACGCTTGGTACAAATGAGCGGCGGCGGGCTTAGGTTTTTGGTCACCGGGGAGGGGTGGGGGGGGGGGTTAAAAATTGCAAAAAGTTGGTCACGTAGTATGGGTACGTTCCCTAAGGTACTAATCAAAAATTATATTTATTTTAATTAAGTATCAAATTTGATTGATCGCTCTTATAATATATAAAAATGAATGTTTGTAATTGAAAATTTAAAAAAAATTTCAAGAGAAGAGAGGGGAGAGGGGAGAGGGGAGAGGGGAGAGGGGAGAGGGGAGAGGGGAGAGGGGAGAGGGGAGAGGGGAGAGGGGAGAGGGGAGAGGGGAGAGGGGAGAGGGGAGAGGGGAGAGGGGAGAGGGGAGAGGGGAGAGGGGAGAGGGGAGAGGGGAGAGGGGAGAGGGGAGAGGGGAGAGGGGAGAGGGGAGAGGGGAGAGGGGAGAGGGGAGAGGGGAGAGGGGAGAGGGGAGAGGGGAGAGGGGAGAGGGGAGAGGGGAGAGGGGAGAGGGGAGAGGGGAGAGGGGAGAGGGGAGAGGGGAGAGGGGAGAGGGGAGAGGGGAGAGGTGGAGGAGGAGCGCGTGAGGGAAAGGTGCCACGTGAAGAGATGGGAAAGCGAAAGGGGAACGGGACGAATGGGAAAGAACACGTAGGGAGAAACAATTTCTTTATTAACTGGCATTGAACAATTCCGGGATGTCGCTAGTTAATCAATGCAAAATAGAGCTGTACGAATTATACTGAAGAAAAAACAATGTAATATAAAAAAATTTAAAAAAATTCGGTAAGCGGGTGGGGTTACTGACGCTCCGTGAACCATTTATTGGATAACGAACACCCCTGCCATAGGTCACCCCAAGTGGTTCGCTTGGTTACTGCGTGGCGGGTCAGATCATTTGAACTCTCTCGGCCCATCGCCTTGCATCGCAGTGGGAGGGATGGATTCACACGCCCGTAAATCCTGGATACGTTGACCCCCAGATTCCTACCCATGCCTCATACCTTTTTCCTTCCCAGTACTACCTTTCCTACTTTTACAAAAAAAAAATTCACACAGCATCTCCGAAGATGACAGGCCTTCAGGATTATGTTTCCTCGTGGAAGAAATAAAATCCTGTATAGAACTAATGTAAAAAAAAAAATACTTAAAGAATCACTTTTTTTTTTCAAAACGAGCATGTCAAACGACAAAACCAGACTTGTTTTTTTTTTATTTTCGGACCACACCTCGCGCTTTTTATTCTATTGAGGGAATTTCATATTATAATTAATGGGAATTACTAAAGGGATCGTCCGATGCTCTGTAGAGAATCCGCTAGCACAGCGCGGGTGTAAATTGCGCACCCTGAATAAAAATTATCATAAAAAATTACAAGTGTGCAGTTCCCACGCGGTAGAAATGAAACCTTCAGAAAACTAAAGTAGACAGAGTGGGAGAGGCTACGAAGCACCGCACAAAGAGGAGACGGATTATTCTATCTCATTCTCTCGCAGGCTAAATCCTATAGATTATAGATGTATGTGTTTGTCTCTTTTTAGTGTCGCTTTTTCATTTTATCGAGTATCAAATCACAACAATGCCAAAAAAAATTCACTTCAAAAATAGAATGCAACGTTTAAGAGTTTAAAGAAAATAATGTAAATATCACGTCGGTTTAAATTCTGAAAATTTTCAGGCCGCGCCAAAAGTTGCAACGTTTACCGCTAAACCTATATTTATAATTGATACCGACCGCCCACCTGTCGTTATTAATTATTAAGTAACAAATTAGCTAAAAGCCGAGATATCTCTTCTAAGGAAACACACGGAATCGTGCGTACGATCTTTACACCTTTCTGCTTTCGGCATTATCAAATAAAATGTGTATCCAGGTACCTAGCAGACAATACCACGAAAAAAACCTCTTTGATTTCCTATGGGCAGACGAATTATCTTCTCATAAAAATTCTACCATGCGGGGTGTTTAGGGCCACTTAGTAATTTTTGTATCATATACCTACGGACTCCAGATACTAATATCTACAGCCTGTATGTCGGATGAATATCTACAGCTCATATGTTGAACTAATATCTACGAACTTCAGAGTGTTGACTAATATCTACAGAGCGTAGGTTGAACTAATATCTACAGAGCGTAGGTTGGACTAATCAGCTAAATGTGTCCAATAGTCTGATATTAGGGATTTTTACATACATACTTGCATAAATTAAGATTTTTAAACTGCATACGCAATATTACGTTATTCCAATATGCTATACATATTTGCAAATCCAACCTCTGCCAGTGCTGTAGATATTCGTCAACATTTTGGTTCTCATAGATATTAATCAACAGTTTCAGCTGTAGATATTCGTCAACACTTTGATTCTCATAGATATTAGTTCGATTTTTTCAGTTTTTGGAATTCCTGTAGATATTAGTAGACGCCTCCTACCTACGTAAATATATATTGTCTCTATAATATGTGTGTATATGTATATGTTACAGCATATACATTAAGGTGGTCCAAAAATTTTTTTTTATTATTTTTCATTTGGCCACCCCGTGAATTTGTTACACGTATTCATAGAAATAACAGGTGATTCTGCTAAGCTTGCCTCAGAGGTTACATTAGAAGCTCTTGCAACACAAAGAACGTTGAAAACGCTCTTAGTTCTTGATATCAAGGACTCTTTCTTGCAATTACCTCCTGAGACTTAGAATAACAATGTTGATTACTTTCAAGGTAAAAGCTGAGTCAAAAATGTGCGTGTTGTTAATGATTCAGCGGAGAGAGGTGTTAAACTATTTGAAGATTACAACACGATACTCACTAAGAATGAGGAAGAAAAGCAATTTTTACTTCATATCGTTGAACAAAACAGAAAAATCGTTTCTACTGAAACATTAAAAAAGGATAATGAAATAATTTTACTTTGTATAAACCACTTATTTGATGTGCAAATCCGACCGGTTTCGGAACAAACGTTCCTTCGTCAGGGAAAGCTTATACTAATTTGACAGTTTCGAACAATGTTTTATTATGGTAGGGGTGGAGCTGTTGCTAGATAATAATGTAGATTGGGTAGGTAGGTATTAGTGTAGAGTGGGTGGGTAGGGGAACAAATCCATGATTGGGCTATATGACAATATTTTTTGTTTGTTGATAATAGATTCATTATTTTTAAGGGATTTTTTAATTTCCAAGGCTTCTAAGTTATCTAAACGTTTTCCTTTATGATTAATATGAAGAATATTTATCCCTGTATTTTTTTCAAAATTATGGTTATTTTCAATGATATTGTTAGCAAACTCAGAAAAATTATTATTATTAAGACACCTTAAATGTTCTTTGATTCTGATTTCAAAATTACGAGTGGTTTTTCCAATATAAAATGAGGGACAATCATTGCATTTGAGTTTATATATTCCGAAATTATTCAATTTATGGTCTTTATCTTTAGTATTTCTCAAAAAATTACCGATATTATTTCTTGTATAAAACGCTGGTTTAATATTAGAAGGAAGATTTTTGCAACATTGAACTGAAAAATTATTAATATACAAAATTTTACGCCATTCTTTATCATTAATATTATTAGAATTGTAAAGATATTTATTTTTTGAAATTTTGATAAGTTTTTTATTTAGGATGTTATCAATTAATTTTGGTTCATATCCGTTATTTATAGCAATTTGTTTTATTATTGAAAGTTCAGAAAGGAAATTATTATTAGACATTGGGACATTTACTAAGCGGTGTATCATGGAATGGAAGGTGGAGTGTTTTTGTGAGACAGGGTGGTTGGAGGTCCTATGAATTACTATGTCAGTGTATGTTGGCTTGCGATATATACTAAAATCGATTTTATTATTTATAATAGATAAAGTTAAATCCAAAAAGTTTAATTTTTCATTGCCTATTTCTATCGTAAATTTTATTTGGTTATGAAAGGAATTTAAAAGGTTAAGAAAGTTGTTGAGTTGACGTTCAGATCCTGTCCAAATGACGAAGATATCATCCACATATCTCTTCCATAGTAAAACATTGTTTAAAAGAGGGGATTTTGAATTAAAAACAGTTGTTTCCAAATCATTCATAAATATATCAGCAATAAGAGGACTGGTGGGGGCTCCCATTGGAAGGCCTTCTTTTTGTTGGTATATGACATTAGTGTATTGAAAATAATTTTGATTTAAAACTAAGTTAAATAAACGAGTTAGGTCACTAGACAGATCTGTAGGTAATGTAGAATCTTTCAATAATTTGGAAATAATTGCTTTACTTTCAGTAATAGGCACATTAGGAAATAGATTAATGACATCAAAAGACACAAGTTTAGCATTAATGGGAAGTACAAAATTTTTCAATAAGGCAATCAGTTCATAAGAGTTCTTAATTACATATTTTGGTGTAAACACATTACTTTTATGAACTAAATCAGTTATTAATGACGATAGCTTAAAACTTGGTGAATTACATGATGAAACGACAGGTCTTATGGGTGTATTTATTTTATGGATTTTGAGAAAACGTTTATTGTACGCCTTTATTGAGGCATACATCCGCACTTTGTCATCCAGCAAATCCCACTCTATTGGGTGGAGCTCACTCACCAAATCCAGATGAAGAGACATTAATTTTTAAGTACTGTTTCTCCGGTCTTATTTAATTCCTCCTCCATGAAAGCCAAGGTGACGTGGCTTAAAGAAGATCTTAAAAGTGCTTTTATATTTAGAAATCAAATTAAACTAAAATTAATGTCTCTTCATCTGGATTTGGTGAGTGAGCTCCACCCAATAGAGTGGGATTTGCTGGATGACAAAGTGCGGATGTATGCCTCAATAAAGGCGTACAATAAACGTGAGATTTTGAATAAAAAGTTGCAGAATCTGTACAATATTAAAATAAACTGTTCTGATAATTCTCCAACGACAAATTATAAATTTTATGACAGAGTTAAAAATCTATCTTCGTGTCAGTTCCTCGACAAAGAAATGGCTTTATTATCTAAAGGTTTAAATTATAACCTTCCTTATAGCAAAGTTAATATTGAAGGTGCAATTGAAAGTGTTGCTGTAGACATTGAAACAGCCCTCTCATACTGTCCTAAAACATTTCAATACAAGAGTGCGGAGACTATTAAAAAAGAAATAAATAAACTTTCCATAAACATGAATCCGGAAATCTTTCACCTTAAAAACTTAAAGAAGAAACTTGAAGATGAAGATCTGATATTAACAAAGGCAGACAAGGGAAATACTGTAATCATTATGGACAAATCTGATTATCACAACAAAGTGATGGACTTTATAAATAGTGATAATTTTGTTATTTTACCAAAAGATCCAACATATAAATTTAACGAGAGTGTATCAAATGCTTTAAAATCTTGTAAATCGGACATATTTAAAGATGATAACATATTATCAAAAAATCCCAAATCACCAAAATTATATGGGTTTCTCAAAATCCATAAAATAAATACACCCATAAGACCTGTCGTTTCATCATGTAATTCACCAAGTTTTAAGCTATCGTCATTAATAACTGATTTAGTTCATAAAAGTAATGTGTTTACACCAAAATATGTAATTAAGAACTCTTATGAACTGATTGCCTTATTGAAAAATTTTGTACTTCCCATTAATGCTAAACTTGTGTCTTTTGATGTCATTAATCTATTTCCTAATGTGCCTATTACTGAAAGTAAAGCAATTATTTCCAAATTATTGAAAGATTCTACATTACCTACAGATCTGTCTAGTGACCTAACTCGTTTATTTAACTTAGTTTTAAATCAAAATTATTTTCAATACACTAATGTCATATACCAACAAAAAGAAGGCCTTCCAATGGGAGCCCCCACCAGTCCTCTTATTGCTGATATATTTATGAATGATTTGGAAACAACTGTTTTTAATTCAAAATCACCTCTTTTAAACAATGTTTTACTATGGAAGAGATATGTGGATGATATCTTCGTCATTTGGACAGGATCTGAACGTCAACTCAACAACTTTCTTAACCTTTTAAATTCCTTTCATAACCAAATAAAATTTACGATAGAAATAGGCAATGAAAAATTAAACTTTTTGGATTTAACTTTATCTATTATAAATAATAAAATCGATTTTAGTATATATCGCAAGCCAACATACACTGACATAGTAATTCATAGGACCTCCAACCACCCTGTCTCACAAAAACACTCCACCTTCCATTCCATGATACACCGCTTAGTAAATGTCCCAATGTCTAATAATAATTTCCTTTCTGAACTTTCAATAATAAAACAAATTGCTATAAATAACGGATATGAACCAAAATTAATTGATAACATCCTAAATAAAAAACTTATCAAAATTTCAAAAAATAAATATCTTTACAATTCTAATAATATTAATGATAAAGAATGACGTAAAATTTTGTATATTAATAATTTTTCCGTTCAATGTTGCAAAAATCTTCCTTCTAATATTAAACCAGCGTTTTATACAAGAAATAATATCGGTAATTTTTTGAGAAATACTAAAGATAAAGACCATAAATTGAATAATTCCGGAATATATAAACTCAAATGCAATGATTGTCCCTCATTTTATATTGGAAAAACCACTCGTAATTTTGAAATCAGAATCAAAGAACATTTAAGGTGTCTTAATAATAATAATTTTTCTGAGTTTGCTAACCATATCATTGAAAATAACCATAGTTTTGAAAAAATACAGTGATAAATATTCTTCATATTAATCATAAAGGAAAACGTTTAGATAACTTAGAAGCCTTGGAAATTAAAAAATCCCTTAAAAATAATGAATCTATTATCAACAAACAAAAAATATTGTCATATAGCCCAATCATGGATTTGTTCCCCTACCCACCCACTCTACACTAATACCTACCTACCCAATCTACATTATTATCTAGCAACAGCTCCACCCCTACCATAATAAAACATTGTTCGAAACTGTCAAATTAGTATAAGCTTTCCCTGACGAAGGAACGTTTGTTCCGAAACCGGTCGGATTTGCACATCAAATAAGTGGTTTATACAAAGTAAAATTATTTCATTATTCTATAATGGATAACCACAAAGTAATAGCTACATTCAAAAATATTAAAAAGGGAGTTTACAAACATACTTTTGAAAGATTGCGGCTAATATTATGTTAATTTTTGCTTTGTTACCAAATTTTGTTCAAATTTAAATACGTTTTATACTTATTTGACTAAAATACTTGTAATATTTATAAACCTTAAATTACGTGTTTTACTTAAAATCCAGAACTTTTGTCAGAAACTTCTAATTCGATGAGCACCCCCTTGTATATAAGATAGGGGGCTGAAATTTTAATAGAAATGGTAGGTGTAACAAATTAATTGGGTGGCTACATCTACATTTGAACAAAAAAAATACTATATAGGCCTGGACCACCTTAATATACATATACATAATAATGGCCTAAAAATTAGCAGGAAAAAGACTGAATATTTGTATTTGCCATTTGAAGACACAAATGCTGTAACTCCTTCGATGCAACTGGATGGAGTAACATTAGCCAACTGTGATTCATTTAAGTATCTGGGATCACTAATCCACAGAGACGGAGGATGTGCAGCGGATGTCATCCATAGAATAGGTGTGGGATGGATTAAATTTAGATCCCTAACAGGAATATTGTGTGACTTCAAAACACCTATAAAACTTAAAGGAAAGATATACCAGACTATTGTAAGACCCGCAATAATGTATGGCTCCGAATGCCGGACTATGTACAACTCCTACTCTAGGCAACTCGAAACATCAGAAATGCGAATGCTTAGATGGTCGGCAGGAGTATCACTAATAGATAAGATCAAAAGTTCACGCATTCGTGGTAGCCTGGGTGTCACAGACATAGTTCATTCCTTTGTTTGCTTGCTAACGTCAAAGATCAAAACCCAGATGATATTATACTCGTAATTGGAGACTTTAATATGCCCACCATAACATGGAAACCACAAGATAAAAATTCACACTTAATACCTGAAAATTTAAATTCAATTAGTTCCTCACTTGCTGACACAATCCATTACTGCGAATTGAACCAATACAATTCCATTAAAAATGTCAATAAACGTATACTAGATTTAGTTATCTGTAACGAGGATTGCCTCGTATCTCAATCATACAACCCTCTTGTCAGAGAGGATTTACACCATCCATCGCTCAAAATCACACTACAATTAGACACACTTCCAACAATTAATGCTCCACCAAAAGAAATTTATCGGTATGATAAAGCTGATTATGATTTAATTAACCAACACCTGTCTAAAACAGACTGGTCTTTTACTCACGATAATGCTGACGTTGATGAAGCAATTTATACTTTTTATGATATTTTAAATAACACCATTAACCAGTTTGTCCCAAAACGTTTCATCAAAAAGAAAAAATTTCCCAACTGGTACTCACCTTCCCTAATCAAAATCATCAAAGAGAAACAAAGACTACACAAAAAATGGAAATCAAATAATAATCCAGTAGATTACATAGAGTTTTCTATCAAACGCATACAACAAAAACACTTACAGAAACATTGTTACACCCAATATATAAATTCAGTTGAGTCTAGTATTCCAACTAACAATAAAAGTCTCTGGAATTACGTTAAAAACAAAAATAGGAAAAATGGCATACCACAAATCATGAACCTTAAAGACGAGTCAGGCACCGGTGCTCATCAAGTGTGCCAACTGTTCTGTAAACACTTCCAATCTATCCGATGAGGGCGCGGATGATCCCAATAATATAGATAATTCTACCTGCGTTAATAATGATAACCCGATCGGGAACGTACAAATAAACAACTCATTAGTCAATAAATACTTGAATAAATTGGATGTTACTAAGGGTGCGGGCAGTGATGGTATCTCGCCATATTTTATCTCAAAATGTGCCAAAAATCTTGCATATCCTTTAACTAACTTATTTAACATGTCCTTAAAAAAAGGAATATTTCCCACAAAATTCAAAGAAGCCATTATAATCCCCATCCATAAAACAGGTTCAAAAAGTAACATTGTAAATTATCGCCCAATCTCAATACTCACAGTATTTAGTAAACTCTTTGAGCGTATTGTGTACGATCAAATTTATATAACTATTGTCCGCAGCATACAAAATCAACAACATGGTTTTTTACAAAAAAGGTCAGTACTAACAAACTTAGTCAACTTTACTGAATACTTAACAAGCAATATGGATAATGGACACCAAGTAGATGTTATCTATACGGATTACTCGAAAGCTTTCGATAAAGTTAACCACTCTATCCTCATTAAAAAATTACACCAATTAGGAATCCATGGTGACTTACTTAGGTGGCTAACTTCATATCTGCATAGAAGACTACAGTGCGTATCAGTTGAGGGAACTAAGTCTAGCTTTTTTACTGTGCCTTCTGGCGTACCGCAAGGTTCTCACTTGGGGCCATTATTGTTTAATGTGTATATATTTGATATTTATAAATGTTTTTTACATGCTAACTACCTAGCATATGCAGATGACAAAAAAATATACTTAGTAATCAAATCTATCAATGACTGCATAAAACTTCAAGAAGACCTAAATCGACTTTTTGCATACTGTAAATTAAACAAATTAATCCTAAATATTTCTAAGTGCAACAAATTATCTTTTACGCGTAACAAAAATAAAATTTCTTTTAATTATAACTTTCATGATACACAAATCCATGAAATAGAATCAATCCGTGACCTTGGGGTAGTACTGGATGTAAAACTAAATTTTATCAAACACATTAACGAAGTAATCAACAAAGCCAATAAAATGTTGGGATTTATAATTCGCATATCTAAACCTTTTCGCAATATTAAAACTCTGTATTCCCTTTACACCACGTATATCCGCCCCCACTTAGAATACTGCACACTAATTTGGGCACCGTTCTACCAATGCCATATTGACAGAATCGAAAGTGTACAAAATAAATTTTTTAAACACGTAAATTATAAATTCAAATTACTCTTTGCAAATAACACCGAATCCTTAAAATTTCACAACTTTACTCCACTTCAAACACGAAGATTAATATCTGATCAAATATTTTTATACAAAATTCTGAATAACGGCCTGGACTCTCCTGAACTCGTAAATTATTTAAGAATTCACATACCTACAAGGCCAACCAGACTAAACCATTTTTTTCATTTGCCAGCGTGCAGAACCAACCTTAGAAAAAATTCTCCAATCCCCCGTATATGCGCGCAATATAACACGCAATTTAACAATATCGATATTCTTAATAACACTCTTGTGAAATACCGAAACGAAGTCAAACGTACGACCACAAATGTTAATTAAATTAATGCACAACTATAGAAAAGGTACAGCATGAGCATCTCCTGTCCCCATCCCACCTTCCTCTGCCTCTTGCCCTTTCCTCTTCCTTCTTCCTTCTAATATACTTATATATATATATATATTTTTTTTTTTTTTGTTATTTTCATTTTCATTTAACGGTTATTACCAATTACAATTGTATATTATATCATAATAACCAAAATTAGCATAAGAAACTGTTTTGGCTTACATCATGTTTAACCTCTTGTATAACTCACCTGTATATAAATTGCTGTTTGTTTCTTACAATAAATAAAATAAAATAAATAAATAGTAAGCTGGAGGAACGACAGTTGAGATGATATGGGCACATAAGACGGAGACCATCAGACCACACAGTGAGGCAGGCAATGTCTATGGAGCTTCATCGACAGTCATCCAGAGGAAGACCGAAGAACTCCTGGATGACTCAATGCTCCAAAATTCTTCAGAAAAACGGCCTGGATGAAGGTGATACTCAGAACAGAAGAAATTACAACCTGAGAACGAGAAGAGCCGACCCCAACAGCCTACCTAGACAATGAGACAGCTCAAGGAAGAAGAAGATGTATATGTTACAGCCAAAGTAATAAATAGGGATATTATACTATGTACTATAGACAAAGTGATAATTGACATATAATTAATCACTTTATCCGGATATTATTCTTACTCATGAATAATATCCGGATTTTTTACATGTACTCTCGTGCAGAAGATTACTTACCAAATTTTATTTCTATTTTTATTTCAAGAAGAATAATGCTAATTTCTTAGATAACTTGCAATTCTTATATTTTTATCTGTTTTTAGTTTTATTTATCCCTAAATATGTTATTTTTTTCTTTTCTCTTCTTATATTTTATTATCTGTTTATATAAAATTATATTACATGTATGACTACCACAACACGGGCAATAGCCTAGTATGGTAGTAAAAAATGGCCAAAAATGTAACATTTAATCATTTATGAAATAATAAAAAAAAAAAAAAAATATCGGGTCAAAGTTAGCCAAAGTAATAAATACGGTCCAACTGCACCTAACCTAACCTAACCTAACTTAACCTAACCTAACCTAATAAATAATAATTATGACTTAGTTATTTTTTTAATATTATTATTGTAGGTTAAGTTAGATTAGGCTAGGTTAGGTTGTTAGGTTAGGTGCAGTTGGACCGTATTTATTACTTTGACTAATAACACTGACCCGATATTATGAATAATATCCGGATAAAATGATTAATTTATCACGTTGTCTAAACAATTTTTTTATTATATATAATGACCATTATTTAATCACTATGACTGTAACATATTATGTATTTATGTGCATGTGTGTATTTATAAGTGTACATTTATATGTGTACAGTATACAAACGTACGTAAATGTATTTACTAATATTTGATTTTGGTTCTCTTTGTTTTATATATTTGTGTTTTAATTTATTTTTACTTATTCTGACATATTGTTACACAAATAATGATGTGATGAATGGAGTGTTCACCTGTAATGGGAATCATCGCTATAACCACGTCGATATAGTTAATTTATTATTGTAATAATTATGTGATCTTTTCAGTAGAAAATGTAAAATCATGCAGTGTCCAGTGTTTTTAACAAAACAAGCATAAACTTTCTAATAAAAGAGTTTTATTAGAAAGCTTTTTAAAAAACGTTTATTAGAAGTGACCTGCCAGGTAAGTATGTTTTCTGGGAGGCGTCTACTAATATCTACAGGAGTTCCAAAAACTGAAAAAATCGAACTAATATCTATGAGAATCAAAGTGTTGACGAATATCTACAGCTCAAACTGTTGATTAATATCTATGAGAACCAAAGTGTTGACGAATATCTACAGCACTGGCATAGGTTGGATTTGCAATTGTGTATAGTATATTGGAATAACGCAATATTGCGTATGCAGTTTAAAAAACTTAATTTATGTAAGTATGTATGTAAAAATCCCTAATATCGGACTATTGGACACATTTAGCTGATTAGTCCAACCTATGCTCTGTAGATATTAGTTCAACCTAAGCTCTGTAGATATTAATCAACACTCTGAAGTTCGTAGATATTAGTTCAACATATGAGCTGTAGATATTCGTCAGACATACAGGCTGTAGATATTAATATCTGGAGTCTGTTTTCTGTATCTGTTTGTAAATAATAAAAATAGATAGAGCCTAAGAACTCACAATCTAGCAGCGTCCTTGGGGTGATTTTTCACAAATACGGCGCTCTACAAATTATCCAATTATTATAATTATTGATCAAGTGTTTCAGATACTTGAATCGGGCCATCTAAAAGTCAGAATAATAGAAAAGTATGTATGAGACGTTGTATGAATGTAAATGAGGCAAAGAGCGTCTGCTAGGACCGAGTTGTTTGGCGGTCTGTCCTCTCTGCCTACCCCTACGGAAAAACATTATGATAGTTAGTTAGTTAGCATGTAGATACGGGACCTATAGGTAAGATATAAGATATAGGTAATAGGCTATATGGTAGTATGTGATGGCACACCGCCTCGGGGGCGCACTTGCCATTGGCTACTCTGCAGATCTTCACCGCCTCCTCTTGCACAGCTATTACCGCTCCTCCACTATCCACTTACTCGACCTGTTGATCTACTACTGACTACACAGGGGCGGACATGGGTAGCAGCATAGACAAGAGCGGATATAAAGGGTATATAATAAATTGAGGAACCAGTTTCCGTTGAATCAACTGTCCGGGGAATCTACTTTCCGGGTGATTAATAGTCCGAGGGATCAACTGCCGGGGGATCAATTGTCCGGGATCTACTTTTCGGTGGTAAAATGTTCGGGGGATCAATTTTAAGAGGATTAACTGTCCTGGGAATCTTCTTTCAGAGGATCAAAAGTCCGGAGGATCATCTGTCCGGGGGGTTAACTGTCCGGGGGATCTACTTTTCGGAGCTCAAATGTTCGGGGGATCAACTTTAGGAGGGTTAACTGTGAAGGGGATCTACTTTTCGGAGCTCAAATGTTCTGGGGATCAACTTTAGGAGAGTTAACTGCCCAAGGGATCTACTTTCTGGGGATCGAATGTCCGGGGGTTTAACTGTCCGGGAATCAACTTTAGGAGGGTTACCTGCCCAAGGGATCTACTTTCTGGGGATCGAATGTCCGTGGGTTTAACGGTCCGGGGATCAACTTTAGGAGGGTTACCTGCCCAAGGGATCTACTTTCTGGGGATCGAATGTCCGTGGGTTTAACGGTCCGGGGATCAACTTTAGGAGGGTTACCTGCCCAAGGGATCTACTTTCTGGGGATCGAATGTCCGTGGGTTTAACGGTCCGGGGATCAACTTTAGGAGGGTTACCTGCCCAAGGGATCTACTTTCTGGGGATCGAATGTCCGTGGGTTTAACGGTCCGGGGATCAACTTTAGGAGGGTTACCTGCCCAAGGGATCTACTTTCTGGGGATCGAATGTCCGTGGGTTTAACGGTCCGGGGATCAACTTTAGGAGGGTTACCTGCCCAAGGGATCTACTTTCTGGGGATCGAATGTCCGTGGGTTTAACGGTCCGGGGATCAACTTTAGGAGGGTTACCTGCCCAAGGGATCTACTTTCTGGGGATCGAATGTCCGTGGGTTTAACGGTCCGGGGATCAACTTTAGGAGGGTTAACTGTCCAGGGGATCTATTTTCCGAGAGTAAAATGGGGGATCAACTACCGGGTGATCAACTTTCGGGGGATCAAATTTCGAAGGGATCAACTGTCAGGGGATCTGCTTTCTGGGATCAAATGTTTGGGGGATATACTTTCCGGGGATCAAATATCCGGGATCAACTCTCAAGGGATTAACTATCCGGGGTATCTACTTTTCGGGGGTCAAATATCTGGGGGTCAACTATCAGGGGAACAACTGTCCGGGGATCAAATGTCCGGGGGTCAACTTTCAATAGCTCAACTGTCCGGGATCTACTTTTCGGGAGTCAAATATCCGAGAGATCATCTTTAGAGGGGTCAACTGTCCCGGGATCAACTGTCAAGGGATCAATCGTCATGAAATAAAAAAGGACAATAGATAAAGCAAAATACAACACGATCAAAGATTAAGATAGGTTGTTTGTTTCTTATTCACTTTTCTTCAAGATTCTGATTCGTCACCTTTCAATGGAACAAAACAAATTGGGCTCATTTGGTTACCAGTTCGTCCCTGAGTCTATGTACCTATACGCATAAATGTAAGTAAGTTTTGTTCACCGTTTCCTGATACCATAAGACCCAATATGCCTTAGCAATATAGCCAGTGAAGCCAAAGTGCTGGCAAGAAATTTAACACAATTTTCCTCAACGCCAGATGACTCAATTCCTGGTATACTAAATTAATACTATGAATGATGGGATTTTGTCGTGGTCTGTGGACACGATAAGGTAATATCATACTCGAAGATCTATAGAAACCTTCCTGGCTATCGGGCATTAAAGTGCAGTTTCTTAGGAAAGTTTGTTCTTGTTGTGTTTTCTCTCTATTTTTTTCTGGGTTATGAGTAGGTACATGAGTATTGAAGACAGAAGCTCTTGAAATGTGAATGCATTAAACCGCGCTACCTGAATTTCTACCGATTTCTTACATATCCCCCTTAAATGTTTGAAGTTATTTAAGCTCTTAAAAAAATATATGTTATTTTTGAAGATAATATCCATATATTAGGTCCTTACATATGAAATTGACGTTTTGGCGTACCGGCAACTTTGATCTCAAATATCTTCTCTTTGGTTAGGAATTCCAATTTCAAATTTATACAGCTATTTACTCATGTATTTGTGTTTCGAAAATTAAAATTCATTTGTTTTTTTCTTTAATTGTTTTTTTTTTCTTTGCTTCACTTAGTTTACAAAATGGAAAACTTGAAATATCGCGTTATTTACGAGTACGAGTTCCACCGTGGCACCAGTGCTTTAGAAACGGCTCGAAGGATTAATGATGTGTATGGCGACGGTGCCGCAAAAGAAAACACAGTGCGTTTTTGGTTCCAACGTTTTCGTTCTGGAAATTTCGACCTGCAGAACAAGCCCCGTGGACGGCCGGAGACCAAAGTTGATAATGAAGAATTGAAGGCTATTGTGGAAGTGGATCCATCGCAAACCACGTCCGAGTTAGCTGCAGGCTGCGGTGTTAGTGATAAAACTGTTTTAATCCACTTGAAGCCAATTGGGAAGGTGAAAAAGCTTGAAAGGTGGGTACCTCACGAATTGAGTGAAGCAAATCAACAAACGCGCGTTAGAACTCTAGACCACACACTGCACATTAGACGGCTACCAAATTAGAGGAGCTTCAATTGGAATGTCTAAGACATGCACCGTACTCTCCGGACCTTGCCTCAACAGATTACCATTTTTTTTCGAAATTTAAATAACTTCTTGCAAGGGAAAAAATTCAACTCCGATGGGGCAGTCCAAACCGCCTTCAAAGATTTTATTGATTCCCGTCCGAATGGTTTTCTCAGTAAAGGGATCGATAAACTACCTATGAGATGGCAAAAGTGCATAGATGGCAATGGTTAATACTTTGATTAAATAAATATATTATGTTATAAAAAAAAACCGTCTTTATGTTCCTCCCACCCAGAACGCCAATTTCATATGTAAGGACTTATATCCCGAAGCCGAAGCGAAAACTGTATGAAATTCCCTCGATAGAAATAAATCGCAAAGTAGGTATGCTCCAAAAATTATCATTTTCATGTCTGTTTCTGTTTCATTTTTTTCATTTTTTTCGTTATTTAAGAACTGAAGGTTATTAAAATAGTTGATCTGAATATTATTGAACTTCAGGATTAAATTATATAAATATTGATAGATATGTGCAATGTGCATGTTTTATCGGCATCAGATATTGTCTATGTCTATAACCTATATTTATTAGTAGTGTACGTGATGCAACGAATAAATGAGATGAAATTTAAAATAAATACATTGTGGCAGGAAAACTGAACTAACTAATCATCACGCGCCGTTTCCCTAGAGCGGACCGCCGAACAACTCGGTCTTGGCACACACTCCTTGCCTCGTTCACAATCACACATCTTCTTATATATCCTCTTCTATTATTCTGACCCTTGGACATGGGTTGTCCCCAAGGTTCTCCTCTTGCACAGGATTTCTGGAATATTTTATTCGATGACTCCTCCAGGTTACCCTTACCTGAAGGCACTATTGCGATTGATTACGCATAGACGACAAATTGTATTTGGTCTCTGGGGACAGTAGAAAAGAAGTTGAAAATAAAGCTGAAGAAGGTTTGAAAATGATTCTTAACTGGGGAAAGGAAAACAGACTGACTTTTGCTCCCCATAAGACCGTGGGTCTCCTTGTGAAAGGCTCCCTCAGTAGAGGTAAAAACCCTTTCATAAAAATGGGAGATACTGCAATCCGTTTTGTAGAGAGTACTAAATATTTAGACGTTACATTAGACAGATCGTCCTCGTTCTTGACTCACGTTAAAAGCGTTTCTAGTAAGGCCCAGGCTCTCTTCTTAAAACTGAGAAGAATCTCAACTGCTGAATGGGGTTTACGTTTCCCTGCGCTCCGTCTATTATACAGATGCGTATATGTGGCACAAGTCTCATATGGTGCCTGTGTATGGGAACATCGACTCGGTAATTCACTTATTCATTCAGCGCTTAAGAGGGGCCAGCGAATCCCCTTACTGGCGCTTTCAAGAGCCTACAGAACAGTTTCATCGGATGCTTTGCCAATTTTGGCTGGCATTTTGCCAATTGATTTAGAAATTAGGGAAGTTTTGACAAAGAAGTGTCTGAAAAGAGGAAGACCTGTAAACCACCTAGGTATTGAATTAATACCTGGTGGAGCAGTGCCTCTCCCTGAACTTCTAAAGATGATGAGAATAAAAACGCTGAGTGAATGGCAGATAAGATGGGATAGATCGAATATGGGAAGATGGACCTTCTCCTTCTTTCCATCAGTTAAAACCAGAATGGAAGGGGCATATCTTTTAATGGACCACCATATCACCCAATTGCTTTCTGAGCATGGGGAGTTTAGAGGTAGACTTCACAGACTGGCTCTATCATTCCATCCCAATTGCGCTTGTGGTGATACCGACCAAACAGCCGAGCACATTTTGTGGCACTGTGAGATTTTGACGGATGCTCGAGACGAAATGATTGATGGTTTACAAGTTATTACGAGACCTGCTTGGAATACAGATCTCGTCTCGAATAAGGTGAACTTTGAGTGCCTGAGGAAATTCACGAAAGTTTGGGTTGAGAGATGGCCTGTTCTTAGAGTCGCTGAGTAGCTGTAAAACAACTTAGGTACCAGGTGTATTTTGCTTCTGAATTCACGGACACTCTTCATGATTCCTTTACATTTACCGCTTGGATTTAATTGTTATGATTTATGTGTTTTGTGTTTCTGTAATATGTTATTTCTTTTATTTTATTAACATTTATTTTATTATATATTATGATTTATGTGTTATATTTTACATTTGCGTTATTTTATTATCTTGTTCACTATGTTTTAAAAAATGTATATAATTGCCTTGCGATTTGTTTTGTTAATAATGACTATACTACCTGTTAAATTATGCCATGTTCCTTGTTTTGTTTTGTTTGTCTTTAACTATTTCAATGTTTTACTGGATGAACTGAACTCAAATTTTTTTTCCCTATCCCCATACGGGGGTGTGCTGGACCTCGTCCCTGCTTCATCTTTAGTTACATTACTAATTTTGCAGATCCTTCTCAAATCATCTGCGCCTCCTTCAATGACATGTGCAGGCTTGAGGCTTGATCAGACGACCTTGACTATCCTTTGTCCTGCCTCTGACTACCCAAGGCTGAATTTTCTTTTAGTCTTCGGGTATTTTACCCCAAATATTCAGTTAACATTCTTTGAGGCTTCACTGAGTGGTTGGCTAAGGGACACGGAAGCTAAGTGTAGTTTATGATCAGACCGAAAGCCATTCACATTTTTTGTTGGTACTTGCCAATTGATTTGAGATTTATTGTATTACTTATGTTCTCTATTTTATGCAGGTGCTTGCGGGTTTTTACAGATGCAATGCCGCCTCATGGAGCCTCATGAATGAGTTTTTCTTTTGCCCTTTTTAATTTATCTTTGTCTTACTAACCTATTTTTTGCATTTTTTTTTTCCTGTTAAGCACTTGCATACTGCTTACTAACAAAGTATGCATGGACACTGGAGGTCTAGATTCGTTAAAAATAAATAAATGTAGCTTCGTTTAACAAAAAAAATTAGAATCTTGCGAGAGCCTTGAAGGAGTAACCATCAGTTACTTATACCAAGGCGGGTAAGAGGTGGATTACCTCCACTGACTCTTGACATTGGCATCACCGAGAAACCGGCTAAGGGGCGCGGAAGCTGAGTGTGGTTCACGGCTAGACCGAACGTCATGCGCATTCTTGCTGGGGCTGCCAATCGATTGGAGAGGACTCCCAACCGTTTGCCATTCCCTTATTACTTATCTACCGTGTCTTCCTCCAAAACAGGTGCTTGCAGGATACGCTGGATACAATCACCCAGCGCTTGCCACCTCGTGGACTTTCACCAACCTGTCCCATTGTCCTGTCTATATTTTGTCATACTAACACATATTGTATCTGTATTTCCTGCTAAGTACTTTCTTACTGCATACTAACAACGTATGCAGGGACATTGGAGGTCTAGATTCGTTATCAAATGTAGAGTCAATTTTACCAGAAAAATTAGAGTCCTTGCAAGAGCCTTGAAGGGATAACCATCTGTTACCTATACCAGGGCGGGTAAGTGTTGGGTACTCCAATGACTCTTGACATGACCCGACTCGAGTATCTGACCCACTTTATCGTGCTATGTCGTCCCCGACTTCTTCTACCATTCACATTTGCGTCATATCCTTACACTTCTTTCCTCGTCCATTCGCTCTACATTCCCAAACCATCTGAGCGTCCCTTTCTTAATCTTCCTCATTACGCTTTCATCAGCCATGTACCCTTTGCGGATCTCCACGTTTCTGGATTTCCACACAATCATACCTGGTTTTACCACAGACACGCCTCAGGGATCTTATTTTTACAGCGTTCAGTCTACTTTAATCCTTCCTCTGCCAGTTCCATGCCGCACTGCCATATGTCAGGGTAGGTACCAGCACTCTATTATGGACGACTAGCCTCGCTTCTTTGGACGATTTTGTTGTTGGCGCCAACGACGTTCAAAACTGATGTAAACAAAAATCTACCCTGGTTGGTACTACTAATATCTACGAACTTCAGAGTGTTGACTAATATCTACAGAGCTAAGGTCGGACGAATATCTATGACGGTCCCAGGGTTGACTAATATCTACAGAGCGTAGATTGAACTAATATCTACGGAGTGTAGTTTTGACTAATCAGCTAAATGTGTCCAATAGTCCGATATTAGAGATTTTTCTATACATGCTTACATAAATTAGGTTTTTTAAACTGCATACGCAATATTACGTTATTCCAATATGCTATACATAATTGCAAATCCAACCTCTGCCAGTGCTGTAGATATTCGTCAACACTTTGGTTCTCATAGATATTAGTCAGCAGTTTGAGCTGTAGATATTTGTCAACACTTTGGTTCTCATAGATATTAGTTCGATTTTTTCAGTTTTTGGAATTCCTGTAGATATTAGTAGACGCCTCCCCCTGGTTGACTGAGCATGACGATGAACCGTTTTAAATTGAAAGTTTGGCATTTTATCTCTCTATATATTTATTTATTTTTTGCTTCTTCACAATTTAAATACATTTTTAGCACGTAATTATTAACCCCACTAGGATTCGTCATTATCTTTGTATCTCTTTGTATATTTGTTTAGTGTTCTGTTTCTGATTCAAGATTGTGACCGTGGATCCTACTGCGAGCTGTCAAATCTCTACATCTCTACATATTATAAATTAAAGCCCCCGCGCCGTGTCCGCCTGTCCGTCTGTCTGTTCGCGATAAACTCGAAAACTACACAACGGATTTTCATGCGGTTTTCACCAATAGATAGAGTGTTTCGTTAGGACGGTTTAGGTATGTAATTTGTCAAGGATTTATGTAAATTGGTTGAAACATAACGATAATTGTTAGAAGTGTCGGAAAAAGTCAAGCCGCCTGGTAGCTTTCTTCGAAAACGCTGCCTAATCCTTTTGGGATATAACAAAATGATTCATGGTGGGATATTCCTCTTTATAGATCTACAAAAAAGTCCGCGAAGGCATAGGTATATTTATCTTTTACGGATCGCTTACTACACCCATTCTATCTTCTAAAAATATGGTCACGTACATTCTGGTAATTGAAAAGTTATTTAGACGGATACAAGATACAGTATTAATCCTTATTAACTTAAATAGTTAGTTACCCCAAGCATTTCATGCACATTATTATAATCTTTCACACCATTTCTACGTATTATAAATTAAAGTCCTCCGTGGCATCTGTCTGTCTCTTCGCGATAAACTCAAAGACGGCGGTGGTTACAAAGGTTGGATTTTACAAAGTGTTTTATTAGCCACAGCAACGCGTGGCCGGGCCAGCTAGTAAATAATAAATAGGAATAATTTATATTATGGTACCTACCTGTTTTATAAAAGTTTGATAAAAGAATTGTTATTGAAATAGTGATGTTTCTTTGGTCAAATCGTATATTTCCATATTTACATAATTTTTAAAACGTTACCTTAAATATTTATGGAATTAAGAAGGTATCTACCTACTTACATTATTTGCGTATTTAAGCACCTACTTACAAACCTTATGATTTCAGATAAAATCTTGGTAATCATTTAAAATAAGATAAAATTAAAAACATTATCTTTTTGGACGCGAGGTTGTAGTATTATATATGTATAGAATTAGCTGACCCGACGAACTTCGTACCGCGTCAGAATCAATAGCTGTTGAATTAAATTAGTTTTTTTTATTAAGTTAGAAATTACGCAGTGAAGCAATTATCAATGCGCAACTGTCCGTGTTTTGTTTTTGTCAGTATCAGAGATGGCGTTGTGTACGGATTTATATTTTTGTGATTTTCTTACTTTTACAATTACTTACGGGAATTCGAGAGGCGGATACGGGTGCCGCCGCCCCGGGAATCATTTATTGAATAACTAACACCTCTGCCATAGATCACCCCAAGTGGTTCGCTACGTTTGGTGATTTAGCAGGGGTGCCCGGGGTCATGAGGTGACTTATGTCCGGGTCTTGGCAGTTGATGCGCCTGCCCACCTGGTTGAGGGAGGCTTTTGACCTTTCCAGCCGGACTCTCTCGACCCACCACAGTTGGAGGGATGGATTCATACGTCCGTCACTCCCGGACACACTGACCCAGATTCCTACCCACCCCTCATACCTTTTTCCTTCCCAGAACTTTCTATCTTCCCCATTCCTTAAAAAGATCCTCCACACAGCATCCCCTGAGATGACATAGGTCCTGAGAGAAATTATTTTCCGGGCCTTCTGTGTGGAGCTTATGTAAAAAAAATGCGTTTCATTTCAGAGATTTATTATAATTATTGTATTTTTCCTTTGGAAGTGTGCAGACATACGTGCACCATTTGTCTCATTTTCGACTATTCACATTGAGTGTGTAAGAAAGAAGGGTAGCATTATATGATGGCAGCACATCAATCAACGTATTGACATTTGACGTTTTTGAATGTTTGGAATTCACGCACATTTCAATATTATATATCTCACAATATTGCTGCAGTTCTTTCAAAATATGAGAATTCGTTCCATACAAAATGTATGGGGAAAATAATTTTCTTTATAACTATTTATTTCGTTAACTCTTGTAATGTTTTAATAGTTATTATTCTATCCGGGGCGGAGACAAATCCAACAAATCAAAGATCATCAAAATCAGCCCAGCCGTTCTCGTGTTATAAATAGTGTAACTAACCCGACTTTGTTTTATATATTAATAAGAAGATATGTAAACCATCAACACCAAATCTGTGCATGATCTAAATCATCATTAACCTTTCAATACTGATTTGTGATCTAAAACTGACGGCATAACAACTCGAATCCTCAAAAATAGAAAAAAAAACCTTTGTAATAAATACGAATTATTTTTAATCACCACCCGAGCCCGTAGAACCTATGAAAAGGGTGTCGGTTCTTTTTTTTCTGTCGGGGTTGAACTTTAAGCTTAGATAATGAGACTATTCATCAAACCAATGTGTCTATGGTCCTTGATTTATTTCTCCGTGCCGGACCTATGCCTGATTGAAAATATAATTATTACGTTAAGATAAGATGCCTATTTCTATGGTTTGGAACACTAATTTAAAAGTTTGACGCGTGTTTTTTTATGCGTGAGAAATAATATTTAAAGATCGAAAATGAATAAATAGACGATGAGAATCGATGGAATTACATCTGAGAAAAGTAAATAGGTAATTAGTTACAACGCGCCCCACCTTCCATAACCTACCCAAGAATGGTCAGTGGTAGATGGGTACTCTCATAATCGCCCTGGTGAAAGACCATCATTCCTGATTGAAACGTTGTTTGGAATGACCTTAGTCGTGTTTGGAATGACTTTAGTCATCTTTGGAAATAAGGTCTAAACCAGTGGCGGATACAGAGGGGGGGCGCGGAGGGCGCGCGCCCCCCCCCCCCCTTGGCCCCCCTAAATATGCATAAGAAAATCTTTCTTCAATCATTCGCTCTACATGTCTAAACCATCTAAGCATCCCTTTCTTAATCTTTCTTATTGCGCTTGCATCAGCCTTGCATTATTTTCATATTTTTCTTACACTATCATACATGGCTTTACCACACATAAGCCGCAGGGATTTCAATTATATAGCATTTAGTCCTTCCTCTGTCAATTTTATGCTTCACTGTCATACATCAGGGTTGGTACCAGCACTCCATTGTGGACTGCTAACTTCGCTTCTTTCGTCAGTTTTTTGTTAGCGCCAACGGCGTTCAGTCCTCCATAAATGCTGAGTTACATGCATTAACCCTAAAATATGTAAAAAAAATATATAAATAATATACCCATTAACCCCTTCTTTCAATATCTCTATCAGCCTTCCCATCTCTCGTAAACATACTTCCCGAGTACACGAACTCATCCACTGTCATTTTTGGGTAACTATTACAAATTGTCTTTGGAGATGCTATGTGAAGGATCATTTTAGGGAAAGGAAATGGTAGAAGGAAAAAGGTATGATAGGTTGTTGGGACTCTCTGGGTTAGTGTGTCTAGGAGAGATGGACGGATGAACCTTTCCCTCCCACTGCGATGCGAGGCAATGGGTCGAGAGATTCCTGCTGGAGACGTTAAATTGTCTCCCTTAACCAGTCCTTTTCGGCTCGCCTCGCAGTACGTGGGCAAACGCATCCGCCGCTACCTTGAAAAACCACATCCTATGAACTCAGGTATCCTTGCTAAGTCACCAAACTTAGCGATCCACTTGGGAAGACTTATAGCAGAGGTGTTGTTTATCCAATAAATAATTCCCGTGGCGCGGTACCAACACTCGCCTCCTAAATTGAAACTTTTGCTTCATTCACATTCATACGTCGTTTCATGTAAAGGAACCCTTAAGGGAACGTACCCATACTACGTGACACGTTTAGGGGGGGGGGGGTCTTCAAAATGTCACGCTCCATACAAATGAGCGGCGGGTTGCTTAGGATTTTGGTCACCGGGGGGGGGGGGGGGGGTTAAAAATTCCAAAAAGTTGGTCACGTAGTATGGGTACGTTCCCTAACATTGCCCGACTAGAGTATTTGATTCCCTTGATCGTGTAATTCAGCCCATCTGCTCCTTGTGACCAGCCAAGTTTAGTTTTAAATGTGTGGTCCGGCAATCTTGTATTTATTTATTGAAGTGAAAACTTCTTTAGCGCCGTTGTGATTTCACATTTGACATACACATACATCTATATGTTTTAGCCTGCGAGAGAATGAGATATTATAGTCGGTCTCCTCTTGTTGTCTACTGTTGTTTACTTTTTATTTTTTTTATATCTTTAGCGCCCCCCCCTTGAGTTTTTTCTGTATCCGCCACTGGTCTAAACAGGTAGGTATAGTTCCCCCATGGGGATGCCATAATCCGAGTTACTTTGTTGCGGTATTCACTTTTCTAATACTTTATTTTTTTAATTTTTCAGATGTCAATGCTCAATGCAGAATCGTTAAGCAGTTTAATGGGGCATTCTGAAAGGAAGAAGTTCTCGCTTTCGGAGCATAAAAAAGTGCGTGGGATCTTCCACGAGTATACGCGTTAGGGACATATAGGTCGGTTAATCTCCTTCAACATGTGTGGATTCAGTACAGTACCGGAGATCAGCTTAAAAAAATGTTTCCCCAAAAATATTTTTCGGCAGGCTTCCTGATGGATACAGGAATAGGTAGTATGTATATTCCCTCATATACAGGCAGGCCCGGACTGGCCAGATCCGCAGGTCCGCGATCGCGGAGGGCCCCCGGCGCGAGGGGGCCCCGAAGGGGCCTCACAAAACGTACAAAAAGAAGATTTTGTCTTGTTAGTAGTTATTTTGTGTTCTTGGTAATGTTTGTTTACATTTTCGAAAAATAAATTACATTTTCCAAAAGTAGAACATGTCCAACAACTGTTTATATCTCGCCGTGTATACGAAAGCTTTATACGATCCACTGTCATCCGCATCGTCTGCGCGGTGACGTGTGTCGTATGTCCACTGTCCAGTAGACAACTCATAAATGAACTAATACCGACAACTGCACCGCGATGTCATATCAGACCAGCTGATCGTCATTCCCCTTTCCCCTTTCCTACATTTATAATAACATCCACCCACACTATTGTTTTCAAGCCACTACAAGTCGATTTTATGCGATGCGGTTTGCTAAATTTACAGCGCAGTTTTTTTTAGTTAAATTGTTAAATTAAATTTTTTGTTTAGAGTTGAGTTGTGGTACATTATTTGATTAATCAATATTACGAACGGAACAAAAACAATGAAGAGAATTTACAAGAGTGGTTTTCAAAAAATAGAGGAAAATAAGAAAAAGAAACAAGAAGATTTCCAGTGTGCCAGTTCAATGTTTACGTGGTTAAAACCATCAAGCTCTACCTCAGAGCTAAATGACACGACTGTAGGTAAGGTCATCGAAATTTTAGATTATTATTTTTATTATGGGTTGTAATTTTTTGAAATTTTGTTCTATTTATTCTACATTTTTACGTCACGTACTAAGAACTTAACAATATTAGTTTTTGCTTTTTTTACTAATAGGGCTAATTAATTATTATAATTTAAACAAAATAAAAAGCTTCATAATTGCATAATCATGCTTTTGACATAATTCATTAATGCTTTGGTGTGAATAAAATCCTGCCCTTTATTTTGAACTCCGTTATAATTATTGGCAGTTCTACAGCATGTGTTTAGTAGTGTTGTGGTATCCTAAAAATACTGTGAATTTCTTATTTCAATAAATAATAAAGTCAACAAAATTCTAAAATCATAATATTCGTATAAAAACCCATCTGAATTGCTTCTTCTTTATAAGTGCCAATATAGCGTAGAAACGGGTTTTCATTGTTTTCAAGCACCTAATTTTCAAAATTATCAGGGGGAGGCCCCCGGACCCCCCGTTTTCTGCCCCCTCCCCCCCCCCCCTCCCCCCCCCCCCCCCCCCCCCCTCCCCTCCCTCCCCAACTCCCCACCCCACGTTAGGGGGCCCCTTTACAGGTTTTAGCGGAGGACCCCAAATGGTCCCAGTCCGGGCCTGTATACAGGTAACGCATAAACCTTTTGTGTACTCTTTCTATTTCTAGGATATGGTTTTGTTCAGAGGGGGCCCAAATAA
The DNA here is from genome assembly GCA_917880885.1 of Limnephilus marmoratus. Classification (NCBI taxonomy): domain Eukaryota; kingdom Metazoa; phylum Arthropoda; class Insecta; order Trichoptera; family Limnephilidae; genus Limnephilus; species Limnephilus marmoratus. The sequence goes on along the minus strand of OU862928.1, from coordinate 23,897,060 downwards.
TGGAGAAAAAAATATTTTTTTAATAACATTCGACATCATATTTTTCATATTCCATGTAAAACCAGAACAAAAATATGATTGATGCAAATCTACTTACTAATTTATCTGTGATAATTAGTTTCCAAGCGTTTTCAAAACGTGCACCAATTTAATTCGACCCGTGCCGGACTATCAAATCGATTTGCCGAAAATGCAACGCATTCCTTCCACGGACATTTCCAGCATGTTTCGCGTTGCCGCCATTAATAATTTGGCGCTCATTTGTCATCCGTCAAATTTGAAAAATTCTCTGCCATTTTTTCAGACCGTTCCGAATTCGAACGCGACAGATACGGCAGCTTTATGGCTTCTAAATTATTGTTTTATCCTACTGGCAATATTTTTAATGTCTTTGGGCAGAGGTAGGTGTTAAAATAATAAGAACTGAAAAATATGAATTCCTACATAGTATTTTTGGCAACATTCATCAGTAAATTTTTGTTAGGAACTTGGAACTTCTATCTCGATGATGAATCTCGATATTTTTTTCGATAATCATAATATTTATCCAGGATATAACTTTGGGGAATCAAACAAAGTTTCTTTTTATATAATAATAATAATAATAAAACGTTTATTTGTTATAGAGAATACATCAGTACAAAGAAGCTTTGACAGTCCAACTAGGAAGGTCTCCCGTTCTAGGACAGTCAAATGACAAACATTTTGATAGGCGTAAATTTAATTTAGAAATGACCAATTTGGGACACAAATCAACAAATCATCGCCAAAAAACTTTATCTTATTTACTAAAGCTCAGGCAAAAATATTTAATTATTTATAATGTATGCATAATTTAATTATTTACTAATTTAGTTATTATTAATTATTTATAATTATGCACACAGCATTCCGATTAAATAGGGTACAGGTAACGTATCAAACGTTATTAATAGCCTTGCGTCTGCGTGGTTGAATTTAAGAAAATCTTACTCTTACTCTACTCTTCATTATTACTTTAAGAATGAAAATTTTAATAAAAAATTTGTAATAGGTGGCACGCGAGCTGTTTGAAAACTGAATTTACTGGGACTGAATATATGTAACGGAGGGTTAACAGTTGGTGGAACGGGGAAGCGAGAGAGGGAATAGGGAATGCGGGGAAGGGAACACGGGAAAGGAAGAGGCGGCGGAAGGAGAACGGGACGAATGGGAAAGGACACGCAGGGAGAAACAATTTCTTTATTAATTGTCATTGCAACGCAAGCCGGGAAATTGCTCGTACTATTATATTTACACGAAATTTTCAGGTCCCAAGTAATAATAAGTTATTGAATTTATTTAGTCACCTGACAAAGCACCTATACAGTGAAAATATTAATCACATCCACCCACATTATTATAATATCTATCACCTGTCAACATAATAATTAATTACAACATTTGGTTCACAGAATACAATCATCATTATAATAAATTTATTTAAGAAGTTACGGTAGCCCCAAGTCACTATTATATCCATAAATAATAAAAACAATGGAGATTGGTCATGAAACACTGTTATTACTACATAAGTAGGTATCGCAAACATCGTTCAACCATACTTCTGGAAATCGCAACTAAACGCGGTTCCGCGATTTTTCATCTCGCGACAAAATGTCCTCCGACAAAATATCCTACGGACAAAACATCCTCCAACAAAATATCTACTTAAACCTAACCTAACCTAACCTGACCTAACCTAACTTAACCTAACCTAACAAAAAAATGAGACAAACATAATACAGACATCCTGTACCTAAAGACAATTCTGTATTATTTTATCCTATTTTACTATTTTTGAACAATAATTTATTGTCTTTACGGGATGTCTGTATTATTTTTGTCCCATTCTTTGTTAGGTTATGTTAAGTTTTAGTAGATACCCATTTGTTTGGGGAATATACATATCTTGACACACAACTCTATTTGCACAGCTCGGCGACAGTCAGCACGCTTCCATGTCAAATTTCCATGTGATTCTATTATATATATTATAAAAACATGGTATTTGAGTATCTACTCCACAGGGAGCTTATTTTTTTTTATCTGAATACCGTGCAAGAGTCTCAACTGCTCCCATCTTGAGCCTTTGAGATATGGCATCCCCAATTGGGCTGAAGGTAGTGGGAAGGGGTAGGAGATGTGGAAGTGCCTGGCTATTCAGTTCTGGCCACCAAACACGGCTAAAGCCATTTCAAACAACCTTTCAATTCTGAATGGTGGTCTTACACGAGCACTGAGAGTAGGTATCTTCCATTATGGGACTTGCGGCAAAAATACTAAGTGTGTATTATTTTTAATTTATTTATTTTATTATTACAATAGCTCCACACAAGAGGCCTTCAGGAAGACAATTTCCATGGGGGCTTTGTCCTCTTTGGAGATGCTGCGTGGGGGTCTTTTTAGGGAAAGGAAGGAGAGGAAGTACTGGGAAGGAAAAAGGCATGATGGAAAGGTAGGAATCTGGGGGTCAGTGTGTCCAGGAGTGACGGACATATGAATTCATTCCTCCCACTGCGGTGCAAGTTGAGACTCCAGATACTAATATCTACAGCCTGTATGTCGGATGAATATCTACAGCTCATATGTTGAACTAATATCTACGAACTTCAGAGTGTTGACTAATATCTACAGAGCGTAGGTTGAACTAACATCTACAGAGCGTAGGTTGGATTAATCAGCCAAATGTGTCCAATAGTCCGATATTAGGGATTTTTACATACACACTTACATAAATTAAGTTTTTTAAACTGCATACGCAATATTATCTACATTATTCCAATATGCTACACACAATTTCAAATCCAACCTCTGCCAGTGCTGTAGATATTCGTCAACACTTTGGTTCTCATAGATATTAGTCAACAGTTTGAGCTGTAGATATTCGTCAACACTTTGGTTCTCATAGATATTAGTTCGATTTTTTCAGTTTTTGGAATTCCTGTAGATATTAGTAGACGCCTCCAAGTAGATGGGTCGAGAGAATCCGACTGGAGAAATCAAAAGGTCTCTCTGAAACAGTCCCACCCGATCCGACCCACCACCCATAAGGTGGGCAAATGCATATGCCGCACACCTCGCCCCATGAATTCGGGCACCCCTGCTAAGTCAACAAACGCAGCGAACCACTTGGGGTGACTTACGGCAATGTTGTTGGTTATTCGTTAAATGGTACCCATGCTCTACATATCAGTGCGAAATGACAAAATTTAATCCTTGCGCACGCCAGGATTTTAACGCGTCCTTCGGATTGCTAGTCGAGAGCCTTACCCCTCGACCACGAATGTTGTTCTAATTCTAATCGCAGTCCTAAACCCTAAACCCCAATTACTACATTATCACCCTCATCTAAATAATATTTTTTACACAGAATCCAACCCTTTGAAAGTATGTAGTTATAGGTAAAGTGTAAAGATACCCACACACGTTAAAAATAACCCTTGCGACACGATTTTGGCGCTGCGAAAAATAGATCCCAGGAGACAGAATGAAGCCAAAAAATTCCAACGTTTTATTCCCATCAGAACTGAGAACATAAGAAAGTCACAAGTCTATAATCATATGGGTATAAATATTCACGAATTCTTCTCTTTTAACTTCGAGAGTTCGCCATAGGAACGACCCAAAATTGACACGCATGTCTAGTCTCTCCCATGAGAAATAATATTACTCACCTGAAATATCTATGGACTGGACGAACTCCCATAGATTATTATTTTTGAGGTTAGGTACTAGGTAGGTACCTTTTATTTTTGCATGGTACCTACCTAATTAGGGTGAAACATCTAAATGACCCCTAATAATGTTTAATCTTAACGTCACGTTCTATAACTCATCGGAAAGTTGTAGGTAAGTTGTTAGTGTGTATGTAAAAACAAAGAAGAGGCGGACGGTGTTTTGTTTGTTTTTTGATTCTATTAGGGAAGACTGGGGACGATTGAAATGGGTCATGATTTGAAAGGGGTCATGATTTGAGACATCATTCATATTAACATTTTATAAGTAAGATCATATATAAAAGCTGTACCTATCAAAACATCACCTCAACACATACCTCACTCGCAAAATACAAGAGCAAAAATAAATAAACACTTTCAAGTTCCCTATGTCAAATCAACTTTCGCAAAAAATCATGAATCGTACCTAGCTCCTCACAATATCTTCCTAACACAAACAAAAACTTACGTCACCCCAAATAATCTGAACTGGCCGTTCAAAAGTTTTGTAATATGGTTGACTGAAAAGGAAAGAACAGACATTCGAAATATAATAAAGAACTAACAGGAGAACATTTTATAGACATTCTCTTTTCATATAATTACTCATTAAATTATATAATATTCAAATATAATAAAATATGCAGGGTACTGCTTGCTAGCAACATTAATTATATAATCATGTACCAACTATATTTACATTTTAACATTTTCTTATCTCCGTGTGTAATCTTATATTACTTATGCAACCTTTTTATGGAAATTTTAATTAAAAAATTTAGATTTTCACGGCCAAAAGTATTTTTGTTATTTGTTTTTGGGGTGTTATGCCGTGTTGCGCTACCTCCTCCTTTAGCCAACGTTTCGGACAGCGTTATAGTCTTCATCATCAGGGCAGATGTGTGAACATGTTTGGTTCTGGCGTCAATTTTAGATCCACCCATAATTCGGATCGAGTGAGAGTGAATCCGGGTTAGTTCCATTATATTTTGCGAACTTGGACCGATTCAAATGCCTCAGAATCCAATTCATTGATTTGTCCGGCCGGAACGATACACTTCAATCCTCCCCGTGTTTCAGCCGTCCCCATCTTTTGAAACTTTAGCCAGCCATGTCATAACGAAAATACATTTATCACCCAGAAGCTTATGAAAATCATATTGCTCCTAACGAATGAAGTAGTGAATAATAAAAATCGAATTTAGGTACCTATGTAAACGCCGCCATTACTATGTTACTACCCTGAAACTTGCTATATGTAGAGTGCTGGAGGAGTTACCTATCTAGTGCTTGTATCTTGAATGTTGACTAGCTGCTGGTCGGCAGACCAAGAAATTCTTCAATGAGATGACCTTCTAGACTACAGTCATTCACGGGCGTAGCCAGGTTTTAGTTTCGGGGAGGGTTCAAGAAAATAAAACGACTGAAAGTGCAAAACTCGTGTCGGGGAGGGGGGGGGGGGTATTGTCGGAATTTGTATTTGCTTTGAAAACTTTTATTTTCTATGTAACTACTTAATTTTTTTCTTTTTTTTAATTAAATTAAAGTAATAAATGTGTATAGAAAATAAAAAATTTTAAAACAAAATACATAATAAATGTTAGTAGTACATGTTAAAAAAATTTTAAGCCGTCAAATTATTCTAATAATCACATTTATGCTGACTGACTGTAACACTAATCACAATACACTAACGCCTGTCTGTTACACTAATCCTGATATATGTTTATTTCAAAGTAGGTACGTGTACACTTACCACTGATTAGAAACGGAACTTAGAAACGGAATTCCAAAAAAAATCAACCGCATTCACCGAAAAAACGGAACATCAAAGTTAAATTATTTTATTTCTTTCAGAGGTCCCCATTTATCTTTTTAGATACATATACATTGAGATGTCAGTGTTACAAATAAAATTCTCTTAACTCTCCTTATTTTAATATTATTGATGTTGATATTTTAACTTTTCGGGGGGGGGGGGGTTGAACCCCCAAACCCCCCCCCCCCCCCCCCCCCCTGGCTACGACCATGCAGTTATTAGTTGGTTTCATTCATATACCTACCTACTAGATCACTCGATGACGTAAAATTTACCAATTTGGTCCTAAGTAGGTACTTTAAATTCGGCTGCATGCGAAAGACCTAGGTTGCCGGTCGGCAGACGTGTTCTCATATCTTCATTTTCCTCTAACCGACCCCTAACGTAAGAAATCATTTCCGTTCGTGTACCTAATTCGTTCACAATTTCCATGACTGCGCGGAACCCTCCACTAGGCGCACCGGCAGACCAGCTTTTTTAAGGCTTACTAAACATCCATTCTCACTATAAAGTAGTTTATCTATGTACTTGTTGACTATGTCTGACGTGAATGACGCTGAATCCCAGTCGTGTGTTGTGTCAAGACTCAGCCACTGGAGCGATTAGGGTCAAAATAGGAACCGCTTTTATTTTTCTGCGATTGACAGCGGTCCGAAATTAGACCACATTCTTTTACCAAAGCTTTTGGACCAAAGTTTACGATTTTATACTATATTTTTTATAAATCCTACGAATATGTGATAATGGACAAAAGATAGATGAATTCATTGGCTATATAGAACTATAATCAGTTTGTATGTCTCCATCTTAAAATTCGGAGGTATGATTTTTTAAAGTGGGCGGAAAATATTCAAAATGATGCCAATAAAATCACGAGCAATCGGAGGAAAAAGTTTTAAATCCCTCTCTCGCTCGACTGGTTGGGTTTCATAGTTTTCGAGAAAATTGAGATGTTTCAATCATAACGTGTTTCGACCGTTCCCATTTTACCCTTTGATTTTACCCTGCTGCGTGCATTATGATAGACCTAAGTCTGGTTTAGTAGGTACCTACCCATAATACATATTATTTTGGATTTTACTACAAAATTATTAATTCTATATTGGTATTTGAAATGTGTATTTCTTTTGTTTAAATTTCTAAGGTTTAATCTTGATAAGTAAAGTTAGATTTCTTGATATTTTAAGGGTCTGGCACTTTTCCATTTTCAATAAAGCGTTAAGGCTCTGCAACCGGGCCCGAAAAGAAGAAGATGGAGAGATACAAAATTACGAATGTTATAGGAGAGCGCAGACATTTACAGCGACAAAATCGATGCGAAAATTGCGAAAATGTTTAATAAAACACGACTCGTTTAAAATAGAGCAAAAATCTCGCGGGCAGAGGGCATTACCAGAGAAAGCCGGAAATACGTCATTTTCAAAAAAGTTTTTAGACGTATTGACTATTTTCCACAAAAAATTATAAATGGATTTCGAAAGATTGTTCTTTTATCTAGCATTCGTATGTAATAAATTTTGAGATTTTTTTTTAATTTTTAGTATAATAAGGTTATTCCATAGGTCGTTGGCAGATTTGTTAAATTTTCAAAAAAGTTTTTGTATTATACCACACCCATTTCAAATAATGTAATCATGCAGTAAAATAAATCAATACATTATCTAGCAGAGTTATGTATTAGAATTTTAATTTTAGTTTCAATAAAATCATTAAAAAATATGTACCTACGTACATGTGTTTCTTGACGAAAATTGGTCCATTTGTGTATTTATTTGCGCACTTACAAACTAATATATTTCAGATTTTTTTAACATTCTTATTAAATTTAGACATTATTGAAAAATGATAAATACTTATAATCAAAAAATAACTACAAAAAGTACACTATTTTAATAGTTTTATCATCACGCCTTTCAGCATTTTTGGATGAAGGTATAAATTAAAGCTAATTTGGATTGAAATAAATTCGATATTGAGTTATAATTTAAAAAAGCTGGTACGGAGAATAATTAATCTTTCTCATTGTAACCGCCCTGCACGATCGGAAGAACAACTTTCGACGAAATGTGGATTTTCGTCCGCTGGCTGGTTAAACGCTCTTAAACAGCATTTAAAGAAACACTGCGATTTTTTTCATATATATAGCTTGTAAAATAACTGAAACAAACGTGTTAATAATAATTTTTGGAGCATACTTTGCGATTTTTTTCTAACGAGGGAATTTTATATAATTTGCGTTTCGGCGCGGGCAAAGTCTAGATAATTATCTTCAAGAATAACATTTTTTTAAGAGCTTGAAAACTTACCGTGAAATATGTAATAAATCGATAAAAATCCGGGTTGCGGGCCCTTAAATTACTAACTAACTAGATTTACTAACATAATCCTGTGATTTTGACGTATCTGCGCTAGTTCCAAGGGCGGATCCAGGGGGGGGGTCCAAGGGCGGATCCAGGGGGGGGGGGGTCATGGGGTCATGGACTAGGACATAGTCCAGGACCTAGGTGAACCTACTTTTTACTTGTATCTATTATTATAAAAATCAAATTATAACTTCTAGTGACTTGACCACGACTATGTGACCCCCCCTGGCGCTATGTGACCCCCCCCCCCCCTGGCGCCAAAGCTGGATCCGCCCTTGAGGGGGTCATGGGGGTCATGACCCTCCCTGGGCTGGGTCCAGGATCTAGGTGGACCACTAATTAAAATTGTTAAACATAATGTTTTCATACATTTTTTGTAAGTATCTATTATTATCAAAATTACCGACCTACTTTTTACTTGTATCTAGTATTATCAAAATTAAATTATAACTTATTGTGACTTGACCTCGACTATGTGACCCCCCTGGCGTCAAAGCTGGATCCGCCCTTGGCTAGTTCTACGCTTAAATCGATTCTGTGCAATAGAAGTTATGGCCGTACAGACTAGGCTAGTAGTTTAGTCGAGTAGCGAGTATTTTAGTAACTAAACGTGTCCGAACACCTTTAATTTAGCAGTAAGTATTAGCATTTTGCCCATTTTGGTCAGTCAAGTGACGAGCATAAATATACAAACCACCCACGTGACGAGTTACTCGCTACTCGACTAAACATGGACTAAACCATAAATATACAAACCACCCACGACTAAACTAAACTGCTAGCCTAGTAAGTCTGTACGGGCCATTTGAGCCATCTATTGCCAGATTAATTAGTTATTATCGCTGTCGGTAACAAGAAGAAGAAATTTACTAATTCCATTATGCCCAATAAACTGTTTCCTGGGAGTGCCGCTAGATGGACGGTCGCCGTTTTGTTGTTAATTATTATTTTGACAGACCGACGGCGTTTGAAGTCATTTAACGTCGAGGCTTGTTAAAATAGTAAAAATGTCAATTTTACGAATTTATTTACTTTCACCCACAAAATCCGGCCTATGAAATGCGAGAAAATATCATTAAAATCCCTCGGTGAATGATATAAGTGACGCTTCGCGTACTACATAACCCCAAAAGTTTGCCGCTTGATTCTGCAAATTTTGTTTTCGAAAGCTTCACCATGTCTGACGCTTGGGAGGAATGGCAAGCTTTGAAAAACAAACAAAATAGTTACAGGGAAAGATTAGAAAAGCGGAAAAAGGAGCGGCAGGACATCTTAGGGGCTACCCTCGGAGTCCCTATCAAGTCTGAAGGTTCACCAGGGTCCATTAAGCAAGAAAAAGGTGTGTCGAGTCCTTGCAGCATCAAGAATGAAAACTGTAAGTCATATTTCTTTATACCATGTACAGGTAAATCATTTTAAAGAGCTCCTTGTGTAATGGTGTATGGGATGGATAAATGATATATAATGATCATTTACCTTTTTATCACTCGACTTTTGGATGCAAACCTAAAAAACTGATTACAATCTTTAGAGTACAGGCGTCGGGTGGGGACGCTACTTGTTCTACCGGTATTTCAATGGAAGATGCTCCGAGGAACGCGTCATTGATCTCTTCGGCACCGGTGCATTGTCGGGAAACACACCAAACGTGTGCCCAACATACTGGCCGCTTCTTCGACTCATTCTTGTATTAAACAGCTTGGCTGTGGAACGATTTGCAGGCCTCTGTGTTTCCCCCTTCCTACAACATGGGTCTCAAAAAGACCCTCCACGCAGCATCTCAGATGACACAGGCCCTTAGGGAAATTATTTTCCTCAGGTCCTCCTGTGTGGAGTTAATGTAAAAAATGCAAATTCAAATAATCTCTATTGTACAAAAAAATATAAAGTTCGGTAATTGTCCGGAACAAACGGTTAATACGCACTTTTTTTGATAAAACTTTTAGATTCTTCTTAATTACCATAAAAGACAACTATTTGCATTGGGGGAGGTTGAAAATGTTACATTTTTAATTTTATTTACGTAAATTGAAAATTTGCTTTCACACTGTCACCCATGTTTTTTTGATAAAACTTTTAAAATTAAGATAATATACACAAGCCCGCTACACAAACCCTGCTTTGCCAGACAAACCATTCAAAAACGTAGGCTGTTTTTTAAAGTAAAGATAACATACACAATCGCGTTACATAACCGTTGACGTTTGTTCCGAATATTTACCTAAAGTTCAAAGGGTATAGCTTATAGCGTACGTCCTACTTCTTACGGTAAAGTTTTCGCTTACTGCCAAATATGCCCAAATTATTGAAGTAACCCTTTGTTTCAATTACTACAAGAAACAACGGTAAATATGCAGTTAGTCTACCTCACGGATAATACGGAACGTTTGTGTTGTCGAAGTTTGATGCACGGATAATACGGAATGTTCCTTTTTTTAACTAATAGACAATCAAATATGACATTTGTCAGAAGTACCAATTTTATAATATAAATTCTCTGAAATAAACTCGCATTTCATCATAATTTAAAAAAACATCCCAGGTTTTGAATGGTTTGTTTGGCAAAGCAGGGTTTGTCTAGCGGGTTTGTGTAATTATTCTAATACATTTTTTACCATGTTCTACTGTTATAAATACAGGTACAAACTTGTCAATAATGCATTCACTTTTTTTTTACGGAAAAATATTTTTTCTATGATTGGCAGCATTGATTGTATGTCTATGAAATTTTAAAATAAAAACGATGAATAAACAATGGCGTTTACCGCGTGAGTGAATTAATTTTAACAAAATTGAAATGTTAAATGCATATTATTGCATGTTTTTTTGGTCTCCCCCGACTTAAATACTCACTTTTCGTAATAATAAAGCTAAATCTAACTGTTTCAATAAAAAATATTCCGTATTAACGAGTAAGCAGTTTATTGCATAAATAATAAAACAACTATCTACTTCGGAGGAAATGGAAAATTGTATACAAAATTGGTTATATGGATCTTAGTTAGGGTTATTTAAATAGTTTGTGCGTATTTGGATTGAAGCGGAACCTCTCGGTAAATGTCACTTCATGCTAACAAAATTCAAACTAGACGGCCCACTGGTCGGCATCGCACTCGAATTTTATTTTAACATTTGGTGCCTGTTACAGCGGACTCGCAGTCCAAGTTTGAAGAGCTGCTTGATACGGAGAAAGCTCTTCTGCGACTCCTGTCCGGAGTCCTGCCTCTACCCGCCAGCTGCCGGGACATCTCAGCCATCCTGGGGAAGGATGTGGCATCCACCACTGTCGCCAACCTGCTGCACAAGTTCTCGGCTCAACACCTCGTAGTGTAAGTGTCATTTTACTTTTCATTGAAGACAAAATCAGTGACTCAATCGAAAATAATTTCTGTTTTTGAATGAAAACCAAAATCCAAAACGTAGTAGGCTGAAAACTTCATCTGGGCCGCAGGTTGGGCATCCCTGATCTACAGTAAAAGAGGGGAGAGTATGATTAAAGTTTGTATTAGAGACGTAGCATGGAGCACAATCTATAGTATCTATTTTATCCATTTTATCCATCCCTCCCACTGAGGTGCAAAGTGAAAAGTTCAGAGAGTTCAGCTTGAGAGGTCTAGGTTAGGTCTCCCTCAACCATCCTTCTGAACCGGTCCGCCACGCGGTAGATGGGCAGAAACATCCGCCGCCAAGACATAGGCAAACCTCACCTAATGAACCCGGGCACCCATATTGCCTCTCAAATTGAATTTGAAAATGTTTGATCATTGATAATTTTGCTAGAAGTGAAGAAAATTTGAGATTACTGACAAGCTTGCAAAACTCTTTTATGGGTTTGTTTCTTTATTATTGTGTTGTGATATAAAGTAACAACGCATCGTTTCCATAAATATTATCTTTTCCCCAGAATCAAAGAGACTGCTAAAGAAGCAGCGGGACTATCGCAGGTGGAAGTGATATCTATTGAGCATGTGAAGCTGGCAGCGATGGCGCAAGAGTTGGGAGTCGACGCCATCGATAAAGCAGATACCAAGAGCGATGACACTAGTCGGAAACGGAAAGGTTTGAATCTCCGATATTATTAATTTTACTTAAATGTTTTTAGAAAATTTATTGACATAAACAGCCGCTTTTTTTGAATATTCATAGAAGAGACTTAAATCTTCTTGTAGGTTTTAGTGTTGCAATGATATATGAATTTCGTATTTCATACAATCTTACGATTGATTACAAATTTTAGTTAGCTTCTCAGAAGCTGGGCGTACTGTACATGGTCCGCAGATGCTTTAATAATACACAACTGCTAACCCTGTAAAATCGCAAGTACGCCCTACGGTTGAATTTGGCAGCCGCCTCTGGTCTGGAGCATCAAAGTACCTAAAACGGGTGCTCCGTTTGATAGATTCTTCTATCTTTAGAAACGGAATGCACTCTTTAGAGCGTCAGGTGGGAATGGTGTCCTTATTCTACCGGTTCTGCAACGGAAGATGCTCCGAGAAACTGGCCTTCGGCACCGGTGCACAGTTGGTAAACACACCAAACGCGCGCCTAACATTTGTACTTGTAACATGATATTTAATTGATAATTGATATTTGTCACATTAGAACGGGTCCACGACTCATTCTGGAGTTCAACAGTTTTGCTGTGGAAGGATTTGCCGGCTTCTATGTCCTCCCTCTCTCTCTTCGAGACCCAAGTTCACTCTTTCCTTTCCACAAAAAGGCCCTCCACACAGCATCCCCAAAGATGACAGAGGGAAATTATTTTCCTCTAAGTATAATATTAAAATAATACATCTATCTAATCATTTATTTTTTTTTCTTTTTAGCTGACGAGGAGTTAGAAGAAGGGTGTACAAAAGTTTCCAAGACGGCTCCCGAGAGAGACGACAAAAAATCCGTCAAAAAGAATGAACCCGACATTTTGGTAAGAAGGTATTACATACATAATTTTTTTTTCTCCTCTTACCTCTTACCTTGGGCACCAAAACGATTATATATAATCGTTATGTAATTTATCATATAATATGTAATTTATATGTGTACACTGACCTCTCCACTAGCAATCAAGAGGATGCAAGTAGCAATCAAAGGATGTTCAAATCCCAGCGCGCAAGTAAATTTTATTTGATTGAATCGAGTTATTTCATTTAAAAATAATATATAGCACATTTTGCATCATATTCCAGCCTGGAAGATACTCTCAGTATCGCTCTGGTGTAAGACTATCATTTAGAATTGAAACGTTTCTGAAATTGCTTTAGCTTGTATTTGGTGACCAGATCTGAAAAGCCAGGTACTTCCCCACCTTTCTTTACCCATCTCCTTCCCCTTCCCAAAACCTTCAGCCTTACAACATACCCCAATTGGGGATGTCATAGTCTCACATGCTCACGGAAGCAGTTGGTACCCCTGTGAGATATTCACAAAAAAAAAATATTTTTGTGTGTAAAAATGACATTAAAAATTACATTATGTGCACACAGAAAAATGAGTGATTGGTTCCATGGTATAATGTATGTCTCTGTCTACAGTAAACGCATCCGTTATCGCATGTTTTGTCACTTTCATCACTTGGTATTTTATCTCATATCTAAGTGTGAATAAATATTATATTGTAATTAGTGACCGACCGAAGGTTCGTTTCGGTTTCGGCAAGTGTCGGCAAAAAAATCTAGTTTCGGCATCAGTTTCGGTTTCAGCAAATTTTCTGCCGAACCTTCGGCCGCACCGAAACTCTGCAAAAGATCTCAATAAATGGTAAACAATCTTGGAGCACAGCACAGGTGCGCTACCCAGTGAGGCCGACATTGCTGAATTGTATTTAAAAATGTTAGATATTATATCAAATAAATAAATGCAATTTATATTAAAATACTCAATTAATGAGGTCCTTCCCTTATAATGTAAGTGTTGATTATTGACAAATTTTTGTTCCAAGCAGTAGTTAACATGTATGGTAATTTTTAGTAATATAAAAAAAAATGTTTTTTTCACATACTTACGTCAATTATTGCTTTTTTATTTCATTTAAGATGAAGTCATAGTAAATAATGCAAAATCATATGTTTTTGTTTTGAAAATTTGATCGCTTAGAAGTATTGTAGATGCTTCAATTAAATACTGCGTGTAGAACATACCTTGGCCCTTAAAAATATCGGTCATTTTTTTATAAGTTTTTTAATAAGCCTATAAAAAAATAAAGTATAAGGTCTAAAAAACACACTTTCAAGTCCAAACTCTCCTATTTATAAACCCCTTTTCGGGTATGGTTTTATCGTGTAATTTGGCAAATTCAGTTTATTTTATAATAATCGCAAAAAAAGTTGATATTTACACCCAATCTTCCCAAAATAAAATAGAATATGCATTTTCGCGTTGATATTTTACAATACGGCCGCTAGTCGACGAATTCGGTTATTCAAAGTGACCCCTATGGCGTCCACCGAAGGACTACTGTCCACGGCACAGTAGTGAACTAGTGGATCGCCTTAACACATGTTAACTGTTTTTATAAGTGTAAAAAATAAGCCGAACTTCAGTATCAATAGATTTTTAACATGTCTCAAAAAGTTTCGGTTTCGGCCGAAACTGAGACAACTACCGAAGATTCGGTTTCGGTTTTGGTAGAAAGTCCTGTTTCGGTCGGACACTAATTATAATACCTTTGTTCCATTCGAAACTGTGTACGAATTACAGCTTCAAATGAAGTGAAACGTAAATATTTCAAACGAAACGAGATGGTGTTTGCTGGAATTGGGTGATAATATGTGTATGAAAAAACAAGGTATGGAAGGAAAAGGGATGACAAATCACTTACCACTATATCTCTGCAAAGAAACGCACAACACAATCACAATATAGTTATATAATTCCACCGCAATACATCGAGGTAATTATCGCCATAATAAAACGAATGAGTACAAATTAATATTATGTACTTCCAAGATGGTCAATTTCCTTCTTTTTACTTAGAAACGAGATTATGTACATGATCAACAACTTGCTTCCAAGTCTGAATCCTTCTTCTGTTTTTCTTGCTTCAACAAATGCACTCGAATTTTCACCATTTTCTTGCCATTATTCCAAATTTCAAATACTTTTCAAGCAAGGTGTTGTTAGGGAGAGTTAGAAACTGGATAAATGACATCCCTTTAGGAACTAAGCATATTCTCATTTCAAAACCAAAAAACTGTTATGCTTCGCCGTGTTATTTTAAAACCGTTGTTGCATCCGAAACTGCTTACGAATTACAGCTTCAGATTCACTTGGAAATGGACTGTAAATACTAATAATGAAACGAATACATATTTATATTGTTTCAACACGATACCTCGATGTAGTTATCGCCACAACAACACAAAAAAGTACAAAACGATATTGTACTTTTGAGATGGTCAAATACCTTCTTTTTAGTTCAAAAACTAGATTATGAACACAATTAACACAAGCAATTTGCTTCGGAGGTGGTACCAATTCTTGTTTTTCAGAAAACAAAAAACACTTGAATTCACTCTTGTCATTGTCATTGTTCCAAATTCAAAATGCTTTTCCAGCAAGGTAATGTGGTTAGGACGGGTAGGTACTGGGTAAATGACATACCGGTAGGAACTATGCATATTCTCATTTCAAAAACAAACAACCATGTTATTTCAAAACCGTTTAAGAATAGATTCAACAGTACCTACCTATTATGTATTTTTATATAACAAATGTTGTAGAGGCAAACGTGTGGTAAAACCACATAAGCTCGTGTGAAAAATGTAGATTTGCAAAGAATGCAAGGCTGATGCTTCCAACAGCCTATTTATTACGCTTTCGTAATAAGTAAGATTAACATACTGTTGTAGGTTTGTCGGATTGTAGGGGGGGCGGATTACCGTGGGTCAACTGTATATGATGCCAATGTGAGTGGTAAAAGAATTCGGAGACACTTGTGAAAGACATAGCGCAATCAAGTAAACCAAATACTTGAGTCGGGTCATGTCAGCGGTCAGAATAACAGAAAGGTATGTACGAGACGATGTATGTATGTGACTGAAACAAGGAGTGTGTGCCAAGACTGAGTTGTTTGGCTGTCTGTCCTCTCTGAACTTCTTCCTCTCCTCCTTTTTTATGAACAGTGCTCGGTGCCGCCCGCCGGATTGCGTATGGTCTTTCGCTGTCATGAGCTGATTACTCATGACGGCTGCTGTCTATTTTGTTCATTTTACTTTTTTATGTCGATGTTACTAACCACTTGTTTGACTATCCACGAGGCTCACTGCTTTGGCGGTGATTACCTCCATGGGCTTTAGAATTGTAGAAATGACCATTACAGTACAGTCCTGTAGGCGCAACCGCATACCGCCACCTAACCCAGTATGAGGGGACATTGAAGGTCTAGATTCGTTACATTAAATGTAGAGCCGTTTATTCAAAAAAATTAGATTCTTGTGAGAACTCCGAAGGGGCGACCATAAGTTGCCTATACCGGGGTGGGACAGTGGTGGGTACTTCAATGTCTGTCCTCTCTACCTACCCCTGAGGTGAAACGGCGTGATAGTTTTTTTTTTATTGATTATTTATTTTCATATTTCAGTCATTATTGTCAATGCCATCGAGTAGAGAGAAGGAAAACAAAAAGATGGGAGAAGAAATTCTAGATCTGCTAAGTAAACCGACTGCCAAGGAAAGATCGCTAGCGGAGAAATTCAAATCACAAGGCGGTAAGTTACATACATTTCATATTTCAGTCATTATTGTCAATGCCATCGAGTAGAGAGAAGGAAAACAAAAAGATGGGAGAAGAAATTCTAGATCTGCTAAGTAAACCGACTGCCAAGGAAAGATCGCTAGCGGAGAAATTCAAATCACAAGGCGGTAAGTTGCATACATTTTTACAGCATCCTAACATATCCATTATTTTAAAGTTGCGAGAATAAAATGCATTAAATAATTAATATGATTTGTGTGAACTAGTTCTAGGGAGTGATTGTATGCACTTCATCGACGATCGAGTTTATAAACTCAGCTGTTCCGGATGTGACAAGGTTTATGTAGGCCAGACAGAACGGACCATCTCCAAAAGGATATCAGAATACCCTGACAAATCGCCAATTGCCGAACATTTAATTGAAACCGGCCATTACTTTAGATTTGTTCCTGAAGTCGTGAGAAAACCCATAACAGAGTTCGATATGGCCACGCTTACTACAAAATCGTACTTCCAAGTATTAGTACAGAAAAATATAAACTGCTTACTGCAGTTTATAACCAAAGAATCCACCTAGATATCACCGTTTATCCTGTATTTTTAGATTTTTTTCAAAAAAATTGTTAAATTTATAATTAATTTTTATTCATAAAAATCATCTACCCAAATTTGGGTAGCTATCACTCTAGTATATAAGGGCATTCTCAATCATGGTTTTTTTTTTTTAACGCGGAGACGGTTTTTGAATAGTTCCCGTGAGCACTTAGGCCATTGGCCCATTGTGCTATCTTCCATTTTACCTCAATCCTTTAACAATACCCCAGTCCCTTTTATAAAGTTCACCAGAGTTGTCATTGGATATATGGCTATGTCTTCTGGTTCTACAGTTTGTTTTCCCAGGTATCTTGAGCCTAGTTCCCACCAGGGCAGGACATTGGTGAATTGGAGTTTCTTCATCCTCTTCACATTTTCTGCATCTATTGGTGTTTTCCGCTCCCAATATCTGCATGCGTCTCCTGAGATGGCAGCTTCCCATTAGTAGTCCTACAAGTTCCCTTTGCTCTGGTCTGTTTATGAGTACTTTGTATTGCCCCATTCCGGGTGCCCTCTCCCATTCCTTCCAGTGCTGGGATTTGACCCACCTCTCAATATGTAATTTGGTGTGGCAAGCTGCTACTCTTATGGCCGGCTCGGATCCTGCAAGTGGTGTTTTCGCCCCTTTCCTTGCTAGTTCGTCTGCCCGCTCGTTATCCTTAATACCCTTATGTCCTGGTACTCAGATCAGAGTTATTTTATTGATGGTAGGGATTTCTATAAGAATAGTCCGGCATTCCATCACCAGTCTGGAGTTGCATCAGTTACTTTCCAGTGCCATTAGGGCTGCCTGACCCTGTGTCTCGGAGGCACCACTGTCCATGACACTGTCCCCAGTGTCATTCAGCCTGAGCATGGTAGCCCATAACTTGGCTTGAGATGGCTATTGCAGGTTGTGTTTCCACTCCCTGAGCGATGGGTTCACCACACTCTCTACGATCTTAATTTCAGGTGCCCAAGTTATGGAATTCTGTCCGCACGGCACGAGGGCCGAATGTTTGCGGAACCATACCTCCCACCAGAAGACACAACCCTCGGAGGGTGCAGGCAAGGACGGCTCCGAGCCAAAGGGGATGCATCACAACAACCACGTCTGCAAAAAGCTCCACTTCAAGAAAATCATTCAGACTCACACTGACGAGACGCTGGGCGACTGTTCCTTTTTGAACACCTGCTTCCACATGGACACTTGCAAGTAAGTTAACATCATATGCCTTGTTACGTTATTACCTCCTTCTTTAGCCAACGTTCCAGACAGGTTTACATTGTCCATCATCAGGGCAGTGTGTAGTCGAAGATGTGATAAAGTGTGCGCATGTATATAGATGCGATGCCATGTTGCCATCTCTGTTAGAGAGCTGGTGTTTGAGTATAATTTAAAATGGTTTTCTGGGTTTAGTAGTTTTTAGCGTTTTGGTGTAACTGTCAATTACTGGATACCAAGAACTATTGAACTTAGCCCTGTCGTCTTTATTAATATGAATTTGATTTTTGTGAATTTTTATTTAAATCAACCTTAAGAGCGTTTAACCAGCCAGCAGACGAAAATCCACATTTTGTCGAAAGTTGTTCTTCCGATCGTGCAGGGCGGTTACAATGAGAAAGATTAATTATTCTCCGTACCAGCTTTTTTAAATTATAACTCAATATCGAATTTATTTCAATCCAAATTAGCTTTAATTTGTACCTTCATCCAAAAATGCTGAAAGGCGTGATGATAAAACTATTAAAATAGTGTACTTTTTGTAGTTATTTTTTATTATAAGTATTTATCATTTTTCAATAATGTCTAAATTTAATAAGAATGTTAAAAAAATCTGAAATATATTAGTTTGTAAGTGCGCAAATAAATACACAAATGGACCAATTTTCGTCAAGAAACACATGTACGTACATATTTTTTAATGATTTTATTGAAACTAAAATTAAAATTCTAATACATAACTCTGCTAGATAATGTATTGATTTATTTTACTGCATGATTACATTATTTGAAATGGGTGTGGTATAATACAAAAACTTTTTTGAAAATTTAACAAATCTGCCAACGACCTATGGAATAACCTTATTATACTAAAAATTTTTAAAAAATCTAAAAATTTATTACATAACTTCACTAGATAAAAGAACAATCTTTCGAAATCCATTTATAATTTTTTGTGGAAAATAGTCAATACGTCTAAAAACTTTTTTGAAAATGACGTATTTCCGGCTTTCTCTGGTAATGCCCTCTTAAAACAACGCTGGCCTTTTCGTTCTGAGCATTTAGTTTTTTTTTTAACTATTTTCATTAAAATTTTACCACTATTTCAGTCTGTATTTGGTGTTAATATAGCGGTGTGGGAGGCGAGTTTGGCGTGGCAAGCCACCAATGAATGCTAGCAAACTACTATCAGATCACGCCCTTTCTACACATGGCAAGAAACGTGTGACTGTGCATCTTCTGTCTACATTGAGTTTCTATCCTTAGTGAGTAGATTTTAAGTGTAATAAGTGTCCCTTTCTTCCTCTCGCCAGGTATGTCCACTACGAGGTGGATGGCTCCATCCAGCAGAAGGACGGAGACAGCTGCAGCACGATGCCGAGTCAGAGCACCTCCAACTGGGTTTCCCAGGGCTGTTCGCAGTCCCTGGCCACATCTTCAGGAGTGCCCAATGGAGCAGGTAACCATCATCCTTATAACTGGCAGCGCAAAATCTGAACAGATATTCCATAGAAGTGTTAAGACAGGCCAATGAACTGATCCCAATAAGAGAACTGAACTGCTCCCATCAAACTGAACTGCTCCCAACAAACTGAACTGCTCCCAATGAACTGAACTGCTACCAACTAACTGGGCCAGTAAGACTTTGGAATCCCCAATTGAGATGTGTCATGATGCTGAATGTAGCGGGGAAGGGAAGGAGACGGGAAAGAGGAAGGTGAGAAAATACATGACTATTCAGATCTGGTCATCTTGATCACTATACTTGATGGCCACCGTGGTCGAAGGGTAAGGCTCTTAACTACGAATCCGAATGTTCAAATCTCGGAACTTGGTTTTCTCAGCAATAAATTTTATTTGATTGTTTTTTCACCATTAATTCATTTCAAATAATATATCGCATATACCACACCACAGAAGATACTCTCAGTATCGCCCTGGTGAAAGACCACCATTCAGAATTGAAATGTTGCTTGAAATGGCATCAGCTACGTTTGGTGACCATATCTGAATAGCTAGGTACTTACCTTCCTTTTCCCCATCTCCTTCTCATCCCCACTACCTTGGGGATGTCATAATTTCGCTGGCTCCAAACAGTTGGGAGCAGTTGGGACTCTTGTGTAATACATATTCACATAATTTTTTTTTTGTAAATGTATCACAGTGTATTCTTTCAACATGTCCAGCCTATCACAGCCTTTGGCCTACAAACTTTAACTTCCCGTAGTTTTGGTCAAAACATAGTCAAACTTTCCGTAGTTTTGGCCGTTTGAACATGTGCACTGCCTCAACACTACTAACCGCTCTATCGTCCAGTCAATGATGTACCTCGAACGGACACTAACACATTTACGGGTTGGTTAAAACACGGCCTCGTAAAAGTATTAGTAAAGAATCTTGTAATGGAGAAGCTATTCTACACATACATACGCACATACTCTTATATACCACATATACAGGGTGTTCAGGGACGTACTTGACTGACTTTAACCAGTGATTCCTGACATTATTTGGAGTAAAAAATGTAAATGAAATTTTGAACTCTGGTGACAATTTTGGTGTTTTTTATTTATTTTTTCTACAAAAACATAAAAAATGGTAGGTGTTGGACAGTTGGAGACGGGGTTAGGGGTTGGTCGGTTACTCGGCTGAGTGACCAGTGACGATATGCGGAAGAAATTTTTTTTTGTTTGATTTTGAAGAAAAAATTTAGAAAAAAATAAAAGTCATCCAAAAAGTCACCTGAGACCTAAATTTCATTTACATTTTTTTACTCCAAATAATGACAGGAATCACTGGATAAAGTAAGTCAAGTACGTCCCTTAACACCCTGTATATTGTTTATCTTTATGTAAAATCTCCCTTGCACATACTAATCCCAGTGGTAAAATGTATATAATCACTCTCCAGATATTAAACAGCTATTGAGATATTCATCCTTACTAATAAAAAAACATGAAGATAAATAAAGACAAAACAAAGCTGCTGACTGTAGGCCGAACGCAACATCAGATGAGAGTAGAGATGTCAGGAGTTCCACTAAAGAACACCAAGGGACGGTCGGTCTAAGAGCGCGGTCGACAGCCGTATACACCAGGCTAGGCTTGCATTCAATAACAGGTCGAAAATAATAGAATCGAATAATATAGACCTGAAACTGAGAATACTCCTCATCAAGACCTATGTATGGAGTATCTTGATGTACGGCTGCGAAACATGGTGCCTATCCAAAAGAGATAAACAGAGACTAGAGGCTTTTGAGACGTGTCCTATAGAAGACTATTAGGAATTTCCTGGAGAGACCACATTACAAATGAGGAGGTTCTCCAAAGAATCGAAGGAGGAAGGCACCTGCTCAGGACCTTGTCCGAAAGGCGCACAAGATGGATCGGCCATGTAATAAGACAAGAAGGCCTCTTGCATGCCATAATGGAGGGTATGACCGAGGGGACAAACTCTAGGGGACGCCCACGCCGAGAGTACCTGGAGGTCCTGCTGGTGGACGTGCGCTGCTCATCATATGCAGACTTCAAAAGAGCCGCAAAAGACAGGGAAGAGTGGAAGAGACGAATAGATGAAATTGCTGCAAACCAATCCCAGGATTGAAACCTGAGAGAGAGAATAAAAAAAACACTTAACGACCGTTAAGCTGGGTTTCTACAACGTTACTAATGACATGATGACGTTTTTATGTTGGCTGAATTGAACTTTGGTAGATTTGTGTGACAAAATTTTCATGACGTTTTTTAGTAAGGCTGTACGTCATTGGTATCGATCCTTGTAATTATTTTTAAAAACCTTTCAAACTGTTTGATCGCTCATTTTATCTATGTACTGTTTGTTTCTAAAATAAATAAAAAAAAAAATCAATTTTCTGACATAGATTCATTCTACATCGCTCATATTATTCTTTATACCTTAGTTTGATGGAAAATCCTATTAAATCTGCATCGCCACCTTCCAGGAAGCCAGAGACTGTCCAGCAGCAGCGTGATGGGTAGGATATCAGGATCAGGCGCTTCTGCTGGCGACCCCACTGTGTTACATCCTCCGCAGTGGGTGCAGTGTGACCTGCGATACCTGGACATGACAGTATTAGGTGAGTCTCTAACTACCTATTATTATTATTGTTTATTAAATCGGCGATGGAATAAGGATAGTTCTCGTGAGCACTGGGCCCATTGCGCTACCAATTTTGTGCTAGCATTTCTTTGAGTTAGTTTCCAGGTCTCTGTTTTCCTGCATTTGGATCCCCTGGAGAGTCCTGTAGGGGTAAGGGTTTTCCCATTGAAAGTTCCTCTTTGTTTCCTAAAGGCCCAAGAGGAAAGAGTCCACTGAGGTGGTCTCAGTTCTCCTCTCTGGTTCCGTGAAGGCTCCACGAGGTGGTCTTCAGCTCTCCACTCTCTCCCTTGGTTCCCTGAAGGCCCCAAGAGGGTCTGAGCTCTCACCAAGGTAGTCTTAGCTCCCTGAAGACCTAAAATTTGATGAATGGTTCAAATTCTGTGAAACAACCCGTCCTTTGTTCACTGCACACGCTACCCTTACCTCCATATTATTATGAAACATGCTTTTACACATTAAATTGTTAAAATTTTTCCTTCCATAGAATAAAGAACAAAACTAGAAATGCCTTCCATACAAATTTGAATTGAAACAAATGTTCCATATATGTATATATATATACACGGTGTCCGGAAACTTGTAGGACAAGCGGGAAACTGGTAAATCTATATCACATTCGGAGTTGATTTGTGATATAACTTTTTTGATTTGAGCTTTCGTTTTCGAGTAAATCGGGTCCGAAGTTGGAATTTTTTTTGGTTAAATTTATAAAATTGTTCACTAGGGGGTTGATTTCAGCTGTGTAATGTCTTATAAAATGCATCGAAGGGTAAACCGGGCTCAAAAGTTTTTTTAACCCTTTAGTTGCCGAAAAAATGGAAAAATAGAAAAAAAATAATATTAAAATCGAAATGCTCAGATCGAAAAAAATAAGTTTTTTGGGTTCTCTACGTGATGTACAACGTGTCCGGAAACTCGTAGTACAAGCGGGAAACTGGTGAATCTACATCACGTAGAGAACCCAAAAAATTTATTTTTTTCGATCTGAGCATTTCGTTTTTAATATTATTTTTTTTCTATTTTTCCATTTTTTCGGCAACTAAAGGGTTAAAAAAAATTTTTGAGCCCGGTTTACGCTTCGATTCATTTTATAAGACATTACACAGCTGAAATTAACCCCCTAGTGAAAAATTTTTTCAAATTTAACCAAAAAAATTCCAACTTCGGACCCGATTTACTGGAAAACGAAAGCTCAAATCAAAAAAGTTATATCACAAATCGACTACGAATGTGATGTAGATTTACCAGTTTCCCGCTTGTACTACGAGTTTCATATATATATTTTTTTTTTATGTGAACACTTTACAAGGGTCCCAACTGCTCCCGTCTGGAGCCAGTGAGACTATGGCATCCCTAATTAGGGTATGTTGTGAGGCTGAAGGTAGCGGGGAGGGGAAGGAGGTGGGAAAGAAGATGGTGGGGAAGAGCCTGGCTATTCAGATCTGGTCACCAAACACTTCTTCCTTTGCGCTGTCCCAACTCATTGCCTAGGTAAGCTGTTGGGGTCGGCTCTTCTCGTTCTCAGGTTGTAATATCTTCTGTTCTGGGTATCGCCTTCATCCAGGCCGTTTCTCCGAAGAATTTTGGAACATTGAGTCGTCCAGGAGTTCTTCGGTCTTCCTTTGGATGACTGTCGATGAAGCTCCATAGACATTGCCTGCCTCACTGTGTGGTCTCCGTCTTATATGTCCATACCATCTCAACTGTCGTTCTTCCAGCTTGCTATTTATGTCTGTGACACCCAGGCTACCACGAATGCGTGAACTTTTGATCTTATCTTTTAATGATACTCCTGCCGACCATCTAAGCATTCGCATTTCTGCTGTTTCAAGTTGCCTAGTGTAGGAGTTGTACATAGTCCAGCATTCCGAGCCATACATTATTGCAGGTCTTACAATGGTCTGGTATATTTTTCCTTTCAGTTTTATAGGCATTTTGGAGTCACACAATATTCCTGTTACGGATCTAAATTTAATCCATCCCACACCTATTCTATGGATGACATCCGCTGCACATCCTCCGTCTCTGTGGATTAGTGAGCCCAGATACTTAAATGAATCACAGTTGGCTAATGTTACTCCATCCAGTTGCATCGAAGGAGTTACAGCGTTTGTGTCTTCAAATGGTAAATACAAATATTCAGTCTTTTTCCTGCTAATTTTTAGGCCATTATCCTCCAGGATCTTTCTCCATCTTTCCAGGCTATTCTGTAAGTCACAATGATTATCTGCTATCAGTACTACATCATCTGCAAAAAGCATAGTCTTGAGAATACTGTTCATTTCTTGACTTGTTAGATAATTCATGACCATTATGAATAGCAGTGGGCTGAGGACAGATCCTTGGTGTACCCCCACTTTAATTGGAAATTTTGGTGATGTCCCTGATGTGCATCTTACTTGAGTTTCAACGTTTGTATACATATCTTGTATGGAGAGCACATATCCTTCTGGTACATTGTGGGCTCTCAATGCCGCCCATATCAGGCTTCGGGGAACCCTGTCAAATGCTTTTTCCAAGTCTATAAATACCATGTGCAAATCTTTTTTTGCATCTCGATGTTTTTCAACTATTATTCTAACTGTTTGAATAGCATCTATTGTTGATTTTCCCGACACAAAACCGCATTGATCGTCGTGTATTTTTACAATATTCCTTATTCGTGTGTTGATAATTCTCTCATATATTTTCATGGTGTGAGACATAAGCTTTATCCCTCTATAATTGTCGCACTTCCTAGAGTCTCCTTTATTTTTGTAAAAGGGAAGAAGGTAACTCTGCCTAAAGTTTTCTGGCATTGGTTCTCCATTCAGTACTTTATTGATTCAGTACTTTATTATCTGGTCACCAAACACGGCTTAAGCCATTTCAAGCAACGTTGCAATTTGGAATGGTGGTCACACACTAGGGCGATACTGAGAATATCTTCAACTCTGCATGTAGAGAGTATCTTCCACTCCGCGTATAGCCCGATAGCCCAGCACTCCGTCCCACTTGCACTCGCCCGCCATTGTAGATCTCCATCCCATTTGAATTCCATAATCACTCAATTGGGCACATATTTGGATCACTAAACATGCCAAAAAGGCACTTATTTTTTTATTCTTTTTATATTGTTCCTTCCCAAAATTCCCCACCTTCCTCTACCTCATCTCTTTCGGACAGTATTGACGTTAAAAAAATACAAGTGTGCACGCAGTTCACACGCGGAAGATGTGAAACCTTCAGAAAACTAAAGTAGACAAGAGCGGGGAGACTACGAAGCACCGCACAAAGAGGAGACCGATTATTATTATTTTTTTTTAATTCATCTTTATTAATTCTAGGCTTACAATTTAATATATCCTATGCCTGTCTCACTAGGAAAACCTGTGTTGAGAGCAGGCGCTTCAAAAACATGTACAGTTTATAATAAAAAACAGTAATACAAATTCTCTCTCAATCTCTCAGGGGGCGTTCAAGTATTACGTAAAGCAATTTTTGAAGATTTTTGACCCCCCCTCCCCCCATGTAACGCACTGTAACGTTTTTGTATCACCCCCCCCCCCCTCCTAAACGTTGCATAACGCCCAAGTGACAATTTTTACCTGAAAGTCACAATTAAGTTGCGCAAAGTACTGGAAAGTCGCTTAAATACCTTTTTTCTAGTTTTAATCGCGTTTGCAGTAATAAATAAAACAAGAGATTTCGATAACGAAAAGGGTTGCCAACTTGGAAGATTTTAATTCCCTAGTTTTTTTTAATCTAAATAAAGAAAAACATGTTACGTAACGCGTTGTTCGAACCCCCCCCCCCCCCCCCCCCGTAATGCACAGTAACATTTCACGAGACCCCCCCTCCCCCCCAAGTGCGTTACGTAATACTTGAACGGCCCCTCACAGGCTAAATCCTATAGATGTACGTGTTTGTCTCTTTTTAGTGGTTTTTTTTTGGTTTCATGGTGTTTCAATTCACAACGGTGCTAAAGAAGTTTTCACTTAAAAAATTATTAATTTCTATATTTGAGTGTAAAATTGTAGAAATCTGTATTTTCAGGAAAGTTTGCAGTGATAATGGCGGATCCGCCCTGGGACATTCACATGGAGCTGCCCTACGGCACCATGTCCGATGACGAGATGAGACAGCTCGGGGTCCCGCAGCTACAGGACCACGGCCTCATCTTCCTCTGGGTCACCGGCAGGTCAGGAAATTTCAAACTTGTAACGAAGAGTTTGTGTTGCATATGAAATGTCTAATGTAACATTAAAAAGATGTGTAATATAAAACATAAGTAAATATGTGCCCAAAGGAAATGAAAGATGGCTAACCAAATAAAACATATCAATTTATTAAACATTACAAAGACATTATTTTAAAATGGGAAATTAGCAATTAGCATGAGACTCTAAAATATTAATGTGATCTTAATAAATAACTCAAAGTCGCCTAGGGCTCTAAGATAATCTTAGTTTAGAGTTGAATTGTTAAATTTAAATTATCTAAGGCCCTCCATTCATGGAGATACTTACAATCTACGTAATTGTGACGAAACCACAAGTACCCTGCTGATATACCACTTTTTAATACTAGTCTCCGTACACGGCGCTATCCGAAATGTACTATAACTCTTGGAAGTTTTTGTCGATTATAAACATAATTATGAAACACTATCATCAGTGATATCCATAATGTATCTCGGGGTCACATTTGATTCGAAACTTACCTATTCAGATCATACAGTGGCATCATCGTGATACAAATTTCTTGGATTTATAATAGGAACAAGTAAACAATCTTCAAAGACCGAAGCAATGATATTGATATTTTTTTATTTATTTATTTGTACACGCCCAATTAGGGCTTTTACATATGATAAAATTAAAAACACATTTGTTATAATCAAAGAATTAAGAGATAACAATTAAATAAGTATCAAGTATAGATTTTTTAACTTAAAACAAAAGAGTAAATTATAGGATACACATTCATATACATTTAAAGAAGTGATTTTCTTGCAGCTTAAAAGCAACAGAATAAAATAAAGGATACACATTCATATACATTCGACACATATTGAAAATTTATAAACATTTCAAATTTATCTAGATAGACATACAGATTTAATAACAATGTTTTTATAGGTTGATAGACTTTCAGTACCGTTGGTGTTCATGTAATATTTATTCCCTGTACTGTGCAGTCGGTTCATTACTGAGTTTGTTTCTGAATTGGTACCTGAATTGTTACAATGGTAAGGTACAATCTGACGAACCGTTCTACTAGGCACATGAAAATTAATCAGCCTAAGGAGTTCAGGGGAGTCAAACATGTTATTAACAATTTTATACAGAAAAAATAGATCAGTACATATTCTTCTTTCTTTTAATGTAGCGAGGTCCATAATTTTCAACAGTGACATGTAGCTAATATTTTCAATAGGAATTCCTAATCTATAATTTATATTTCGTAAAAATTTATGTTGGATTCGCTCGATGGATTTTTCACGAATATTGTAAAATGGATTCCAAATGGTTGAGTTGAATTCTAAATGACTTCTGACAATGGATGAATATAATATTTTTAAAGTTTTTAAATTTTTGAAATCTTTTGAAGTTCTTAAAATGAAACCCAGCATTTGCATCGCTTTAGTGGTTATATTATTAATGTGAGAGATAAATGATAATTTTGTGTCAAATATTATCCCCAGGTCTTTTATTTCGGGTACAGATACTAGGGCTTGATTGTTCATCCTATATGTGAAAATCAATGGGTTATTCTTCCTATAAAATCTCATGACTTGACACTTTTTTACATTAAGGGTTAATTTATTTTGGATACACCAATCAGAAAAGCTAATGAGATTTGATTGTAAGAATAAGCAATCATTAATATTGTCTATAATTTGGTAAATTTTCATATCATCTGCGAACATCAATATAAAGACACGAGTAAATACATTTGTAACGTCATTTATAAATATGTTGAAAAGAATGGGTCCTAGATGTGAGCCCTGGGGCACGCCACTTGTAGCTTTAAATGTGTAGGACAGTTGACCTTTGATGCAGACAGTAAGTTCTCGATTAGACAAATAATTCATAAACCAGGATAGTAAGTTACCAGTTATGCCATATTCCGCCAGTTTGTTAACAAGAATTTTAAGGCAAACCTTATCGAACGCTTTGCTGAAATCAGTATATATGGAATCGACTTGTTGTCTATTGGCAAGTGCCTTTGATATATAATTTTCGTACAGGGATAGGTTGGTTAAGGTTGATCTGCCCGAGACAAAACCATGTTGGCAAGTTGTAATGATGGATTTCACGCTAGGGTTTATCTTTATAAGAATCAATTTTTCGAAAAGCTTGGGTATGGATGATTGGATACAAATTGGACGATAATTATCAATTGCAGATTTATCCCCGCTTTTAAATATTGGTGTTAAATAACTTTTTTTCCACAGTTTTGGGAAATTACCCGTTGACAAAGACTTATTAAATAACATGAACAATGGAATGGATAAGCTGTCTGCACAGTTTTTTATCAGAATGGGTGGAATTTGATCCGGTCCAGAACTTAATTTGGATTCAAGTGTTTTAATGTAATTTGTAATGTCAGTGAGGTTAATTTTAATATTAGATAATTGCAAATTTATATCAGAATTAAATTCCGGAATTTGTTCATCTGAAATGCCGGGTTCAAACACATCTTTAAAGAAATCGGCAAACATGTCAACAATTTCTTTTATGTTGCTAGAACTCCTTTGTTTATGGTTCATAGTTCCAGGGATCCCGGCTTCATTTTTTTTCATAGATTTTACATGTTTCCAGAAGTGTTTAACATCATGATTTATTGTATTTTCGACTTCCATTATATAATTTTTATAACAAATTTTAGACAAATTTTTGCAATCTTTCCTGATATTTTTAAATTTAATATAATTAGGTACAGATCTATTTTCTTTGTAGATTTTATGAGATTCTTTTTTACAATTTATCAAGCAAATTAATTCTTTAGTAAACCATACAGGATACTTTGATTCTTTGTGTTGGATAAGAGGAATATTATTTGAAATTACATTATAGAGTTGCGAGTAAAAAAAGTCAGTATTTTGATCAATATCACCTTCATTAATTATATTCAACTGCATTATGCTATCAAAGCTAGAATACGCTTCTGCTGTTTGGGCCCCATACCAGCAAAAATACATAGAATTGCTGGAACAATGTTTTAAAAAATCCCGGTTATCTTTATATGAGAATGCATAGTGAATACCAGCGATATGCATCATATGAATTTGCTCTCTGAAATGCGCTACGAAGTCTCTAATCTAGGGGGAACGGGGCCCTTGAGCCCTCCGTTCGTGGGGATACTTACAAACTATGTGATTGTGACGCAGCCACAAGTTCCGTGCAGATATACTACTCTTTTCCGTACACGGCGCTACCCGAACTTGATCATTTTTCACGTGCAGCGTGGAGTGAACACGCTGTCATGCGATGTCATATGACTTTTCTTCCAACATCAATCCTGTGACTTCTCCACTAAATCGTTTCTTACGTATTCTGATAAAGTATAGTTATGTAAACACGCAATTTTTTCCACTTCCAGAACAAATCTAACATTACTTTCATGTTCCGACGCCATTTCTGTCAAACGTCAAACGAATAAGTATCAGACACAAATGATGCGAGCGTCGCGTGCGATCAGCACTGTCGGTATCGTGATACTGAATGGAAACCGACAGCCACCGCATAGCGCCGTGAACGGGCACCAGCAATATCGTAGGGGGGGTACTTACGATCGGCGCGTATGATATGCGCACGAGGATCGAGTATCTTGTAAGTATCTCCGTCAACGGAGGCACATAATGTTACGATGTTATAATTCTATAAAGATCTATTCGGAAATATAAAATAACTAGCTGACCCGGCGAACTTCGTACCACCTAAGAATCAATAACTGTTGTGTTAACTTATTAGCTGAATTAATTTCATTTTTTAAGTTAAAATTAATACTCAAAATGAATTAACAAATGTAATTCACGTGGCAGCAAGACATTTGCTTTATTACAGCGAATCGAAATGATTCACGCGGCATTATTGTAATACTTTCTGTTAAAACTATTTACTGGGTGGGTTGCACTTGGGTCGATTCCCTTCATTGAAGCACCTTGTGATATCCAACATTTTGCGTTTTGTTGCCGTTAGATATCTTCCCAGTTCCACCGGGCGCATCGAGGAAAAATAAGCCACCATTTCCATCATCAACTGCCTTCATTAACGTATCGTGCACTTCCTTCTGTTGGGGGTACAACAGTGGTACATTCGTTCAAACTGATTGGTTCAATGCATCTTGATTAGGGATTGCAATCCCGCAAAGCGGGATCGCGCAATCCCGCGGGATCCCGCAACTTTTATTAATCCCGCAATCCCGCACCTTCAAAGCGCGAATCCGCGGATCCCGCAAGTTAAAAATTTGGCGCTAAAACTTTCGCGTAAATCGAGAGTAGCACGAGCGCAATGTTACCGTTTAGCACAAGATAGCCCGCCTGCCGCCAACCGCTAGTGGCGCTAGTCGCCGGCCACTAGAGGATTGGCCGGGGACTAACGGCCACTAGCGGTCGGCGGCAGGCGGGCTATCCTAGTATCCTGTATCCTGTCGGCGCCTGCCAGTTGTTCATAAATAGTACTGCGAAGCGCACGTATGAGGTATGAGTTATCGGTATGTTTAATGTTTTTTTGTGTGGAGACCCTGATTTTACTTTAATTGAGGTTGCATTTGGAATGTGAAGTTTATGTTGGAAAAGGATAGTAGTACAGATTATAGTAATGATAGTAGCATCTAAGAGAAAGTTGTGATTTGATTATTAGTCATTATATGAATAAAACTGAATTAAAAATATAAAACTGTTAGGAGTAAGTGTAAAATTAAACAAAATTATTAAATTATGCCAATTATTTAACCCATCGCTAGCCGATAGTACACCGGTGATAATCACAAAAAAACAAATTTTGTACGCGATTTTGACCCTTATGTATAAAGAAAGTGTATGAAGAACAATGTCAGAAACGCTTGCTCTATTATCGTACTTTACCATAGAGAAACCAGCAATGAGACAAGTCACTTCGAATAATTTATATTAAATTTTCCGTAGCGCGCGATGTAAAATAATTCTGCGCATGCGCGAAAAAAAAAAAATGTTGTTTCTACTATTTTGGACCCTTCTATGTACAAAATCTGTAAAGGAAGTGTCAGAATCGCTGGCGCCAACATTCCCTATGGTATGGGTAAAGACTTCATTCACCCTGTAGCCACAAAATATTTTAAAATAATTTTTATCTGTGGGCATCTCGAACTGTCATTTTGGCGGCCGCGTCACATTGCCGATGCGTGACATGCGTGTACCTCGAATAAAACATCATAAAACCTATCAATTTACGTAAATAACGCAAGTAATGTTATTTTGGTAAATAGTTTATTGTTCTAGGAATGTGTTTCAGTCAATAAAATATACGATAGGTTAAATTTAATCAACAAAACATTCAATTGAAGATCGTGAAATTTCGGTGTTTTTCTGGAAAAAGCCTGGCCAACAACGGGTTAAAGATGAATCTAAGAAAACAGATTACTAACTACTTTGATAATAGAAAACTTAATTAATACAAACGAATTAATTTCTGTTGCTTAATGTAAGAAATGTTAAATAAAAGTTGATTTTTACCCAAAAATCTGTAGTTTCAATTTTATCTTATAACTTATAAAATCTGTAGTTTCAATTTGATTTTAAAACTTATAACATTATTTCAAAGATGCGGGATCCCGCGGGATCCGCGCGGGATTGAGCAATCCCGCATATCAATCCCGCGGGATTGAATTAGCTGCGGGATTGCAATCCCTAATCTTGATCATATTCACGTTCACGTACCAATTCTTGATTGAAAGCATCATTCATTGCATTCATGAAATCGTGATAAAAAACAAAGCCTGTTAATGTATATCCTCATTCACCTCGAGATCAGGATTCCCTGAACTGAGACGAATTCGATGTAAAATGTCTTCTGACATGTCATCTTTGTACTTTGTTCCATAGTTCACGTGGATTGGAACGATGGGAAACATGTCGAAATAAGGATAGCAAATAATGTGCGTATCAGACTGGAGATGCAGAAATAATTGCTTTTTATTTGTAGTTTTAACGCCAAAAACCGCCATATCGCTGACTTTTGTGACAAATTTGAAGATGAATTTGATTGACTTCACCGAACTGCAATAGGTACCCCATGTCACAATGCGCCTTGAATGTTTTGAAAAGAAGTGACTGTTTTCCTGGAGTTGTGCAGACATACGTTCACCATTTGTCCCATTTACAACTGTTGACATTCAGTGTGTAAGAAAGAGAGGCAGCATTATTTGTTTAAGAACAAAGGAAAAACAATCAGCACTTTGACATTTGACGTTTTTGAATTTTTGGAATTGAAGCAAACTGCAATATTATACCTACCTACCACAATATTCCTGCAGCTCTTTCAAAAGATGAAAATTCGTTCCATATTAAATGTACGAGGAAATGAATTTTCGTCATAACTTTCTTTTTCGTGAATTTTTGCGATGTTTTAATAGTTATTATGTTATCCGGGGCGGAGACAAATTCAACAAATCAAAGATCATCAAAATCGGTTCAGCCGTTCTCGAGTTATAAATAGTGTAACTAACCTGACTTTGTTTTATACAGGGTGTCCGGTGGTAAAGTGCATTAACTTCGGGAGGTGATTCTACATGATGCTAGGAGTAAAAAAGATAAACAACTTTTTCCGAAATTCCAACTTTTTTTTTTCCATACAAAAAGACATACCTACTAAAAATCGTTAGTGAAGGTACACACTTACCAGATAAATTCGCTGTGAGTTTTACAGTGTCAATGTGGCAACGTTGCGTATTATTTATGAGTGGCACGTATCCATGGAAACAACATGTAAATTGTAAACAATAACAAGACTGACAGTTTGCCGTTTTACAATGTGCAACAAAATCGTATGTTTTATAATGTTTTAAATCAAATTCAACTGAGAACTGAACTAAAATAACAATATTCATATGAATTTACACTTTTTACTATACAAATTATTAATAACTAATTGAACACTTAACTAATATCATCGTTTTTCACTAATTTAACAAATTTTCAAAATGTCCACCTTCTGCTTGCAGGCAAGTATTGAAACGTCATTGACAAGAAGAAAAGAAACACGCGTTGAACAAACATGTTCTTTTAAGTCAATAAATACACACTAATGTAACAAGTTTTCAACAATTCTTACAGAGAAACACTGCAAGATACATTGTATTTGCGAATAAACGGTAAAATTCATAGCGGAAGCATTTGCGGCGTATTTAAATATCAACAGCTGACTGACGGAATGGCGTAGCGGGGAGGTCATTGAGCGCGGGGGGGCGCGGGACGGTAGATTTGGAAACTAGCTAAATAGTAACGCCGGCACTACACAGCGGACCGATTTTACGTTTTTACCTGAAAAGTACTCTTAAAAGTTTGAATTTCGGAAAAATTTATTTATCTTTTTTACTCCTACCATCATGTAGAATCACCTCCCGAAGTTAATGCACTTTACCACCGGACACCCTGTATATTAAGATTATGGAAATGTGGACGCCATCTCATTGTAATTTATTATCCCAATGAGAAAGGATACGAAGTTAAATTTATGAGTAAACCATGAGAATCTAATAATGAAACTAAGTGGTTACGTTACTTAGATTGTAGCTCGCCATGATCGTGTTGTAAGACATCGGCCCGTGTTTGAAATTCTGGATTGTTTTTTTTTTTTTACAGTGAATACCGCACAAGAATCTCAACTGCTCCCGTCTGGAGCCAGTAAGACTATGACATCCCCAATTGGGGTATGTTGTGAGGCTGAAGGTAGTGGGGAGGGGAAGAGGAAGGTTGGGAAGTACCTGGCTATTCAGATCTGGTCACTAAACACGGCTAAAGCCATTTTCAAGCAACGTTTCAATTCTGAATGGTGGTCTTACACCAGGGCGATACTAATAGTATCTTCCACTCTGGAACATGCCGCAAATATACTATATATTATTTTAAATGAATTAATTGTGAAATAACACAAATTAATCAAATAAAATTTATTTGCGCATGCCGGGTTCGAACCCGCGACCTCCGTAATGTGAGTCAAGAGTCTTAGCCACTGGACTACGGAGGTCGTCAAATGGTCGTCAAATTGTTGAGAGGTCCATCCCGTAGCTCGCCCCCAGCCTGACTGACGATGTAAAATTCTTCTGCCTCTCGCCTACCGGTGTGGCTGTGAGTATTCAGTGTGGCCTGCATGCATTGCAAGCAGCGGGAAAAAAACTACATCTTGCAATATTAGCAGGTAAACTCCTACTATAAACATCTCTGATGAAAAGCCATAAATCATATTTCCAATGCGCAAAGATCGGTTGCTTCCGGCCATTTATGAATTTCAAGTCGTCAATTTTAATTTTTTTTCCTACACTAGCTCAAAAACGTAAGGTGAGCCATTTTTAAAACTTTTTAATGTTTGCATACAAAATTTTTATATTTCAAAAATTATGTGTTTATTTCAAACTAGCTGGTACCCGGCATGCGTTGCTATGCCATTTATTAAAAAAAATGTTTCTCTCTGCGTGTCCTTTCCCATTCGTCCCGTTCGTCTTCCGCCTCCCCTTCCTCTCCCGCGTCTTCTTCCCCTCTCACGTTCCCATTCCGCATCCTCCACCTCCCCTTTACCCACTCCACTCCCCCCTTCTCCCGTCCCGCGAACCCCCTCTCGAGTTCCCCTCCCCCCTCCCGGGTTTCCCTCCCTTCCTCCCACGAACCCCCTACCCGAGTTCCCCTCCCCCCTCCAGCATTCCATACATTAATTCCC
This sequence comes from Limnephilus marmoratus, assembly GCA_917880885.1. Taxonomy (NCBI): domain Eukaryota; kingdom Metazoa; phylum Arthropoda; class Insecta; order Trichoptera; family Limnephilidae; genus Limnephilus; species Limnephilus marmoratus. The sequence continues at coordinate 23,861,630 of OU862928.1, read as the reverse complement.
GATACATTCAGTTTTCAAACAGCTCGCGTGCCACCTGTTGCAATATTTTTACACAAATTTTGTTATGCCAGAGCTCACCAGTAGTTTTATACAAACCTTGTCCTGACAATAACGAACACAAAAATAAAAGATTTATCCAATTTGGTGCAGTCGTTCGGAAGTTATGCGCGTACATACATTTCTGTGATTCATTTTTATTTATATAGATTAAGATTATAAAATTTGAAGGCGTATTTCATCACCTTTCCAAAACAGTTTTTAGTATTCAGATACAATCAAAAATATTCCATTTATTTCAATTTTATTGCAAAACGGAAATATTTTGACCCTCTGACAAAATACGGTCGAGGCCCGGGGGGTTAATTATTCAATTACTTTATATGTATCCGTGGACACGCAAAAAAAAATACCAAAACGCCTTTTGCATCTAATCCTAGAAAACACTTCCTTGCAAATAGAGTTGTGGATGCTTGGAACAAACTTCCACAACACTCATCGATGCAACTAACATAAACCAATTCAAAGCTCTATTGGATTCATATTTGGAGAGAAGAAAGGACTAACTTAGTTAAAAATTAAAATTTACTGTCAAACTATTGTGAAATTAGATATGAGCGCATCAGCAGAATGCTGCCTGCTCATTATATAATAATAATAATAATATGTACATCTATCTGCTGTCCGGTACAGATACCTTAGAAATTTTTTTAAATATATGATATTGGATGGTTTTCCCAGGGCTATGGAACTAGGGCGGGAATGCCTCAAGCTGTGGGGCTACGAGCGTGTTGACGAGATCATCTGGGTGAAGACCAACCAGCTGCAGAGGATCATCAGGACTGGCCGGACGGGACACTGGCTCAACCACGGGAAGGAGCATTGCTTGGTGAGAATGATCACTCTGCTACTTTTCATTACCTTGGAGATGCCAGACCTCTGACACTTATATTTGTTACTCTTTCATGCAAAAAATACCGAATGGACTTTAAAAATTCTTTCACTAATAGAAAGCTACATTATTTGCGAGTAATATAGGCTATAATATATATATTGGTAAGCTCTGGCATTATGAATAAGCTCTGGCGTTATGAAATTATTTATTATAATAATAATAATAATTGGATAATTTATAAAGCGCCGTTTTTGTGAAAAATCACCTCAAGGGCGCTGTACAATTTATTAGGAATGCTTAGGTTCTAACTAATTTTACTATTTATAAATGGATACAGAAACATACTTACCTGGCAGGTCACTTCCGATAAACACACTTTAATTAGAAAGTTTATGGAGAAGATACGGCTTTGCACGCGGAGGACATTACAGTTAACACACTGGACATTGCATGATTTTACATTATTTGCTACCCTAGTATTACATTTATGAATAGATTAGTGGCAAAAGTAGAGTTGGTATTTATTTTAAAATACTGGAGAATTTAGGACTATTGGAGATTAGTGGCAAAAGTATTGTTGATATTTAGGACTCTTTAGGGCTGGAGAATGTTCATGAAATGACCTTCACAAACGCTTACATTTTTTTTTTTTTTTTTTTCCTTTTTTTTCTACGTTTTTACAGGTTAGTTATTTACGGTGTCGAGGGCATTGAATGTGACAGTGAAAGATTTTGAGTTTATGGATACGACTGTCTGAAAAGGTGAGTTTTAAGTCTAGCTCTAAATTCCGCCGCGTCTGTGATCATTCTTAAGTCATATGGCAGTCCATTCCAGGTTTTAGGTCCTGACACTCCGAAAGCGCGCTCACCGAACTTAGTATCTGGTGTGCGCTTTGGTTCCTTTGTATACGTTTATTGTCCAGACGAAAAGCAAAGCATTGCTTGGTAACTATAAGTGATTATTTGACGTGCGCTGCCATTTGGTTATTTGTTTAAGTTACTATGGAGATCCCTTTGATAGTTAAAATTATACGAATAATAGAAATGCGAAACTGCGTGTGTTTGATTGTTACGCTTTAATAGATGGCACGCCAGCTGTTTGAAAAATGAATGTAACGGGTATGGAGGGGATGGGGTGTTGGGGGGGGGAGGGGGAGAAGGGGGGAGTGGAGTTGTGATAGGGAAGGTGGAGGAGGCGGACTGGGAACCCCCCTAGTACTATGCGAGTGAAGCCGGGGGCAAAAGCTAGTATATTATATATTTTAACCAATTTACACACAACCTTGACAAATTATATACCTAAACCTTCCTCGTGAATCACTCTATCTATCGGTGAATATCTATCTAATCTATTGGTGAAAACCGCATGAAAATCCGTTGCGTAGTTTAAAAGATCCAAGCGTACAGACAGCGGGAGCAACTTTGCTTTATACTATGTAAAGAAGAGAAAGAAGATGAGATGAGAAATTACCTCACTTTGCATGTTAGAGCAAGAGAGGAGGTTCGTCTGATTGAAAATCCATTGTTAACATACATCTCTAATGCACAGATGCAATCTAGTGAACAGCCTGTTCTATAGGTATTTCACAGGAGCCTGCTCTTTTAAACATTAGTCTTTCGTCAGCGGTCAGTGACTGAGTTGGCATCGCGTTTGGGTCCCACACGGGCGTCGCGTGTTCGATTCCTCGGCTGGCTAAGTCCTCCATCACCACACAAAAATTTTCCGCTTTCTGTGGTAGTAGATTTACAAATATTATTGGATTATCCGTGGCCTGGAAATATTTGTTTTTCTTTATAAAAAAAAATTAATCATTTAGATTTGGGTTTGGGTTACGGGTACCGCCGCCTCGGGAACCATTTATTGGATAACCAACACCCCTGACATAGGACACCTGAAGTGGTTCCCTAAGTTTGGTGTCTTAGCAGAGGTGCCTGGGTAAATGGGATGAGGTTGGTCTTTTTTTGGAGGTTATCCACCAGTTACCCGCCCTGGTATAAGTAACAGATGTTACTCCTTCAAGGCTCTCGCAAGATTCTAATTTTTTTTGTTTAACGAGACTACATTTATTTATATTGAACGAATCTAGACCTCCAGTGTCCCTGCGTATGTTGTTAGAAAGCAGTATGCAAGTGCTTAACAAGAAAAAACATAATACAACAAATCAGGTTAGTAATACAAGAAAAAAATAATAGTTTAAGCAAAATAAAACTCTTTCAAGAAGCTCACGAGGCAGCATTGAGTCGAGTCTAGGTCTTGGCAGCGGTTGCGTTTGCCAACCTACTGTGTGGCAGGACAGGGAAAGACTGGTTCAGGGAGACTGCCAGCCAGACTCTCGACTCATCGCTTTGCATCGCAGTGGGAGGGATGGATTCATATGGCCGTCATTTCTAGACCTACCCACCCCTCATACCTTTTTCCTTTCCAGAACTTCCTCTCCTTCCTTTCCCCGAAAAGAACTTATCCTCATGTTTGAAGCTAATGTAAACAAAAACAAAAAAATGTGAACAAATTTAAAATGGATAAATTGGCCCTCCTTTTAAAAAGGTTACTCATTATTATTTAACGGTCATACAAGACTTTTCGCTGTTTGTTTATCTCTTTTAATATATTTGTTTATTTCTCAGGTGGGAATGAAAGGGCGGCCAACGCATCTGAACCGTGGGCTGGACTGCGACGTGATCGTGGCGGAGGTGCGCGCCACGTCGCACAAACCCGACGAGATCTACGGCATCATCGAACGCCTCAGTCCCGGCACTCGCAAGATAGAGCTGTTCGGCCGCCCACACAATGTGCAGCCAAACTGGTGGGCCTAATTCATTTACTTTATTTTCACCTAACCTAACTAGGGGTGAGTCTTTCCACCCGGAATGATTCTGATTCTTAGCGTTTGACTCACTCCGAGTCTAAAAAAAATATAGTGAAAGATATTTAAAATACGTTGCAAAAATTTCAAAATTCGTTCAGAAATTATGAATAAAACAAGCGTACACAATAGATAAACAACCTCTTCTGGCTCTGTAGGAAATGTATATACAGTCGACTCTCATTAATTCAAACCTGCGATAATTCGAACCTCTCTATAATTCAAAGTTATCACGAGTTCCCTACGAAATCTCTTTATATTTCGAACTAAATCCATACATTTTTGTACACTTGGTAATTCAAACGAAAAAATCATTGCTATATAACAAAACGACGCGTTAATTCGAACTCATCGGCGTTCAACATTCGATAATTCAAAGTTGCAGAGAGAAAGAGGCGGAAAGATTGTTACACACACGTTATTACAAATACAATGAAGATGAGGACGATACATCAGAACCTTTGGCAGAAGTGTCAGTTAAGGAAGCAAGATCCTCATTCGATACCTTACAAACCTTTTGTCTACAAAACGAAAGTGATGAAAAAGCATTTCAGGCACTTTTTCTCTTAAAAAAATTATTGAGAAGTCTGAGCAGCAGCAATGTGCTTTGAAGCAAACCAGTATAACAGAGTTCTTTCTTTCGAAGGATTAATAAATTCACATTATGATTACATGTATGTACAGGAATGTACCTATAAACTTTTGTCATTGTTATAGAATAGGAGTTAATAAATAATAATTGACCAACACTTAAGAATTCCAAGTTTTATTTATTTACTCTCACAAATTTCGAACCATTTGATATTTCAAACACTCGATAATTCGTAATATTTTAAGAGTCCCTCGAGTTTCGAATTATCGAGAGTCGACTGTATATATATATATATTTTAATTAGTAATGTTTTTTTAATAGTAAAAATTGAAAGCGTATTTTATCACCTTCCAAAAACAGATTTAGATGTTCTTTCACACATTTAAATTGATTTTATGCCATGCTTCACTAGCGACTCTGGTGGCCAGAGTTGCCAGCCAATACAAGAAAATACTGCCAATATTTTACTGGAGTTGGACGTATTATTAATATTCTGGGGTATTTATTGAGTATGTATTGGACTGGCTGAAACCTAGAATAACCAATGGATCAAGCAAAATAAATAAATTTGCATCGATTGCTCGAGATTTCCAAGAAGGTCAGTTTTTAAATTTTTCACCAACATTAAAAAAAATCATGCCTTCGAATTTTAACATGAAAACATAAAAACTTATTACAGTGCTGTATAGCCAAGTACCGATACCCGCCTCCAATTTGGGAGGCGGGCGTGGGTACCGCCGCCCCGGGAACCATTTATTGGACAACCAACACCCCTGCCACAGGTCACCCCAAGTGGTTCGCTACGTTTGGTGACTTAGCAGAGGTGCCCGGGTTCATGGGATGAGGTTTATCTAGGTCTTGGTGGCGGATACTTTTGCCCAACCACTGCGTGGCGGGCTGGATCGGAGGAGACTGATTGAGGGAGGCCTTTTGACCACTCCAGCCGGATTCTCCCGACCCATCGCCTTGCACCGCAGTGTGAGGAACATATTCATATGTCCGTCACTCCTGGCCACACTGACCCCCAGATTCCTACCCACCCCTCACACCTATTTCCTTCCCATATCTTCTTCTCCTTCCTTTCCCTTAAAAAACCCTCCACACAGCATCCTCAAAGATGACATAGGCCCCTAGGGTCCCCGGGGCCTCCTTTGTGAAGTTAATGTAAAAAAAAAAAAATTAATTAACCTGTATTTTACTGTTTATCTCATATTTGTAGAATTTTAAAAAAAAATCATAAAGTTTATAATCGCGCGAATCCTGCGTATTTTTTTTACTTAAAACTGCCGTGAGGGGTACTTATTCGAGTCAACATAGAATATTTTCTATTTCTGTATGTTGTGTGTGGTATACTTGATAATGAAAAGTGTATATCTATGAATAAGGACTTGATTTTATCCGTAAACAGCTGATCAAAAATTTGGAGGGAAAAATTTTTTTTTTTAACATATTCTAAAATAGCCTACGAAGTTCGGATTTGCGACATCTATGGTCATAATAGATAAAGCATTTCAATAGCTTTGTTTTAAAATAAATGGCTGGCCAAGGAAATGTTTTAAATAATTACAAATATGTTTTACGAATGGTAGGAAAATGTGGTCCATTTTTGGATCACTATCAATCGCAGAAAAATAAAAGTGGTTCATTTTTCCACCAAAATCGCTTCAGTGGTTAAGGTCTTATTTAAATTGGCGACATCGTTTTTCTTTCAAACCGGTTTTGATCACATTTTTTGGGATCGACTGTTAAGTGCAGTGATAATCATTTTGTACCTTCATTCTTCCAGGATCACCCTTGGCAACCAGGTGGACGGAGTGCGACTAGTCGACCCTGAGCTGATCTCCGCTTTTCAAAAACGATATCCCGACGGCAATTGCATGACGCCAAAAGCGCCCGCCACGTAATCCCAGCCAACGGCGACCCGCGCCAAACGGAATCTGAATCCCTAGACGACACAATTGATAATTGTGTAATTTTCTGTTAGTGTTATATGTAATTAATTAATTATTATTATTGATATTGTCAAATTGAATGATCTGTGATAACAAAGTGTTGATATGGAATTGCAATGTGCTCCTATGGTAATAAACTGGGCTAGATATTTTACCAACCAATGCATTTGAATTTTTCACATCACGTTTGACGTTTTCACATTTGACATTAACACATTTGACATGACATCTTGTAGGTAAAAAGAATTACATAATTTTACTAAGTCAACCTGTGGATAGTCATGCCTGAAACTAACTTCCATACTGAAAATTATGCAAAGCATCACTTTGAAGTAACATTTTGTGGATTAATTTTGAGCTATCATATATTTTATTTACCGAAACACATTCCTTGAACAATAAACTATCTATAAAAATAACATTACTTGCGTTAATTTGGTAAATTAATAGGTTTTTCGATATTTTTGTCAACTATCACGCATCGAACTTTTTCCACAGATAATTCATTTAAAAATATTCTGGTGTTGCTAGCTGAATGAAACTTTTGGCTATATCAAGAATGATTTTGGTGCAAGCGATTCTGACCTTGTACTTCATACAGTTTCTTTACATATAAGGGTTAAAATCGCATTCAAAAAAATTATTTTTTTCGAAAATTTGTTCCGCGCTCCGGCCAATAAGAGGTTAAGGTTAGTTGCCATCTGCAAGCAATAATGATGTCGATCGTTCAGTTGATTAGTCAGACATGTCCAAATACTGAGTTTTCAGATAATGAGGAAGGCAACATTCGAATGCTCACTATAAATCAACTATTATTTACACATTTCTGTGTTTTACCTATTAAATACTAGCGGAAGTCCCCGGCGATGCCCGAGTTTTACACAGAGTTTTCGAAATCAAATGTAGACAGTGACCTTCCTCTTGTGTTGTGAAGGTTACATGTGCAAAATTTCATCAACCTCAGCATAAAACTGTAGATTTGCATACAAATCAAATCCACACCGCCCACTTGCCAGCCCGCTCTTCCACCACATACAGACATTCTCCTTTATATATTATATATTTCAACCAATTTACACGAAACCTTGACAAATTATATACCTAAACCTTCCTCATGAATCACTCTATTTATTGGTGAAAACCGCATGAAAATCCGTTCCTTATATAATTTATCAAGGTTTTGTGTAAATTGGTTGAAATACATAATATATCTGGCCAAGCAGCAGCGGGCAGCAGGCGGCGAGCAACGGGCTGACAACAGATGGCATTGATTGTAAAGGTTTCGTTAGCCACAGCAACGTGTGGCCGGGTCTGCTAGTGTATAATATGTAGAGATGCTATAAAATAACACCGGGAAGCATAACGGTCCGGTACATTAGTGTGACATTTTGAAGTTTCCTACTAACGACCCAGAAAACATAATTTTTTTGTTTATTTCACTACAAGCTTTTCTGCATTATAATTGATTTGGTGGCATTTTTGAGTAATTTGAGTACTGTACCAGATGAAGGGTACACTTTTACATATAACTGCATACTCGAACTCAAATTTCGATTTTTCGGATGTGTCTTTCTAATCAACTGGACGATCTATAGCCATCAATTTATTTTACGCATTTCATTTGTAATCAAATTTAATACGGTTGCTCTGAAAACTCCGTTGCAACTTCTGTTTCTGATACAGACCCTTTATCTGTATTTTCATATCAGAATGGCTCATGTAAACTTCCATATCGATACTTTTATATCACTAGTCTTCAAGATTGTAAAATTATCCATTTTGAATGTCGAATATTGTAAATTCTTTGTTGGTCTTTTCTGAAAGAATTCATTTTATAACATACATGATAACGCTTTGTCCCTACAGGGTATTCAGAGGTGCTGGAGCACCACACATGACGATTCTGATACAAATTCAACTATTTAAAATAACATACAACTTCTCTGTGGTCTTAGGACAAACTATTATAAGTGCAAATATGAAATATCTCAAGAGAACCGTTTGAAACACATAATTATCTCTGGTCGTCTTCATGATTTTAGAGACATTTTTGGCACAAAAAAAATTGCCAAAGATGCCTCTAAAATCATGAATTCTTTAATGGCCTATATTTTGTAATTTAAAACACAAATAAATAGGGTAGTACATATCCAAACTAGATAGTTGCTATAAATTATCATTAAATATTTAATATTTTTCAATTCATTACGTATTTTGGCTTCGAATCCAAATTAAAATTTTGTATGAAAAAGACCGCGTTGCTCTTTCTCTTAAGTTAAAACCAGTTTTGTGTTCTGAATGCCACGAAAAAAAAATTATTGTGTGTTCATCTGCTGAAGCATTTCGAAGAGAATAATTCTATGTTCCAAGTGCAGTAAAAATTCTGGTTGCAGATCGGAGGAAAACCGTTTCAGTGTTTTGAGTGCTGTAAATGAATCCTGTAGACCTGCACACAGATTTGCTATTAGTTAAAACCAGTTTTATGTTCCAAATGTAAAAATTAAATTCCAATTGTGGATTCATCTACTTACGTATTACGAAGGAAAGCTTTATCACGTTCCAAGTAAAAATTATTAAAATGTAGTGCCTGAAAAATTCGGAGAAAAACCATTTGCTTGTTCCGCTTTTAACAATAATTTAAGCTTGTGGACTCTTACTAATCACTCTGTTTAAACCAGTTTTGTGTTCCAAATGAAATTCAAATTTTGAAGAAAACCGTACTCATGTTCCGATTGACTCATTCAATAGATCTCAAGTCAGTATGAGCTGAGTTGATAACACTGGTACTGATTGAATCAAAGTTTGTTCAACGGCTCCATCTCATAGACCGCTGTGAGTGGAGGTGAAATTGAAAGTTTAAAGAGCCGGAAATGCCTATCCAAAGAGCCGCATGCTGCAGTCTACCAACCAGTGGCTAGGCTGTGGAGGCCATAGATAATCGAAAAGAGGGATGGGTATTGTTAGTATGAAAACACATGTCTCATACTTCTGCAAACCTAATCTATTTTGTTTGTTTTGTTTTCAACATTATGAATAACCTGACAACATTTGAAAATCTCCTACTACCACCACAGTAAGCGGAAAATGTTGCTTGTGTTGTAATGGCGGACTTAGCCAGCCGAGGAATTGAACACACAATGCCTGGACCCAAATGCGATGCCAACTCAGTCACTGACCGGTCTATGCACAGCGGCTCCTTGCCTTTGTTTCTATCCATTCACCAAATCCATAATTTTTATTGCATAACCCCTTTGATAGTCTGTGCAGTTTGGTCGTAGCTTGGTGAAAGTCGGCGTGTTTCTCTGCCATATCTCGCTTTGTTTCTATTATCTACGATAGAAAAGGCCACACAGAGAGGGGGCGACACTAGCAAGCGCCTCTCATATTTATCTATGTTTTCTCATATTTATCTAAATTTGCTATGGCGACAGTGACAATACATGTCTACCTTTTTTTTATAATTCGACAACTTACAGTTTGACACGGTTAGCTTTGCAGGCAGCCAAATGAGGAAAACTAACAATTTTTTTTGTTGTTTTTAATCCATAGATCTTTATTGTAAATAATTTTTCTATTCTATGAGCAAAAAATTTCTATGGTTTATAATCCATCACACTAAAATATTATTGCTATGTTTTACAAAAAAAGTGCATTGTTATACATAATATTATTCTAAGTAGGTACCTATTATATATAATTAAGTATTTTAATATTAAAATAATAATAATTAAATGTGACCACTCTTTCAGTATAGCAGTATCGAAGTAAGCGTTTTGAGTTTTAATCAATATTAATTTATGTGTCTAAAAAATTATTTTATTTTGTGTACATTTACAAATTTTATATGAAAAATAAAGCACATTTCTTAATTTTTTTAAAGTTTTTTTTTCTTCTTACTTATAATAATTTTTTCCTCGGTGTTACCTAATATTTCCGTGTGATACATTTATAATGCAATTGAAATCTCATGTCTATCTCATTCTCTTACAGGCTAAATCCTATAGATGTATGCATTTATCTCTTTTTGTGTCGCTTTTTCGTTTCATCGAGTTTCAAATCACAACGGTGATAAAGAAATTTTCACTTCAAAAATTTAAAGATTGTTTTAGCCAGAATTCTTATATTTTAGCCATTTCACGCTTATTATTGGACCATTAGCTCCAGAGAGCGTGGTAAAAATGTACATCAGGGAATCTGCAATTTAAAAAAATCCCGACATCTAGTACCTAATCTGCTATTGGTGAAAACTTAAATATGTATAAAGTAACGAAATGAAAAGTATAAAAACGTATACAAATGTTTGGCCAAAATGCCCATAACACTGTTCTTTCCAGCATGAAAGGTACTTGAAATTGAATGAAAAACTGTCTGGACTATTCCACCTTCTAAAAACCATTATCATAAAACTGTTCTGCCGTTTGGCCGGTCGCTTCATGAGTCTTCTTCCTGTGCACACTTAAGCCATAACTGGTTTTGTAAGTCTTGGTGCAGACGTGGCAGGCGTACTTCCTAACTCCCGTGTGTTTGGCGGAGTGCTGTTCCAGGCAGTTCTTGGTGAAGAAGGCCGAGCCGCACTCCTGGCACGCGTGCTTCTTCTCCTTCAGGTGGAACCGACGGATGTGAGTGCTGAGATGAGCGGTCATTGTAAATCTGCTCGGACACTGTTGGCATTTATATTGCTTTGCTTCCCTGCCATGTTTCTCGGCCATGTGCGCGAGCCTGCAAATAATTAAACAATATATATTCCTTGCATGACATTTTGAAAATTGTGATAAATTATTAAAATATTTCTCTACATTTTAAATACAGCTCAATGATTCTTTTCTTGTTTAACGACAGAAAACCTAATAAGTTGCAAATTTTCTAAAATAAATCAATGATAATAATACCTGGGCGAAATAGATTTTTAAAAGTAACTACATATTATATTAAAGGAACTAAATTGGCTAACAGTGAAACAGAACCTCATGCGCAGTGTTGCCAATTCAACTCTGTTAGAGCTAGATTTAGCTCCAAAATAGGTTTAGTTTTTTAGCTCCTCTTTTTATGCAAATCCTCTAAATACTGCGTGTAGAACATACCTTGGCCTTTAAAAATATCGGTCATTTTTTTTATAAGTCTTTTAATAAGCCTATAAAAAAATAAAGTATAAGGTCTAAAAAACACACTTTCAGGTCCAAACTCTCCTATTTATAAACCCCTTTTCGGTTATGGTTTCATTGTATAATGGGCAAATTCAGTTTATTTTATAATGATCGCAAAAAAGTTGATATTTACACCCAATCTTAAAATAAAATATGCATTTTTGCGTTATTATTTTACAATACGGCCACTAGTCGATGAATTTGGTTTTTCAAAGTGAACCCTATGGCGTCCACCGAAGAACTACTGTTCACGCCACAGTCGCCAAACCTCAGTCACGCCCCGAACTGAGCGGGAGATGGACGCGTCGCTTGATTTCGTGAAATCAATTTTAAATTTCCGTTTCATTACAATAAACAATGCGTAAAACAGGAATTAATATTTTTTACAGGCCTTTACGAAATCAACATGTAAAACAAAACTCTCAAATACCTTTTCCAACCTTTCCAAAAGCTTTTTCTCAAGTATTTTTAAACTCCTCCCATAAAGGGTGTGAATTCCGATTTCGATTTTTTCCTAGTGCAGCTTTAACTAGTGGATCGCCATAACAGTCATTTTTTAGGAACCGGTTATATTCATGTCGAAAACTTGGTTTTTACATCAGAATTTTTCCACCAATTTCTCCTCCCCCCCCCCCCCCCCCCTTTGGAAATCAAAATAATTACCCCCTCTCCCCCGGATATACAACAGTTCAAAAGGATCGGCTTTTTTATTTCTTTAGCCACCCCCCCCCCCCAGGTTGATCAATTTTTGGTCACAACTTACATAGGTTATATATAAGATAACTAGAGTAATGAAACAAACTTACCTTCTGCTATACGTACTCAGCGCTTCTCCACATTCGTGGCATTTAAAAGAAGGTTTGACCCCTTCATGTTTACTTCTAACATGTACTTTCAGGTATTCTTTGGTTTTAAAAGTTTTGTCGCACTTTTCACACTGATTACGCTTGTTCGTGTGAACCTGAAGATGGAGCTCGAAACTCTTCCTCGTGGCGCAAATCTTGCCGCAAATATCACAAATGTAGTTTGGAAAGTGTTCTGGCATGTGATTTGAAAGATCCCTGCAAATAAAGCCATTTTTAAAGAAATATTCACAGCATTGATGGTAAATTTAATTATAAAATATCATCTCCTTTGTGTGTGAAAAATTTATCAAATTAAAAAAGAATCTCGTGATTTCATTTTTTAAATTTTTCACCAACATAAAAAAAATTATACCTTTGAATTTTAACAATAGAAACATAAAAACTTATTATATTGCTATACAGCCAATGAATTAACCTGTATTTTACCGTTTATCTCATATTTTTAGGATTTATAAAAAAAATCGTTAAGTTTATAACTGCGCGAATCCTGAGTGTTTTTCTTTGAAACTGCTGTGAGGGGTACTTATTCGAGTCAACATAGAATATTTTCGATTTCTGTTTATTGTCTGTGGTATACTTTATAATGAAAGGCGCATATCTCTGGAAAAGGGACTTAATTTTAACCGTAAACAGCTGTTAAAAAATTCAACGTGTAAAAATATTTAAAAAAAAATTATTTTTACATCGTTCTAAAACAGTCTATGAAGTTCGGATTTGCGACATCTATGGTCATAATCGATTAAGCATTTCAATAGCTTCATTTTAAAATAAATGGCTGGTCGGGGAAATGTTTTAAATAATTACAATAAATGTTTTACGAAAGGTAGGAAAATGTGGTCCAATTTTCGACCATAATCGGACCAGTGGTTATGTAAGTTCCTAACTACTTTTGCAGGACATTTTAAAATTAGAACTACACAAGTCAAGTTCCATCCCGTGATAACTAGTATTTTAATCCCTCAGGCTATTTTTTCGCTTTTGTGAACAACTCTTATAGGTCTCATAAAAAACCATTTTTCTCCCTTTCAATCATTAGAAATATGATATAAGCAGTAAAAGAGAAAACCATATTCCCATATATGATATTTTTTCCATCATCAAAGATAGATCCCGCAATGTTTGTACAGAGTAGTGATGTTACGAATATTCGCATATTTTTGCATTTTCGCATTTGCAAAGTTTGAGCAAATGTTTTGCGAATACGAAAATCAGAGAAAAGAGATGAGACTTTAAATTATAGAATGGACACAAATGCTTTACAAGATAAGTCTTAATCCAACACTTTCCACGAAACTAAATGGCAAGTCTTCCAAGGCAACCATTTCACTTATTGAATTATCAACGGCCAATGACTTCATAGATTTATTATCCCACTGTTTCATTTTATCGACACATTCTTGAAGCGATATCTGTTTCATATCGGATTTGGTACTTTGATGGAAAGATGATGCCACTTCAAGTGTTTCAGATGCATCCTGTTTTCGTTTTTCATACTTTTCTAATTTGGAAAATTTTGTTTTATGCATTGCCTTCAACTGATTTCTCACAGCCGTTGTTCTTCCTTTTCTAGAATATTCCTTGTTAGGCATCTTGCATTTAGCTCGTTCAGCGCCGCAAAGTGTAAAATAAGTCCAAATTTCACCAGAATTTGATTTACTCATGTTAATCACTAATCAATCACACTCTAACCTTAAAATTCAGATGACAAATGAAATAAAACAACTGATCGGTTTTTTTTCGAATCAACTCGGAAATTCTCGGAACAAGATGCAAATGTGAGCCGCTAAGCCATACATAATTGGCGTCAAATTAAAAAAAAACTCAATATTCGTATTCGCATTCGCATTGGCGAATGTCAGTAGCAGATATTCGCTTTAGCGAATGCTCAAAAAATGACATTCGTTACATCACTAGTAGAGTATTGGGACATTGCTAGTCAATCCAAGGGAGCCTGTTACGCCTCAATACAAAGAACTATCCCATCAAAACCGTGCTTTCAAAAATTCCCTCATTTTTTCAAAAAAGAAAATTCCTCACTTATTCAAATGAGAATCAGATATTGTTCCGTTCCTTCTCACCTTTTTAAAATTCACATCCTTGACTCCCTAGATTCTACATTCTGTGGTCTAGATGTGGGAAATTTAGATCACATATTTTTTGGTTGTCCCTCTCTAAATAAATATCCTCTCTTCTATCATGCGTTATTTATAATTGCCTCCCCTCCATTCAACATTTCATCTCTTCTAAGTCTGAACTCGACTCCAATCTTCCATATAATTCTGAAATTTGCCCATTTTAATAAAATTAATATACAAATTCACCTTTCCTTTCTCCGTAATTTTAAATGATGGCCTAGAACACCCAAGAAGGATGAAAGCCAGAAACAATTGAAAACAATTTGAAAGCAAATTTTATCACCTTTCAAAAACAATTTTTAGTTTTCTGATACTCTCAGAAATGTAACATTTATTTGGATTTTATTGCAAAGCGGAAATATTTTGACTTTCTGATAAAACACACCCGAGGTCTGAGGGTTAATAATTTAGTTTAAAAAAAATTGTAATAAATGAACTTTACTTACTGAAAAAAATTAAACTCCTTTTGGCATATGGTGCAAATTCTGTCGGTGCCATCCAGAACATATGGAAGAGTAGAGGACTCACTAACATCAAACTCCATCTACAAGAAAATTGTTTAAAAAACATTCAGTGTAGAGTTTTATAAAAACAAATAAAGAACATAGTAAATCAATTCATTTAATAAGTTCACAATTTAAGAACATGAATTTCGTAGCATTTCCATGCTCTTGGTAGAAAAATCTGTCAATTATGGTTAAAAGAAAAAAAAGTAAGTTTTGACGGTTGAAATTTTTCAAATGTCTTTAATTTGTTTGTATTCAAATTTGTGATTTGAAACAAACAAATTTGTGTTAGAATACGGTATCATCGGATGGGGCAGTGCAAATAAAATCATACTAAATCCACTAATTAAAACTCAAAAAGCCATAATGAAAATTATACTGAAAGTTATTGTAAGAACTAGCACTGACGAAATCTTCAACAATCTTAACAACATGTCAATTAAATAACTATACTCATTTACATTCATAAGTACAAAACCCAAGAAATAACAACTAACACCTACATTAGAAACACTAAATCTCATGATCAAAAACATATCCAACAAGTAACTACTAACACAACATTTGGGCAAAAAAAAACTTATATTATGGTATTAAACCCTACAATAAAATACCACTCTCACTCAAAAACCTCAACATTATAACAATTAAATTTCAAATAAAAAGCTGGATACTAAATATAGGGAGATCAGAAATAGAAAATATACTGATATCAAATACAGATTAAAACCGAATCTAGTGAACTGAATTATAAAAAAAAACACTATCTTATTTACTTTATAATTATTTAAAAAAAAAATACTACGTGATATATGTTTATAACTAATTCATATTAATTTCTTATAATTAAATTATAATATGTAAATGAAATCCTCAGCACGGGAGATCCCAGTGAGGGTATCATTATCTCTACATGTTACTAAGAAAGGAAGACAATAAATCATTATTATTATTGTTGTTAAAAAAAATCACCCCGGTAGCATTGATACTGTTCATGACGATCTTACTCTATTAAAAACTTTTCGCGGCGGGGGAACAGGTTTGAAGTATTCCTCAAACAGGTCCTCGTCTGAAGAGCTATCGGTACCCGATGGAAGCTTCGAAGAGGCCTTCGGGGCTGATGGCTTCGGCACAGGCACCGCTGCTGGTCTCTCCATAACTGCTGGTTTCTTGGCTGCTAATCCATGGGTTGGTTCTGTAATATCTGAAATACGGTGACCAGACAACTCAGAATGAAACCAACTCAGAAGCACCTCAGAAAGGTCATTAGGAGTGATGATAAAAAATATAAAAAAATTGGTTAAATAGGTTAAGTTAGGTTAGGGTTACCGTCTATTTTTAAATTATTTTTTTGTAGCTTTTAATGACCTTTCTGAGGTGTTTATGAGTTGGTTTCATTCTGAGTTGGCATGGAACCCTGAAATACAAAGTGTGTTAAAAAATCATTATTAATTTTTCCTGTGTAAACAAAATGGACCACGGGAGGTGTCTTTTGGGGGAGATTCATGTATATGATTTTTTTGTGCCTGCAGAAAATGTTAGTCACTGGCAATCAGTCTGTGTATTACGAAGTGTATTGAGCGCCCGTAATAGAGAACTCCAGTCCAATTTTTTTTTTTTTTTTGATGAATAAATGACCTTCTAACTTAAATAACTGCATTTTTATTTTTATTTTTAGAGTTAGTTTTAATAGTTAAAATAATTGTAAAAGTTTTAATTTTTCAAGATCCTCTGAAAACCACCAGATCCTATAGTAACTTTTCAGGTGTGACGTCATCACTCCTGAAAAGTTACTCTGAAAGGATCGGGCAATCAGCTGATCAACTGCCGCCATTTTGAATTCCGTTGTTCGAAGTATTCTCCCTAGAAGTAGCATTACTATTTTTTTTGTGCAGTAGTTTTTAAATATTTTCAATAATAGAGATAAACTAATAAGATATACCTTTATTTTTTAAACATTATTTAGGCCTAAATAATGTTTCAATAAACACAACAACTAAATCTTTATAAACAGTATGTAAATAAGCGAATAAATTAATACGATGGCTTGTGTCATACCATACCTACATTCCCATACAATGACGTCACGACACGATGACGTCACCACTAAACATTTCAATAATGCCAACTTGACGGCGTGTTTTTACGACCCAATTAAAAATGGACTTTTTAAAAACTCTGCGTTTAATATTATTAAATAAAACTTATATATTCAGAATCAGCGTTTATTGGTCTATATGAACATATCTTTTTAAAGCCATAATATTTTTCACTGGAGTTCCTTATTATTGTCAATATGTAGTTGTGAAATTAGGAAACAGCATTTGAGCAGCAATCTCGGCAATATCCAAGTGGAATCCATACGTAAGATTCAACAGGTTTTCGGGGACAAAGCCATGGGCATTATTTCACACATACATAGACAGCGAAAAACTAGGGCAGGCCCTCAACGAGTCGAAAAGGTAAGGTTATTGACTAAGTGTGAACTTTGATCATGCAGGACCATCGCATCAGTCAGAGAACTTGTCAATGAGATGGCGGAGGATTTGGGATAGAAGTGTGTCGTTCCGGCCGGAACGAATCCAAAGATTCCGAGTCCGAATGCGTTTGATTCGTTCCGAGTCCGCAAAATGTTATGAATCAGTTCCACACTCGGGCGAGGTTGACGCGGAAGGAGGTGTGCGACGCGGGCCGGGCGGCAGGAATCATTTACGGGAGGAGGTGCGCGGCGCAGGCCGGGCGGGGATTTGTCACTCTATCACTCGGGAACGAGTGACAGAGTGAGAATACAGGACTTATTCACGGGATGAGGTGTGTGACGCAAGCGGGGCGGCGTTGCATTGCTCTAGCGGGGCGCGACGACAGCGTGAAAACATTTTTCGAAAAGAAATAGCATTATATCTTAGTCAAGATAGCAAGGAGCATTGCTTTTTACCTTTTGTCGGTCATCACGGAGCAAATTTGCCTTCCCGCAAGTTCGCGCCGGTGATACTCTGGTGAATTACTAGTTTTATGAAGAACGTAAAATATCTAACTAACCATCACGCCGTTTCTCCGCAGGGGTTTTTCTCATTCCTGAGAGGAATGACCGCCAAACAACTCGATCTTGGCACACACTCCTTGCCTCACTCACATTCATACATCGTCTCAAACATACTCTTCTTTTATTCTGACTTTTGACATGGCCCGACTCACTCTTTCAACGGAAGCAATCTTCCGAACAGGCCCTCCATTGATATGCTTGGTGTAACCCTAAGTGACCAGCTCAGGTATGGGGGCTCCATCGAAGCCAGAGTAAAGTTAGCCTCCCAAAAACTGGGCGTACTGTACAGGGCCCGCAGATACTTTAATAGTACACAACTGCTAACCTTGTACAAATCACAAGTACGCCCCACGGTTGAATTTGGCAGCCATCTCTGGTCTGGAGCTCCAAAATACCTGAAAAATACCCTCGACTCTGTGCAGAAACGGGCGGTCCGTTTGATAGATTCTCCCATCTTAACAGACGGATTGCAATCTTTAGAGCACAGGCGTCGGGTGGGAATGCTATCCTTGTTCTACCGGTATTACAATGGAAGATGCTCTGAAGAACTAGCATCATTGATCCCTTCGGCACCGGTGCATAGTCGGGAAACACGCCAAACGCGTGCCCAACATTTGTACACGGTTGACATTTGTCACATGAGAACGGGTCGTTTCTTCGACTCGTTCTTGTGTTCAACAGCTCGGCTGTGGAATGATTTATTTATAATGTGGAATCATTAGATAAAGGTAAAAAATGTGCGGGTATATTTATTGACCTCAGAAAGGCATTCGATAGCATATCCCATGAGATGCTATTAAAAAAATTAAATGATATTGGCATAAAAGGCAACGCGATTAAATGGATCACGAACTACTTAAAAAAACCGCCCTCAAGTGGTAAAAATCAATCATGTTAATAGTGATCAAGAGATTTCAAGCTTTGGAATCCCGCAAGGTACAGTGCTTGGACCAATTTTTTTTACCATATATGTAAATGATATTTTTTTTCAACATTTAAATGGTCAAATTACATCATACGCCGACGATACAGTATTAATAATAAGTGAAAAGACTTGGGAAAATGTAGAATTAAAGGCCACAGAAGACATCAACACGCTTAAGAATTTTTTCGACACTAATTTACTATCACTAAATAGTGAAAAGACATTTGTAATTCCATTTGCAATCCATCCAAACGATGCTCCCAAAAATTTTAACATTGTCATACACGATAATACTAAAATTCATAGCCAAAATTATTGCAAATCAAACTGTACAATATTAAAAACAACAAATAAAATTAAATATCTCGGAGTAATTATCGACAAAAATCTGAAATGGAAGGAACAAATATGTCAAGTAGTAAACAAAATCAGAAAATTAATATATATATTTTTAAGAATTAGAAATTTTCTGTCGATAAAAAATCTATATTTAATCTACTATGCCTTAGTTCAATCCACTCTACAATACGCTATTATTAGTTGGGGATCCGCGTATAAATGTAACCTTCTTCCAATAGAAATTGTACAAAGGACAATTATTAAAATTATATTAAAAAAATCCTTAGACTACCCAACAGAACGCCTGTTTGAAGAATTTCAAGTACCCACATTTAAAGATTTATATATTAAAAATTCATTGATTCAAATTATAAAGGAAAAAGATAAATATCCATTTTTAAATGAAAACAGAACTCGACTTAAACATGTTTTTCTATGCCCAAAACTAAATACGTCTTTTGCACAGCATCATTATACTTACCAGGGAAGAACTTTTTTCAATCGTCTACCAGAAGAAATCAGAAGCATTAATGATAAAACCCGAATACTGCTCTCTGTCAAGAGACATTTTAAAAATATTCTTAAGAAAAAAATTACTGTCAATTAATCTTACAAATATCCTTAGTTTTCCATTACATTCTTTCCTTTTTTAAAAAAATTCACACCTTTTATCAAATAAATACTGCAGCTCACATATATTTATGTACAATTAATTATTTAAGTACTAACTTATAACTAATAGCATTTATGTACACTCCCCTTCCATACACAAGCAAATGCTTTAAATGGAAGGGTAGTAAAAAAAATACCTGTAAAAAAAAATAAATTATAATATATTTGTTGTAAAATTGTAATTATAATAAATGTTGCAATAAAATAAAAAAAAAAAAAAAAAAAAAAAAAAAAAATTTGCCGGCCTCTGTGTTTCCTCCTTCCTACAACATGGGTCTCTTCAAGACCAATGTTCATTCCTTCCTCTCCTCAAAAAGACTCTCCACACAGCATCCCAGATGACATAGGCCCTGAGGGAAATTATTTTCCTCAGGGCCTCCTGTGTGGAGTTAATGTAAAAAAAAAAAAAAAAAAAGTATCTGATTCACTTGATCTTGCCATGTCTTCCCCGGGCGTCCCCAACATCTTCCACCATTCACATTTTGGCATATATTCTCCTTACACTACTTTCTTCGTTCATTCGCTCTAC
Organism: Limnephilus marmoratus; assembly: GCA_917880885.1. Classification (NCBI taxonomy): domain Eukaryota; kingdom Metazoa; phylum Arthropoda; class Insecta; order Trichoptera; family Limnephilidae; genus Limnephilus; species Limnephilus marmoratus. The sequence continues at coordinate 23,841,172 of OU862928.1, read as the reverse complement.
TTGCCCAAACCATCTGAGGATCCCCTTCTTAATCTTACTCATTATGCTTACATCAGCCTTACATTATTTGCGGATCTCCACATTTCTCTCACGATCATACATAGTTTCACCACATATACGCCTCAGGGATCTCATTTCAACAGCATTCAGTTTACTTTCATCCTTCCTCTGCCGGTTCCATGGCTCACTGCTATACAAGGACTCCACTGTTCGTAAGTTTCAAATTTATCGTAAATATCTTACACGGTTCTCATAAAGCCGACAAAGATATCACTCATGTCAAATACATTATTATTAGCTATATAAAGATAAGACTTCTCGCTCGCAATAAACAATAGCATGTTAATGTACACACGCCCGGCTACTTAAACACATGATTCCTTAACTCCGTAACGTTCCACGATTCCACCGAGTACGGCGAGTTCAGCTGAATCAACTCTCGGCATTGAATCAGCAGGAGTCAAATTGAGTTTGGTTCCGGCCGATTCAACGACTCCGGCAAAGCGCCACAATGAGTTTGGTTCGGCGAGTCCGGCGGAATCAACTCTGGCATTGAATCATCAAGAGCCAAACTGAGTTTGATTCCGGCTGATTCAACGACTCCGGCGGAACGCCACAATGAGTTTGATTCGGTGAGTCCGGTGGAATCGCCGGAATCAAAGGAGCGAGTCCAGTGAATCGAGTCCACTCAGTCGAATATAGGTCCGGAATTGATTCCGTAAAATGAGTGAATCAACCCACTTCTAATTTGGGATTGAAGAGTGTTTGCGAAATTCAAATAATGCACCTGAACGTTCTTCGAACTACGGCTGGTAGACGTAAGTACTGTTGGATTTGTAATTTCTTGAATCTCTCCGGGTATGGAGAGATTGATGGTAATATGATTTGTAACTGTCAGTTGTGAATAATAATACCACGCATCTACATACAGGGTGTAACAGGACGTACCCGAGGGACTTTTACCATCGATTCCTGACATTAGTTGGAGTAAAAAATGTCAATGAAATTTTGGTCTCCGGTGACATTTTTGATTTTTTTTTTTTTTTTTTTTCTACAAAAATATTAAAAAATGGTAGGTGTTGGACAGTTGGAGGCGGGGTGAGGGGTTGGTCGGTTACTCGGCTGCGTGACCAATGACAACAAGCGGAAGAAATTTTTTTTTGTTTGAATTTGATGAAAAAAAATTTAAAAAAAAAAAGTCATAAAAAAGTCACCGGAGACCAAAATTTCATTAACATTTTTCACTCCAAATATGCTCAGGAATCGCTGGTTAAAATCTGTTATAAATTGGTATTCAGTAGAAGGACTTCAAAGTAAAACATCTGGTTTCAAGGCGGAATTCCTTTGGTTTTATTCACAAGCACATTGTTACAATAATTTGTCCCGACCCGACAAAACACTGAATTTGGTCACTTTGACCACTTGCTAGATAATGCTAGCTGTTTACAGGAGATCCACGAATTAAGAGAGATTTAAACTAGAAACGCAGGCTATTTATAATAATATTTTCTAATACTATCAACATAAACAAAAAACACGCTTGTGTCAGTTATTGTACAATATAAAACAGAAATCTACTTTATCGTCTAACATTTAATTTTAGTTTCGCCTTACGTCGCTAATCTGTAAAATGCTACCAACCAACAACAATAAGCTACAAAAATACGCCGCTAGATGGCAGTAGCCTTCACTTTTTAACAAAATCCCTCGGGTACGTCCTGTTACACCCTGTATATGACATCATTGCCTGTCGCGGTTACTTTGTCCCGGTGACTAGCTGTCACTGGATTCGATGAATCGGCTATTTTTGGAACCAGTTCCTGTCGGATTTATAAAATGGTCACTCACACTTAAATTGGACGAAGCCGAAAACCAAAAGCCGCCCGCAGGCCTAGTAGCAAAAACCTGCGAAGCGGGGATGTTGAATGGCTTACCATCTCTAAATGCAAGTGGAAGATCATCACCATCATTGTATTCATCAGCACAATCCTCATTGTCACTTGGGAAATATATTTTGTGGTGGTCAAAAGATTCAGTTTCAGTTTTTATTTTGTTTTCTGAAATAACAAAACACAGGTTATTAATAGACGAGGATTATATGCGTTTGCATATTTGCATATGCAAATGCATATAACTCTCTAATTACGACGTTAATGCATATTTCAGCCTTTTTTCCCAAATCGTGCATATTTCGTTTAATAGTATAGTCATAATCTAGCATTGCCGCCAGAACCCATAATTACTCGATGAGGTACTTGGCTAAAGGCAGTATTATTCTAGGCTGAAAATTTTGAGGCCGTAAAACAAGTAGTTGGGCAATTTGACAGTTCTGAGGCCATTGCAATTCATTCAAGCAAGCTAGCATTTGAAGACGCATCCATTAAACAGAATATCGCCGTCATCTCAACACATTTCCACAAGTTACCAGATGCCATAAAAAAATTGGAAACAAAAAACCTTCCTCTATTTAAAGCAATAGAAATACTGGAAACAATGATCGAACTCGCCAACGCCCTTCCTAATTCAACATCAGAAAAGATTCGTAAAAAGTTACGACTCTATTTTGCTTAAAAACCCGAGTCTTGAAGACATGAAGAACATTAATGCCTACATCAACGGCACAGGTCATACCCTGCCTAAACAGGTATCTCCAGAAATGGCGCCAAATTTTAAATTTTGTCCAATGACGTCAGTTGACGTAGAGAGGTCGTTTTCGGCGTACAAATTAATACTGGGTGACAAACGTCACAAATTTGAGCTCGAAAATTTGGAAAAATACTTAGTTGCATATTATCACAAAAACTATGCATAATTTTAAGAATATTTCGCTGTTTTTGTATGGTCTTTAATTAAAATATATAAAAATATAAATGGTTTTTTGATTTTGCATTGTGCATATTTTGGGCAAATCAAGAGTTTTTAGTGCATATTTCGGCCTTTTTTAGTGCATATTTGCATGCATATTTTGGCACTTCGTTAGTGCATATAATCCGATGTCTAGTTATTAATAATGAAATAATTATTTCTACTACTGCTTGTTTTAAAGTGTGGAAACAAATAATGTTAAAAATTATAAAACATTCTTGTATTTAATCACTGCAGACAATATTAGCGACTCTCAATCGAAAATTTGAAACAGAAAAGATACGGCCGCATCTAGGGATTGAAACCAGGACCTTAGCCTTGCTGGGCGGTGCTCTACCACTGAGCTAATGGGACCCTATCTCCTTCAGTCAAATTTAACTTTATCATACTACAACTAAGAACTACGAGGGTGGGTTTTTAAGTTCGCGGAATGGAGGGTAAGGAGTGGAAATAAAAATCCAATTTTTTTTTTTTTTCAATATATTTACCTGCTACCCTAATACATTTTTCGGATCTTTCAATTAACTTATGTATACCAAATACTGTAATACTTAGTAATAATCACTGAGAGCCAAGTCAGGACTGTAAAGTGGGTGTGGCAAAATTTCGAAGCCCACCTTCTGCAGGGCAGCCATCGCAACACGGCTCTTGTGAACAGGAGCATTGTTGTGCAGAAGGAGGACACCTTTGGTCAATTTTCCCCTTCTTTTTTCCTTGATGGCTTCCTTTAGTTGCTCTAGGATTGAAGCGAAGTAGGCTCCGGTTATGGAAACACCTTTATCTTTGTAATTGATCGACAGGATTGTTTCTGAGTCCCAAAAGACTGTCGCCATGATTTTCCCAGCCGATTGTGACACCTTAAACCTCTTGGGTGTGCCACTGCATTGAGTCCTGTTTAGACTCGGGTTCACAATGATGAACCCAAATTTCATCACCAGTAACAATTTGAGCCAACACTACATCTTTGTCTTCCCTATAGAGGTCCGAAAATGCACGAGAACACTCCATGCGCTGTTGTTTTTGAGGCGGCGTGAGAATTCTCGGCACCCATCTTGCGCTGACTTTAGTCATGCCAAGATGGTTGTGAAGAATTTTGAAAATGGTTGTGAAGAATTTTGAAAATGGTTGTATCTGATACTCTAACCATTTCTGCGAGCTGTTTCTTCTTTAGTCGGGCATCTTCTAATATTTACTTTTTGAATAATTTCCGGATTAGTCACCTCGATCGGCCTTCCTGGCCATGGGTCCTCTTCAAGTGACTCCTTGCCTTGTTTAAAGAGGGTATGCCTCTTGTAAACCCATAGTTTTACATGGAAAAAAGTCCCCGTAAACGGATGACATCTCTTTCAGTATGGTCTGAACTGATTTTCCTTGTTTGGTAAGGATCTTTATAACAGTGCGGAACTCAATTTTCTCCATATTTCACAATTTCTTCCCGATTGACTTGTTTGGTCTACGATAGCTCAAAGACTAATGACCTAAATACGATAAAACCCAGTGTTTATACTAATAATGAATTGTTCAATTAGTGTCTAATTCAGCGACACCCCCACTAATGCGAACTTAAAAACCTCCCCTCGTACCAGCATTATCTTAATTTTCTTAACGCATTGGCTGATATCTTTTATGTATGATTGCAAGATTCTTCTCCAACTAAACACTATGTATCTAGATAGTGTCTTGTTATCCATTTTTATTTAAGGCTCCAAAACCGGGCTCGAAAAGAAGATGTAGAGATACCAAATTACGAATGTTAGAGGAGCGTGCTAACATTTACAGGGACAAAATCGATGCGAAAATTGCGAAAATGTTTAATAAAACACCACTCGTTTAAAATAGAGCAAAAATCTCGCGGGGAGCATCTTAAGTATCATTTAAAGAAACATTGTGAATTTTTCACAAATATCATTTATAAGATAATAGAAACAGACTTGTTTTTAATAATTTTTGGAGCATACTTTGCAATTTTTTTCTATCGAGGGAATTTCATATAATTTGCATTTCGGCGTGGGCAGCATCTAGACATTATCTTCAAAAATAACATATATTTTTTTAAGAGCTTAAAAACTTCAAATGATTAAGGGAGATATGTAAGAAATCGGTAGAAATTCGGGTTGCCGAGGCAATGTATGACATCTATTGACTTTTCTGCAAGTTTAGGATGAATATCTATATTAAACATTTTTTACCTTCAGTGCTATTTATTTTTGTTTCTGGTGAAGATGGAGGTTTGCAGGATATTGCTGGAATATGCTTTTTGTTTTCTGCAAAAGACACATTGTAAAAATACATCATATTAGACCGAAGAACTTAAATAAATGGTATTTTCTTTCCATTCCACACAATTACTTTTAGTGCATTATAAGAAAGATACATTATAGGATAGTAGGGCGTTAAAACTAAACAAATTTATTACCTAGCTGGGAATCAAGATAGTTTTTGGCAGATTCTACACATTCTCGAAAGCTCACGGTGGCTCGTAATCTGCCAACGCAATCCAAACAGATCCATCCCTCATTTGTTGAAAGCTAAAATAACACAGAACAAGTTAAACTTCCTTACAACATACACAAAGATGGGAGTTTGGAATCAATTTATTGATCATCCGGTTGACTAGTCAGACATCTCCAAAAAATCGAAATTAGAGTTGAGTGTGCAGTTATATGTAAAAGTGTACCCTCTATGTACAATACTCAGATTACTCATGAACGCCACAAAATTAATTATAATGCAGAAAAACTTACTAAAAACGTAGTGAAATAAACCAAAAAAATTATGTTTCTGGGTTCCCACCAGGAGGTGGGAAATTTCAAAATGTCATACTAATGTTCTGGACCGTTATGCTACCCGGTGTTATTTTATAGTATCTCTACATATTATAAATTAAAGTCCCCTGCGTCGTCTGTCTGTCTGTCTGTTCGCGATAAACTCGAAAACTACTGAACGGATTTTCATGCGGTTTTCACCAATGGATAGAGTGTGTCGTGAGGAAGGTTTAGGTATGTAATATATCAAGGATTTGTGTAAATTGTTTGAAACATAACGATAATTGTTAGAACTGACGGAAAAAGTCAAGCCGCCTGGTAGCTTTCATGGAAAACGCTGCCTAATCCTTTTGGGATATAACAAAACAATGCATGGTGGGATATTCCTCTTTTATAGATCTACAAAAAAGTCCGCGAAGGCATATATCTATCTTTTACGGATAGCGTACTATACCCATTCTATCTTCTAAAAAATGGTCATGTACATTGAGGTAATTGAAAAGTTATTTAGACGGATACAGTATTAATCCTTATTAACTTAAATACGTTAGTTACCCCAAGCATTTCATGCACATTATTATAATATTTCACACCATCTCTACGTTTATAAATTAAAGTCCTCCGCGGCATCTGTCTGTCTCTTCGCGATAAACTCAAAGACGGCGGTGGTTAAAAAGGTTGGATAACCATCCAGTAGATGACGTTGTGTTTTATTAGCCACAGCAACGCGTGGTCGGGTCAGCTAGTATTTAATATGTAAATAACATTTGATTTCTGGTTAGTATTCGAAAGTCGCTTTCCTAATTATCTCTTAGGATGGGTTATAAAAAATTTGAACAATTAATCAAATACTAGCTGTTAAAAACTCGCTCCGCAGGCGGCTTTTGGTTCGGCTTCGCCCAGTTAGTGTTGGTGACCATTTTATAGATCCACTACGAACTAATTCCAAAAACAGCCCGTTCCTTGGACCCACTGTAGCTAGTCACCGGGACAAAGTAACCGAGACAGAGCAATGACGTCATATGTAATATATAGCCACTTGATACAACATGTATTACCGTCAATCTTTTCATATCCAGAGAGATACCAAATATTCACAAATACGTAGCAGTTATACCTAGGGGGAGAGACGTACCCATCCGAACTGCTGACGGAAGTTTTTTTTTTATTTTTTACATGAAAACCGCACAAGAATCCCAACTGCTCTTGTCTGAAGCCAGTGAGACTATGGCATCCCCAACTGGGGTATGTTGTGAGGCTGAAGGTAGTGGGGAGGGGAAGGAGATAGGGAAGAGGAAGGTGGGGAAGTACCTGGCTATTCAGATCTGGTCACCAAACACGGCTAATGCCATTTCAAGCAACGTTTCAATTCTGAATGGTGGTCTTACACCAGGGCGATACTGAGAGTATCTTCCACTCTGAACGTGCCGCAAATATACTATATATTATTTTAAATGAATAAATTGTGAAATAACACAAATTAATCAAATAAAATTTATTTGCCACGCCGGGATTCGATCCCGCGACCTTCGGTGTGCGAGTCTACCACTGGACTACGCCGGCCGGAAGTAGTGACATCTTGTGTCGAATTCTTGAATTCAAAACCGAATTATAACAGTAGCTTTGTGAGAAATTCCATGTACACAGATTTTATTTGTGGCGCGGCGTGTATGGCGTGGCGTCCGACATGTACTCATAGCTGGGTTCTGAAATTCAATTTCAGAACCCAGACACTACAGTATTAATTCTGTTCGATTTGAAGTTAATTTTCACATTCTGTGAAAGTTCTATTCAATTTCTGTGATTATTTCAGTTTTATGAAGCATTCTGGCTTGTAATGATATAATTACAGAACTTGAATAGAACATACAGAATGTGAAAATTAATTTCAAACATTTGAAGAATTGTTCAAATTTTTTTAAACATTCAGTCCTTAGTATTTGGAGATGTCTGACGAATCAACTGATATATATATTTTTTAAAGCAATTATTGTTTTCATTTTACCTCCTTGGTGAAGCACATTGAAAGCATGTCGGAATAGATCTCATTCGTCCCACGGTACAGGAACGGCTTGATAATACTCCTTAGATCTTTAGTGGATAGACAGCATTGACACAGATTCGAGTCTGCTAAGCTTGGATATTCCAGCTTCTCAGTTGTACCCTCCACAGACATGTCTAATGATGTTTATTCCAATGGTTGCTTTCCCTTCACTTCATCATCTTGAACAAGTATTATTTAAGTTCACTATTTGTCTTACTTAACATTCTACACTTTTAACTAAATTAACCTTTCAGCGGTCTGTAAGTCCGCAGCGAACTTATTTTACTGAATATGCGCCAACTCTAAACAACAGACAATTGCGCTTCCGTGATATCCTCGGGGGGTGAAGTACATTCCCTCAGCACCCTAGTGACATTCGTCGCAAATGCACATGTTCTTTTGTTTATATTTGCAGTCTCAGATTCCGCGTGCAACTGGTCAAGAATACCAACATTGACAGTGACAGCTACGGCTGCGGATTTTCGCTGCGTCGGTTCGCAAAGTGAATTTTGGTTTTATGCAATTGAAAATTAAAATGCATTATTTTCCGCCGCCCCAAAGCCAAAAAGTTTCCTTTTATAGTAATTAAGGCGATTCTAAAGTTTTTTTCTAAAAATTATTCGTAATAAGCGTGGCCAGTCCGAACCGATAATTACCTTATATTGATTTATAGCGTTGTTTTGTGTCAGATGTTTAACATAAGTCTTAATAATCTTTCAGTCATATTTGCCTCAGCTGTCACCTCTCCTAGCCTTCATTTCATCAATTAGATTTTGACTTATTTTGAATGATATGCTGATTTAGAGGTACATTCAGACTATGCTGATCATCTATCTATATATTTAAAAGCCTTTTTTTACATACAATTAGGCAATCCCGTTTCCTAAATTTAGTAATATCAAGAGGTTTTTGAAACACTTCACTTCGTCAACATATTTAGACAGATGAGCACAGAGCATACAGAGTAAACTGTACCGCAGGCTAATTGTAACCTATAATAGGTTACCTATTTCTTCAATGCCTTACAAACATAAATAGTAATAATATACATACTTTTATATAAATAATACGTACATAAATATTGTATTGTTTACGAAAAGTGACATAAAGTGACAGTTGACAGTTCGCGTTGTTGATGTTACAAATTGGGAAGTTTTGGGTTTTGGGTGGGATCAGTGATACCATGTCCCAAAAATGAAAAACCAGGTTTCAGGGAAAAATACAAGTTTTACGATGATACGTTTTTAGATTTTCACATTTTTTAGTTTTTGGGGTGTTACGCCGTGTTGCGCTACCTCCTTCTTTAGCCAAAAGAAACGTTGGCTAAAGAAGGAGGTAGCGCAAAACGAAAATGTTTAGAAGGATTAAACCATAAATATTTCCTTGTTTAGAAGGATTAAAAAAATTTGTTTTTCGTAAACTTTTTATTGAGAACGTAAATAACAAAATAACGTACCTAATTAAAGAACCTGTAATTCTTTAATAATAACCAAATAAAGTACCTAAGTAAAGAACCTGTAATGCTTTATTAAAAAAAATCATTTTATATATCATGGTATATTTATGATTTTACAGTAGTTTAAGTAGGAATCCAATTGAAGTTACCTACCTAACATTATGTTTATTAATTTATTTTTATTAATGTACTTATTGACAAAATTAATTTAGATTGTGAACCCTTGAGTTCAAGAACTACATTCCTGATTTCAGGATTTCCCCATGCGACCCATGCTAAAAAAACGTATTGCACTCAAAAGTACATACTTTTGTTGACTGGGAAAAAATAAAAAAAAAGACATGATATTTTTCGACACGTTTTTCGAAAAAAAAAACCATGGAGGTAGAAATAACCCAAAAAACTATGAAGACATGTTACAAACACATGCTCATGGCAACACTGCGTGGTACGGTGGCAGGGTTGCTGATACATATTATGTGCTAAAATATCCCCAATAGATGTTAAAATTCCCCACCCACCTCCAAATTACAAAATTAAACAAAGTTGCATTGAAATTGGCATTTATTTTAAATTACCTATTCATTTTCGGATTTTTCTTTCGTTCAGGCTTTAAAAGCAAATTGCCTAGTAATTTTCACCAAATATTTTTTTTCAATTGAGGTTGGATAATCAAGAAACGCCCAGAATCCCCGCATTTTCCCCATAAGAACGTTCTTACCGCAAAACCTGACAAATCTTAGAACTTCCACGCAATTTGGGAAATTTTCAACGGATTGGCAACCCTGCACTCACCTCGCAACCATTCACCAGTGTTGCCATTTGAATGGTGTTTACCATGTTTTCTTGGATTATTTCTATCTAAGTTTTTTCAAAAATTATATTCCTCAAGGCATCCAGTGTGGAGCTGATGTAATTTTTTTGTTTAAATCAGTGTTTCACAGGCGAAGTGAAGCCTTCAGAAAATTAAAGTAGACAAGATTGGGGAGACTATGAAGCACTTTTTTTCACCTTTTCCTACACATTTGGTCATCTTATTAGTATTTGTGTTTTCTTCTTCGGAGTCGCTAGATGTCGCTTTCTTTTGCCTGTTCATTTTGGAGTAGTTTGAAACTTGGATATTGATTTTACAAAAGTATTACGCATACCTACATAGATTAGATAATTAATACTGTTTGGTGATAGATGGCAGCACTTCCGTTTGTATCTATTTGTGAATAGTGTGTGTACGCAGACGCAAGGGTATTAATACTGTTTGATAACAAATAAAACTTCTGAACTGAAGGCTGTCCAACTACTTGATAAGGACAACTTGCTAATGCTAAGGAACTCCAGTGAAAAATATTATGGATTAAAAAATATACATTCATATAGATTATAGATAAAATATGTTTTATTATACATAATGTGCATTTATATGTAGTGTAGGAACTACTAGTAAATTGATTTTTAAATGCTGGCAATGTTTGTTGAATTGCCACACTGCAGCGTATTCCCTTCACAAACGATTCATAAATGCAAAGTTATCAGACAATGCTGGAAACGCGGAAGTTAAAATAATACATAGAAACTACAAAGTTATTGCAAGCGACAATCGAAACAGAAAAACTGTTGGTTTTTTTTAACTGCTCCATCATTGAAATGCGTGGTCCGATGCGCATGCGCTGCAGTGTGGCAATTCAATAAACATTGCCAGCATTTAAAAGTCGAATCACTGGTAGTTCTTACAATAGAATTAAAAAATGAATAAAACATCACATCAAAATGCCCTGCTTGGTTGGCATCACCGAATCGGCAGTTGATGAACTGGCTGGACTATTCCATCATATAACTACTGTTCTGCTGTTTGGCCGGTTGCATCATGAGTCTTCTTCCTGTGCAATCTTAAGCCGTAATTGGTTTTATAAGTCTTGGTGCAAACGTGGCAGGCGTACTTCCTAACTCCCGTGTGCTTGGCGGAGTGCTGTTCCAGGCAATTCTTGGTAAAGAAGGACGAGCCACATTCCTGGCATACGTGCTTCCTCTCTTGCAGGTGGAACCGACGGATGTGGGAACTGAGGTGACTGGCCAGTGTGTATTTGACCGGACACTGCTGGCATTTATAACTCTTTGCTTCCCTGCCGTGCTTCTCGGCCATATGCAAAAGCCTACAAATAATTAAACAATATTATTTCCTTTTTTTTATTTTTTATATTAACTTTATGAGTAAAACCTCAAATTGTAATATTTAAATAAATGAAGATAATATAAGCTAATATAAGATAATATAAGAAGATAATATAAAGATAAAATAATAATATATATATTAAATAAAATGGATAAAGATTTATCCAGACACTATCTAGAGAGCTTTTAGTTCGGGTTTGAATCTTGCAATCATACATAAAGATAGTTGCCAATAATATATGTGTTAAAAGAAAATGAAGATAATGTAGGTGGTTCTTAGTCGAAGTATGGTACAGTTAAACATGACCGAATTTCATATCCACACCGTGGCGCAGTGGTTAGCGCATTTGCCCGGAAAGCAAGAGGTCCTGGGTTCGAGTCCCAGAGGTGTCAATATGTTTTCTGATTTTTCTGTTTCCAGATTTTCGATTGAGTTTCGCTTATATTATCTTCATTTATTTAAATATTATTTCCGTTTGTGTTTTTGTATAATTCAAACTACTCCAGGCCCTCTAGCACGGTTGAACGATAAGGATTGATAGGATAACTTTCGGTATCTTCCCATTATTCCCTAGCATGATTGCAGATCGCCAACGAATATGTTCGAACAGTTCGCAGTGACTAAGTGTTCTTTATATATTCAACGTCAACTGTTGTTTATACGTTAGCGATCTGCAGTTGTCCTAGGGAATGGTGACAAGTTAACGAAAGTTATCCTATCAATCCTTATTGATCGACTGTGCTATAGGGCCTGGTCCGCGGGAAACAATTTTCCTCAGGCCTATGTCATCTTTGGGGATTCGAGTGGAGATTCCTTTTGAGGAGACAAAAACAAACAAGTGATCCTTAAAGAAAGCCGTGTTTTAGGAGGAAGGAAACGGAGAGAAATCTTGTGTGTACCCACAAGATTGGTATCGAGATAAATTATATGTAGGCATAAGTGGTACAAATTAGATATTTTCGTTATTTGTTTTTGGGGTGTTATGCCGTGTTGCGCTACCTCCTTCTTTAGCCAACGTTTCGGACAGCGTTGCACTGCAACTCTGTCCGAAACGTTGGCTAAAGAAGGAGGTAGCGCAACACTGGATAAAAAACAAATAATGAAAATATTTTTGGCCGTGAAAATCTTTAAACGTATCCAAATTAGATATTGGTTAGCCGTGCAAAACACAGATGGCACTAGTAGCATTAATTCAGAGCTACAGATATTACAGAAAACTACAGAATTGTATAAAAGCAAAGATGACACTCTCTTAAGGCTAGGCGCAAAAGCACGTTTTCCGTGTTCGATTTCCTGATACGGAATTCTGATTCGAAATTTCGTGAGACCAGCGCAAACGTTCATTTTTCTTCATTCGGAATGTATACACGTCAGTACAGATAGTGATAGCGTGGTGAACGCACGACGATGGAGGACGACGATTTATTAGCAATTGCATTTCTGTTAATAATGAAGAAGAAAAAAATAATGGAATGAAGGAAAATAATGAATTAATAATGAAAGTTTCTGCCTCACACGTTATCGTGTTGCGATTCTATGCGTAACAAATACAAAGAATACGTCCGACGCACGCGGTGCCGATGCGATACTGAATAGAAATTCCCGAACGTGTGCGCCGGCACAAACAAAATGTATGCAAGCGCTGCGTTCCGCATGATGTCATTAGGTTTTTTCCGTTCGGTTTCTCCGAACGCGCCGGCTTGCATTCGGAACGTACGTACGGAATTTTTTCCGTTCGGAAAAAAAGCGAACGTGTGCGTCAGTTAATGTATTTTCTACTGATTCCTTGCATTCCGGTCTCCGAATACCGAAAACGAATTCGGAAATCGAATAAGGAAAACGTGCTTGTGCGGCCAGCCTAAAACCGGCGGTTTTGACTTACGAATGTGAAAACATTTGTTTTTTCTCTCTCTACATTGTGCAAAGTTCACTTGAACTTCAAAAAGAAAAAAAAAAGCATTCGAAACTTGAATACAAATTAGAATACGCTTCTCTCCCATTTGAGAACAAGATTTAAGGAATGTGATAAAACAGTTTTTTGCCTTCTTCCAAATGTAGTGCTTCTAGAGAGAGTCGCTTTGCTTTTATACAACTCGTATAATTTGTAATTTTAAAAACCTACCGCACTTAGTTTTTAACTTTATTGCTACATAATGTTGTGATTTTTATATTAGTGCACAATGTACTATTTTAAGTTGAATAAATAAATAACTAATAACTGTAATATATCAGAATATTAGTTATGATCAGTTCTATCATTGTTCTGTTGTTTATGCATTACTCGGGTCATATGGTGTGGGTTACGACGTGTGTCGAAGATAGTCGATCAGAGACAGATAAGTCATTCTAATAACGGGAGCTCACCAGACACAATCTAGCTAGCGAGTTATAAGGATGTGTGTCCTCTTTAACCATATTTGTATTGTATGTGAAAACAATAAATAAACAGTCACTGTGATTCAGGGCCGGATCTACGAAATCTGGCGCCCTGTGCAGTAGGTACCGATGGCGCCCCCCCCCCCCTAAATTTTTATTTTGATTAAAAATTCGTTCACCCCAAATTTTTAAATTTTTTTATGTAATTGTTATTTTTTTTTACACTAATTTATCAAATAAAATCAAGACACATAAAGGGTGTAACTTTTCTAAGTGACCTGGCGGTAGCTCTCACACTCGTTTTTTTTTTAAAGAGAGGATCGCCAGGAGCCCTATACTCTCTGAATCTATTGGGTAAACATAAATTATGGTGCTATTTTAATTATTTTCGGAAAAACTCTTTGCAAGTTATGCTTTAAAATAATACAACGAATTGTCTGTTTGTGCCCGTACCATGATTTAAAATATAGGTTACGAGACAATGCGGGTGGTTTCGCTGAACTACGTCCATTAGACATTCTTGAGATTTACTGCCTATATACCCTACGCGAATATTAGAAAAAGCAAATACAAATACGTTCTCATGGCAACGTACAACACAAGAATAGCATCTACAGCTTCTGACTAGCAACAGGCAGTCCCGACGAAAGACAGTGAGCAGTGATAATAAGAATATAACCTCAAATTTGTACCTTGCATTTCCCCTGTGTTGAGCGATCAAACACTAAACACTGACGTATGGTATCAACGGCTTACGAACAAAAATACCGTGCTGTGATTGGTTATTGAATTTGGATCGCACCTATTCGTCGTAAAAGACGGTAAAAGATATATGGAAAAATAGATCTTACGTTTAAACTAAATATATGGAATTTGTAAAAAAATTCTGTAACAGACTATAAATTCGTAAGCCGTTGATACCAACTTGATGCGTGCGCATTCTGTTTCTTTGGAAAATGTTGCTAGAGCGTAATAATTATTTCGTACTATGGGTAATTTTTAAACGATTCAGGGAATATTATAACTAAATTTTAATACAATATTTATTTTCTCACGGCGCCCCTTTGGAGTTGGCGCCAGGTTTTTGCACGTTTTTGAACGTATGGCAGATCCGGCGCTGCTGTGATTTCAAAGAACCAAAGTCTTTTAATCAAATAACATAGAACTGAGATAAGGTCCAGTGCTAATAATAAAGACAAATATCTCTGTAAAGCAGCGTTTCCTAACCTTTTTCAGCCACGGACCCCTAGGAAACCAAGCACAATTTTCAAGGACCCCCTTAAAAAAAACCAGCAATAAATTTCGGACCAATTATTTTAGTATTACAAATACAAAAAAAAAAAAAAAAATACAACAGCAACATTCACATTAATTAACGGTTAAATAATGTGAAGGTTGGTGTTGCTTTTTGCAACTAAATTAGTGATATTTGGGTTGATATTACTACTAAGTTGCAATCTCAAATCGGATTCCACTTGTAATCTGTTTCTGTATTGGTTTTTAGCATACAGAAGAGCAGAGAATGCCTTTTGACAAAGGTGTGTGGTTGAGAAAAACAGTAAATGTTTCACAGTGCTTCTCTGATATTTCCTTATAATCTTTCTTTACATTCACCCAAAAACTTGATAAAGAGAATTTTTTGAAATTATGTTTCAAAACTGTTTTTTTTTTTTTTACATTAACTCCATACAGGAGGCCCTGAGGAAAATAATTTCCCTCAGGGCCCATGTCATCTTTGAAGATGCTGTGTGGAGGGTCTTTTTGAGGAAAGCCCGGGCAGTCCAGAGAGGAGGCGTCTACAGGCTCAGCTATCTGTGTTTCAGACAGGAAAAGTAGGTTGGGGCGTTGAGAAAAAAGATGGTGGTGGACAGAGTTTAAATTGGTGTGCAGGCCGCGAATGTTGGTGTAATTCACCAACAGTTTTGGCCTGCACCGGGGACGCCTACTCCTCGCCGCTGAAATGATCTTAATTGTTGATGGTTGTATATTCATGATTTTATTTGCAGGGTTATTTAAGTGTGATATGAGAGGAAGGAAGGACTGGGAGGGAAAAGGTAAAGGGGTGGGTAGGATGCTGGGGTTCAAAGTTTCCAGGAGTGACGGACGTATGTATCCAACCCTGGAGTGAACATGGGTCTTGAAGAGACCCATGTTGTAGGAGGGAGGAAACACAGAGGCCAGCAAATCATTCCACAGCCGAGCTGTTGAACTCAAGAACGAGTCATAGAAACGACCCGTTCTCATGTGACTAATGTCAACCATATACAAATGTTGGGCGCGTGTTTGGCGTGTTTCCCGACTATGCACCGGTGCCGAGGGGATCAATAACGCTGGTTCCTCGGAGCATCTTCCATTGTAATACCGGTAGAACAAGGACAGCATTCCCACCTGACGCCTATGCTTTAAAGATTGCAGACCGTCTGTTAAGATGGGAGAATCTATCAAACGGACCGCCCTTTTCTGCACAGAGTCAAGGGTTTTTTTAAGGGATTTGTACAGGATTAGCAGTTGTGTACTATTAAAGTATCTGCGGGCCCTGTACAGTACGCCCAGTTTCTGAGATGCTAACTTAACTCTGGTTTCGATGGAGCCCCCGTACCTGAGCTGGTCACTTAGAGTTACACCAAGCATATCAATGGAGGTCCTGTTTGGAAGATTGCTTCCGTTAAAGGAGACTAGATTTTCATTTCGATCCCTTTTAGAGGTTATCAAACATGATTGGGTCTTTGAAACATTAAATTCGACGAGGTTATTCTTACTCCAAAAGAAAACACTCTCGAGGTAACCGTCCATGAATAACAAGATATTTCTATTAATTGGTTTTCCTGTGCCATTGTCAAGCCAGTAATATCAGTAACATCCGTGTTGAAAGGGTCAAATATTCAATTTTTATTTTTGTCGGGTACTGGAAAATAATCCCGAAATGAAGATGCGTAGCTATTACGAGATTCTCTTGGTGGCATTTTTTTTTAAATGGTTCAGAGATGAGACTGCATCAGGACCACAGGTTAAGAAACACTGCTGTAAAGGATTACAGAGAGAGAGACTTTACAATAATCAAATAAATAAAACTTATAAAGAGGGTAATAAAACAAATTTACCTTTTGTAATACGTTTTTAACGTTTCTCCGCATTCAATGCAATTAAATAAGGGTTTGATCCCTTTATGTGTAGCTTTAAAGTGTTTACTCAGGTTGTGTTTGTATTTAAATGATTTGTCACACTTTTGACACTGGTAACGCTTGTCTGTGTGAACTTGAAGATGGAGCTCAAAACTCTTCCTCGTGGCGAAAATCCTCCCGCATGTGTCACAAATGTGGTTTGGATAGTGTTCAGGCATATGATTTAAAAGATGCCTGCAAAATAAAAGACATTTTTAAAGAAACCTTCAGCATTGGTAAATTTAATTACACGTACAACATCATTTCCTTAGTGGAGAGTCCAGGTTCCTTTTTTTATGTGAATCCGCACAACTGCTCCCAACCATCTGAGCCAGTGAGACTATGGCATCTTCAATTGGGGTATGTCGTGAGGATGAAGGTAGTGGGAAGGGAAAAGAGAAAATTTGTCTTAACCAAAGACATTGAAATATAAGAGATGTGCTAGCTATAGTTTTTACTGGGTGGGACTGTGTTCCCTGTTGTTGCTGATATTGTTAACCAGTCCCACTGCACACCTTAAAAAATCAACTAAATTAACGAATTCTTTCCGTATTTAAACTGTATTGTTAACCAATACTACCGCACACGAAAAATTAAATGACTGACTAATCAACTGGACTATCGAAATATTTATAAAAATATTATATAATCTACTATAAGCAGGCAGTTTCTCCAGAATAGCTCAGAGAAATTATTTTTTTGACTATGCCTATTGGCTACGGCGGTACCAAAGAGGTTAATAATTGAGCCCTTGCCTGGAATAATGTTTTATCCAACATAACTATCACAGTTGAGTTATTAATGGAATAATGTTGGGCATATTAATATGCATGTTTTAAAGTAGGAATTATGATAATGAAATTTTTTTTAGGCCTGTGACAGCCTTTTAAAGTTTGTTTTGTGGAAGAATGTTGTATAACGCCATTCATCAAAATCACGACGCATGGTTCAATTTACGGCAATAAATGGAGAAAACGAATGTCTTATGGCTTCAACTAGAGTTTTCAAAACCAAGAGGCTGAAGAATACAGGAAAGTATAATTTGTCCAGAAAAAATATTATCAAGCCTGCTTTTTAGCTGTTGAATCAGTTTTGGGAAATAATGTTGTATGTTGATAATGTTGTATGTGGCAATATCTAGAACATAAATGGTTTCATTTATTCAAATCGTTTTTTTTACTTTTTAAGCTAGAGCATGTTGCTTTCTGTAAGGTGTCGCGAGTAAAAAAAAACCGTTTTGTGGAGTAACGTTACGTTGTTGTGAAAGTGTTCATATACAACATTATTCCAAAAATTCAGGATAAATTCTAGTAATAAACTGTAATTTAATTGATTTTCTAGAACACTTTTCAATTAAAACTCTTAAGATGAAGTCATAGTAAATAATGCAAAATCATGTTTTTGTTTTGAAAATTTGATCGCTTAGAAGTATTGTAGATGCTTCAATTAAATACTGCGTGTAGAACATACCTTGGCCCTTAAAAATATTGGTCATTTTTTTTATAAGTTTTTTAATAAGCCTATAAAAAAATAAAGTATAAGGTCTAAAAAACACACTTTCAAGTCCAAACTCTCCTATTTATAAACCCCTTTTCGGATATGGTTTTATTATGTAATGTGGCAAATTCAGTTTATTTTATAATAATTGCAAAAAAAGTTGATATTTACACCCAATCTTCCCAAAATAAAATAAAATATGCATTTTCGCGTTGATATTTTACAATACGGCCGCTAGTCGACGAATTCGGTTATTCAAAGTGACCCCTATGGCGTCCACCGAAGAACTACTGTCCACGGCACAGTAGTGAACTAGTGGATCGCCTTAAGAATTATATGATTTATGCATTTTAAATATAAAATGTTACGAAACATAACTGGTTTCTTTTTTTTCAATTTTTCTTGGAACTAGAATATTGTTGGATTCAACATTATTCCGGGCAAGGGCTCAATTAGTGAATTAATTTTACTTACCGAAAGAAACTAAACTCCTTGTTACATATGGCGCAAGTTCTCTCCGTGCCATCCAGAACATATGGAAGAGTAGAGGACTCACTGACATCGAATTCCGTCTGCAAGAAAATTGTTTAAAAACATTCAGTGTGGAGATTTATGAAAATAAACAAAAAATAGTAAGCACAATCGTAAATGGAGCTACTTACAAGCGACTCGAGCTTCATATGCGTAGTGCACGCGCCACTCATGAGTACACCCATAAATACAATTTGCTAGTGTTGTACATGATGCTATGTGCATCGTATGGTAATTACTACGGCGGGTACTATCGAGCAGATTGTTTGCTACACGCATGAAGTTTGAGTCCCTCATATGTAGCTCCATGTACAAATGCGTTAAAAAATGGAACTTAATGTTGATAAAAGCAAAATTTTGTCCTTTTATAGAACCAAAAAACCTATTCAGTTTGATTATAAACTAAATAATGTTTCTCTCTCTACTGTCACATCTATCAAGGACCTTGGGGTCACTCTGGATTGTAAACTTTCTTTCCGGGATCACATTAATAACATCGTAAACAAATCACTTAAACTACTCGGCTTCATTCATAGAATTACCTCTGACTTTAAACATATAAATACACTTAAAACTCTTTACTGTTCGCTGGTCCGCCCTCACCTTGAATATGCTAGTGACATTTGGTCTCCTTTTTATGCTGTCCACATTTGTTACATCGAATCTGTACAACATCGCTTCCTACGAGGAATTGCTTGGAGGTTAGGACTTGAAAGAGGAGAATACTCGTATGATGAAATTGAACAAACTTTAAACATTTCCTCTGTAGAAAAACGTAGAAAGGACCCTGATCTAATATGCATTTTCAAAATTATCAACAGTATTACTGACACGCCTGCTTTGTTACAATTCATCCAGTTCAACATTCCTTCCCGTAGACTCCGAAATAATGAATTGCTGTTCCTCAATCAACATTCTACTAATTATGGATATCATTCTCCTTTATCCAGAATGTCGAGACTTGTCAACGCAAATCAAAGCATTGAATTTTTTGGTGTAAGCCTAAATGACTTTCGGCAGTCGTTACGCAATGTGGTTTTTTAAAGTCTTTTTAAATCCATCTTCAAGATACTTGTCGTTATCTTCTCTATGTACTTTTATATTATATGTATTTTGTCAATGCTCTTCATCTATATGTAATCTCCTTTCATTGTGATGTCTCTTTTTTTTCTATTTGTGTTATTGTTATATTGTTAATTGGACTATTTGTCCGTAAATAAATAAATAAATAAAACAATTTGTACAGTAATATCACAAACTAAGAATATGAATTTAGTGCTATTTCAGTCAATAAAAAATGCAAATGATTGGCTCATTCTTGGAAAGATTTGAAAACAAGTAAATTATTTCGCCAATATTACAATGCTTAAAAAAAAGTATTTCTTTATTGTTTACATTCTTTTCACATAGGAGGCCCTGAGGAAAACAATTTCCCTTGGGGCCTGTCATCTTTGGGGATTGCTATGTGGAGGGTCTTTTTAGGGAAAGGAAGGAGACTCAATTTGGGAGGGGGGTATGGGTACTGCCGCCCCAGGAACCATTTATTGGACAATCAACACCCCTGCCACAGGCACCCCAAGTAGTTCGCTACATTTGGTGACTTAGCCGGGGTGCCCGGGTTCATGGGATGAGGTTTGTCTAGGTCTTGGTGGCAGAAACGTTTTCCCAACTACTGCGTGGCGGGCTGGATCGGAGGAGACTGATTGAGGAAGGCCTTGTGTCCTCTCCAGCTGGATTCTTTCAACCCTTCGCCTTGCACCGCAGTGTGAGGAATAGATTCATACGTCCGTCACTCCTGGCCACACTGACCCCCAGATTCCTACCCACCCCTCATACCTTTTTCCTTCCCATATCTTCTTCTCCTTCCTTTCCCTTAAAAAACCCTCCACACAGCATCCTCAAAGAAGACATAGGCCCCTAGGGAAATTGTTTTCCTCGATGCTTCCTATGTGGAGCTAATGTAAAAAAAAAAATGAAGTTCTGGGTAGGAAAAGCTAAGAGAGGTGGGTAGGAATCTGCGGGTCAGCATGTCCAGGAATCATAAACGTAGGAATCAAAAGGCCTTCCTCAACCAGTCTCTCCCAATCCGGCCCGCCTCGCAGAAGTTGGGCAGACGCATCTGTCGCCAACGTCTAGACAAACCTCACCCATGAACCCCTGCCAAGTCACTAAAGTAGTGAATCACTTGGTGTTGGTTATCAAATAAATGGTTCCCGGGGAGGCGGTACCCACACGCGCCTCTCAAATTGTAAATAATAACGGTTTAAAATTTTCTCTTAAGTTATCCTCATAATTTGTTTCTATTCACTACTAAGCCTCGAATCAACTCGGTAGCATTAATTCTGTTCACGATGCACTTACTCTATTACAAACCGTAGGCGACGTGGGGACGGGTTTGAAGTATTCCTCGAAGAAGTCCTCGTCTGAAGAGCTATCGATACCTGATGGAAGCTTCGAAGAGGCCTTCAGAGCTGGTGGCACAGGTACCGCTGCTGATCTCTTCACAGCTGCTGGTTTTATGGCTGCTTGTCCACGTGTTGGTGCTGTAACATCTGACGTACAAGTGTTAAGGATAATTTCTTTCATTATCCTGATTTCTACCCACACCTGGTCCCTACCTACATCTGTGAAGTCACAAGTTGAGCGCCTTGATAGTCTTCGAAGTGAAAGCAATGTTCTATGGTCAGTATTTTACTTCTTTTGAAATCAAATGCCGCATTGAGCAAGCTCGGGCAACCTTTATCCGCATGAAAAAAATGTTCTGCAGTCATGATCTCAACCTTGGATTACGATGCGAATGGTCAGATGCTACGTGTTTTCGATATTATTTTATGGAATGGAAGCATGGACGCTTACTGAAGAACTAATTAGGCGACTTGAGGCATTCGAGATGTGGATCTACAGAAGAATACTTAAAATAAGCTGGATGGACAGGGTTACGAACGAAGATGCTATGGTTCGGATGAATAAAGAAATGGAAGTAATTAAAACTATAAAAATCTGAAAACTTCAATATCTTGACATGTGATGAGACATCCAGAAAAGTATGAGATCTTGCATCTCATAATGCAGAGAAAGATTGCCGGAAGACGGGGCCCTGGAAGAAGGAGAACCTCATGGCTGAAAACCTGAGACAGTGGTTTGGCCAGTCTACTGTAGAGCTGTTCCGGGCTGCAGTAAACAAAGTCCGCATAGCCAACATGATAGCCAACGTCCGTTGAACAGACAAGGCACAAGAAGAAGAAGAAAAAGATAAAGAGTTTCGTGAAAAACTTCAAAATTACAATTATAATCGGTGCAAAGTGGAAAGTGATAATTGACAAGTGACTCCTTTACCCTGCTTCAATGAGTTTATGCTATCCTTTTTTGCTACCTTCCAGACAATTTCTAATAACGAGGTGTGTTAAAAAAGTATCAAACATACATTTTTTCCATGTAAAAAAAATTAGGCTCAGAAGGTGACTTTGGGTGAAGATGTGTGGGGGACGTAGGGAAATCATGGGCTTGTGTGAATTTTTTCATGCCCATAGAGAACGTTAGTCACTAGCACTAGAAGTCGGCCTATGAGTAAGGAAGTGTATTGTGCGTCCGTCGGGTTTTCAATCCAGTATTGTAGTATCTGTTAATCCCAATGATTAGGACTACTTGAAATCAGTGCCGTAAATAGCCTTTTCTGCGCCCTGTGCGAGCTTCTACAAGGTGTCCGGAAACTCGTAGTACAAGCGGGAAACTGGAGAATCCACATCACATTTAAAGTCGATTTTGTGGTTTAACTTTTTTTGATTTGAGCTTTCGTTTTCGAGTAAATCGGGTCCGAAGTTGGAATTTTTTAGGTTAAATTTGAAAAAAAAATTTCACTAGGGGGTTGATTTCAGCTGTGTAATGTCTTATAAAATGCAACGAAGGGTAAACCGGGTTCAAAATTTTTTTTAACCCTTTAGTTGCCGAAAAAATGGAAAAATAGAGAAAAAATAATATTAAAATCGAAATTCTTAGATCGAAAAAAATAAGTTTTTTGGGTTCTCTACGTGATGTAGATTCACCAGTTTCCCGCTTGTACTACGAGTTTCCGGACACGTTGTATAACTGCGCCCTATTTAAGTGGACCCTTCGCCTATTATACGCCATTCTTGCGCCCCCCAGAGTCTACGCCCTGTGCCTGGGCACCGGTGGCACCGCCCTATTTACGGCACTGCTTGAAATGTGTTGGGAAACTTCCAAATAAGAGCAAGGTTCGTTGAGATTACAAGCTGCTTTATTTAAGTTATTGTAAAGTTTAGAATGAATATTTAACTGAACCAGACGACCTTTTTTTTACGACCTTACTCTAGTAGGCTCTAAGTTATTCTGTCGCTGCGGGCCGCCAGACTGCTGGCGTTTGCCTACTACCAGATGTCTTCGGCTATCATCGGATTCATTTGTATATTAGACATGAACAACGATAGATGATACTGTTCTAAAATAATATTCAACTGACATCTGTTGTCTTTATCACAAAACTTCGTATAACTAGCTATACTAATGACATCTTGTTATTTAGACTTTAGTGTGTAGGCGTGTGATGTGATCTTGTAGATCTTAAATGATAGACGCATGGTCGAGATGAACATTTATTTACGCTATATAAGTTTAAGCTACGTGCTAGCTAACGGAGCTGTCCGTAAGTAAGGAGAGCGAGCAGGAACATTCATCACCTTTTATACTCTAGTTCTGCCGTCTCGCTCTTGCATATTTAAAAAGGCAGGCGTGCCACTAAAACCATTCTCACACATCTATTGAAGGATGTTGAAACTACATGACTAACCTATACACCACGGGACAGTGCCTTAATCTGAACAATTGAAAAATGAGCCTGTTCATTTTAACGAATTTTCTAGATTACTGGAATCTTTAAGAATCAGCTGGATTTTTAACACAGATACTGCATAGCCGAAAATTTTATTATGTTTATGTTTCAAATTGAATACTTTATTTCCTCGCTAACTTTGTACAACTTTCTCCACTTTCAAATCTATCTTTCAAAAAAATTACACCTTTTTCTTCCATGATTAACGTCTTGTCTTTTTCACCCACCCACCCTGCCCCCCTCATCCGATAGTTCGAATTAGGCCCTCCGTTCATGGAGATACTTACAAACTACGTAATTATTGTGATGCCACCACAAGTACCCTGCAGATATACTACTCTTTAATGCTGGTTGCTGTACACGGCGCCATCCGAAATATACTGAATTTGATCATTTTTCACGTGCAGCCGTAGAGTTAATACGATGGCAAGCGATGTTAAATTACTTTTTTCCAACATCAATCCAAGCCTTTTTAAAGTCTTTTTAAATCCATCTTCAAGCTACTCGTAGTTATCTTCTCTATGTACTTTTATATTATGTGTATTTTGTCAATGCTCTTCATCTATATGTAATCTCCTTTCATTGTGATCTCTCTTTTTTTCTTTTCTGTTCGTGTTATTGTTATATTGTTAATTGGACTATTTGTCCGTAAATAAATAAATAAAAGCCTTCTCCACTAAATCCTTTCTTACATATTATGGTAAAGTAATTCTAGTAAACACGCAATTTTTTCCACTTCCAGAACAAATCTAATATTACTTTCATGTTCCGACGTCATTTCTTTTTTTTACATTAACTCCACACAGGAGGCCCTGAGGAAAATAATTACCCTCAGGGCCTATTTCATCTGGGATGGTGTGTGGAGGGTCTTTTTGAGGAGAGGAAGGACTGAACATTGATCTTGAAGAGACCCATGTTGTAGGAAGGAGGAAACACAGAGGCCGGCAAATTATTCCACAGCCGAGCTGTTGAACACAACGAGTCGAAGAAACAACCCGTTCTCGTGTGATAAATGTCAACCGTGTACAAATGTTGGGCATGCGTTTGGCGTGTTTCCCAATTTCCCAGTTTCCCATTTCTGTCAAACGTCAAACGAATAAGTATCAGACACAAATAATGCGACGCATCTATCAGCACCGTCGGTATCGTGCAACAGATTGGAAACCGACAGCCGCCGCGTAGCTCCGTATACGAGCACCAGCAAAATCGTACGGGGAGTACTTACGAACGGCGCAGATGATACGCGCACGAGGATCGAGTAACTTGTAAGTAGCGTCATGTACGGAGGCACTTACTGGATGTTCAGTTTATAGTGGGTTCATATTGGATCGAAAATATTCAGGTCTCAATGGCGCAGCGGATAGAGCGTTATCACAGTAAGACAGAGTTTGATTCCCAGTTGCGACCATTATCTTTTTATTCTCTGTGTCGTGAACCGTTTCATGTAGATTTATTAATATTATCTCCTTTCTAATGATTTGTATAACCTTCAAAAGTTAATCCAATAAATTTAATATTTCAAAGCTCCGTAGCTCACAATAAAAATGATGTTACCTGCTGAAAATAGTTCTGTTGAATGGCTTACCTTTTTTAATCACATGTGGTCGATCGTCACCATCATTGTAATCATCGAGACAATCGTCATCGTCACTTACGACGTATATTTTGTGACGCTCAAAATATTTACCGTCATCAGTTATTATTTTCTTTTCTGCAATAAATCTTAATTTATTAATAATTTTTTCTTCTATTGCTTGTTTGACGGTGTGGTAATAAATAATATGATTAATTATTTGGTTTGTCATAATCATTTTTTACCTTCCATGCAATTTTTTTTTGATTCCGGTGAAGATGGATATTTGCAGGGTATTCCTGGAATGTCCTTTTTGTTTTCTGCAAAAGACACATTTTAATAAACATCTTGCTTATCAGATTGAAGCACTTAAATAAATGGCCTTTATTAACCAATCAGCGATAGCGTATTTAAAAAAACAAATGCCTTGGGTTTTCTATGGTTTACTGGAAATGTTCATGATAAAAGAAATTTAAAAAATGATATTTTTAACATGTAAACAGATATTTAATTTTCAGAAAACAATTTAAAATGGCGTCTACATAAATTCTGTAGCATTCAAAATATTATCTACAAAATTCCACGAGAGGAACATTAGTGACATCCTTTGGTATTTAGTAGAAGCTTAATCAAGCTGATGACTAAACATATTAGCTGATTGCAGCGGGAAGTTCGAAATAAATTCATTTTAATTCATAAACATCACCTACCGGCGGGTTCCCAAATTTGGGTAGCTATCGTTCAAGAGCATTAGCGGTGCTAACCAAATTTGGGTAGCTATCGTTCAATGGGATCAGCGGTGCTAACCAAATTTAGGCAGCTATCGTTCAATGCCATTAGCGGTGCTAACCAAATTTGAGTAGCTATCGTTCAAGGGAATTAGCAGTGCTAACCAAATTTGGGGAGCTGTAGATCAAGGGCATTAGCGCTGCTAACCAAATTTGGGTAGCTATCATTCAAGAGCATTAGCGGTGCTAACCAAAGTTGGGTAGCTATCGTTTAAGGGCATTAGCAGTGCTAACCATATTTGGGTAGCTATCGTTCAAGAGCATTAGCGGTGCTAACCAAATTTGGGTAGCTATCGTTCAATGGGATCAGCGGTGCTAACCAAATTTAGGCAGCTATCGTTCAATGCCATTAGCGGTGCTAACCAAATTTGAGTAGCTATCGTTCAAGGGAATTAGCAGTGCTAACCAAATTTGGGGAGCTGTAGATCAAGGGCATTAGCGCTGCTAACCAAATTTGGGTAGCTATCGTTCAAGAGCATTAGCGGTGCTAACCAAAGTTGGGTAGCTATCGTTCAAGGGCATTAGCAGTGCTAACCAAATTTGGGTAGCCATCGCTCAATGGGATCAGCGGTGCTAACCAAATTTGGGCAGATATCGTTCAATGGCATCAGCAGTGCTAGCCAAATTTGGGTAGCTATTATTCAAGGGAATTAGCAGCAGTGCTAACCAAATTTGAGTAACTGTAGATCAAAGGCATTAGCGGTGCTAACCAAATTTGGGTAGCAATCGCTCGAGTGGTTAAGGTCTATTCCTTCTTTTATACATAATTACTTTAGCACATTATAGGAAAAATATGGCATCAATATGTAGTAATCAGATTTATTACCTAGTCGGGAATCGAGATAGTTTTTGGCAGATTCTACACACTCTCGAAAGCTCACGGTGGCTCGCAATCTCCCCACGCAATCTGAACAGATCCATCCCTCATTTGCTGAGAGCTAAAATAACACAGAACAGGTTAAGCCTCTGCACAACATCCCCAAAGATAGTTTACTTACTCTGCATACTACACTTATAATGTAACACATAATATAAATGTATCTTAAATAGTCATTGATAAAAAAACTATTATAAATTATTTTTACCTCCTTGGAGAAGCACATTGTAAGCATGTCTGAATAGATCTCATTCGTCCCGCGGTACAGAAACGGCTTCACAATACTCCTCAGGTCTTTAGTGGATAGACAGCATTGACACAGATTCAGGTTAGAGTCCGCTAAGCTTGGAATATTGACATACTGAAATTCCAACTTCTCCGTTGAATCTTCCTCGGTCATGTCTAATATGTTTATTTCAATATCTGCTTTCTCTGCACTTCATCTTGAATAACTATTATTTAAGATATTATTCATTAGATAAACGTTGCCAGCCCAAAAACTTCACTATTTAATTGTCTCATTTAACATTCTGCACTTTTAACTGAAAACGGAGAAATATCAGGAACTTAGATAAACACTACAGGGTGTTAAGGGACGTACTTGACTTACTTTAACCAGTGATTCCTGACATTATTTGGGGTAAAAAATGTAAATGAAATTTTGGTCTCTGGTGACATTTTTGATGTTTTTCTTCTACAAAAACATAAAAAAATGGTAGTTGTTGAACAGTTGGAGGCGGGGTAAGGGGTTCGTTGGACACCCGGCTGAGTGACCAGTGACGACATGCGGAAGAATTTTTTTTTTTGTTTGATTTTGAAGAAAAAAAATTAAAAAAAAAAAAGTCATCAAAAAAAGTCACCGGAGACCAAAATGTCGTTACATTTTTTACTCCAAATAATGTAAGGAATCACTAGTTAAAGTAAGTCAAGTACGTCCCTTAACACCATGTATAATATGTATATTCGGTTTAGAAAAATATGTTATCTTTAAAAATAAGCACATACTCATATTTAGTTAAAAGGGAATAACCAGACAAAACCAGAAATATGACATTCAAATTTTAGACTTATCGACTCTTTTCCACAAAAAAATATCAATTGATTTCGAAAGACTTTCTTTTATCTAGTAAAGCTATGTTTTAAATTTTGAGAAAATATGTTTATTTTTAGTACAATAAGGTTTTACCGTAGGTTTTGTTAAATTAAAAAAAAAATTGTATTATACAACATACAACGTACTAGCCTGTAGTTATTTTAGATTTTAGAAATGTATTTTAAGTTTGTACAGCACCCTTGAGGTGATTTTAGATTTGTTAACCCCTCAGGTTAATTTGTTTGCTTTTCATAACAACTCACACAGGTCTCATAGAAATTGATATATTTCCCTTACTATTATGGTTAGAAATATGATCTAAACGGTGTTAGAAAGAGAAAAAGTTAACCACAAAATAATTAAAATGCATACCTTTATGAAACCAAAGATTCTGACAGAAAATTGAAAAAAAATTATAAAACTTTGGGAATTTTTTATTAATATTTTAACATAAAACGACAAAAAAGTGAGTTGACGGTAATGTTGATTTGTTGATTTTACGGTTACATTTGCCTGATAAAATATGCATGCGTTTTTATTTTGCAAAAAGTTGTCTTTTAGTAAGGTGAATTTAAAGTTTTTTTCTAAAAAATATTCGTAAAGCACGCCGAGTTCCTTCGAAAGATTACCGTATCCGGTAATTGTTCGGAACAAACGTCAACGGTTAATACGCACTTTTTTTTGATAAAACTTTTAGATTCTTCTTAATTACCATAAAAGACAACTATTTGCATTGGGGGAGGTTGAAAATGTTACATTTTTAATTTTATTTGCGTAAATTGAAAATTTGCTTTCACACTGTCAAATCACTATGTTTGCAGTTCGGAACAAACATCAACGGTTAATATGCACTTTTTTTTGATAAAACTTTTAAAATTAAGATAATATACACAAGCCCGCTACACAAACCCTGCGTAGCCAAACAAACCATTCAAAAACGTAGGCTGTTTTTTAAAGTAAAGATAACATTCACAATCCCGTTACATAACCGTTGACGTTTGTTCCGAATATTTACCCGAAAGATTACCGTATCTTGTAGTAATTAAGTTAAAACGGTGTTATACGAGTGTTATTTCAATAATTTGTGCGGATAAAATGTGAAGCAGAATTCTAGAATTTTAGTTACCCTTAACATTTGGCTCTTAAATTTCAATGTTGAATGTCACTATATCATGAGCTGGCTTAAATCCTGACATTCTCTTCGCCCCTCTGGCAGTGGACGTTCTTAGTGACATTTTCTTCCAGAATACACCAGCCTCATCTATGATGAACGATGAACATTATTTATTACGAGTACCCACTATCATGAATGGTACTGGCTAGATCAGGTGGAAACCTTTCTGTACTAACTACTAACTACCTCTCTCCGCGTTTTAATATTATGAAGATTAGATGGTTTCTCAAATCAACCTCTGCTTGCTGCAAACGTATTGGCCTCAACTATCTCACCCGTCTTAGCCTTCAATTTATCAAATAGATTTTGACGTAATTTATTAATGATAGGCCGAATGAAAAGGAAATTGAGACTTTTCTAATCATTTATCTATATATATTTTATAACGTCATTGTATATAGGAACATCCTGATTTCAAAATTTAATAGCACCATTCACTTTTTGTCGAGATACACAAAGTTTTGTTTTCAAGCAGATTAAATTATTGTACCGTGTTGTAAACGTGTTTTTTCAATACCCTACAAACACAAATAATATCATACTATATTAAATAAATAACAATATAACAGGAATAATAGTAATATTGTATAGTGATAAAAATGACAGATGACAGCATAAATATACTAACCCCGATGACAGATTGATACACAGATAAATAGATTGATAGACAAGCCACTCACCCATAAATATACTAACCCGCACTCACCTCAGATATTCCACTAGTGATGGGCATAATCGAGAAACTCAGATAATCGAAACTACTCTTGAACATGCTTAGTCTTCTTCTTTCTTTTAGGACTTTTCACTCCATAGGAGTGTTACGAAGTGTGAGTAGAAAATAATAATTTATTATAGATAGAGTAGATTAGTATAGATAGATTTAATATAGATAGAGTAGATTAGTATTATAGATTTAATATAAATAGAGTAGATACTTCATTTTGGAAGAATGTCCTCTTCGTTCCCCGGGGGCTCATTTGTTCACAAGGTGGTTTGAGATGAACCAAGAACCAAGTAGAATTGAAAAGAATAAACACAGTACAAAATACAAATAGTAGTTCTGTAAACAATAACGTCTGTAAAGAGTAAGATAGTATTTTAATGACATAATTAAAATACTTTGTTTTTACCACGATAATCTTTATTTAAAAGTCAACATGTTTCAAGAACGATGTTCTCTTCATCAGGACATAATATACTAAAACTAAATGATCGAACATAGAAAGACAGGCGTGGATTGAATTGGAAGTAGTGGGGGAGGATAGAGGTGGAAAGGGGAGGTGCTTAGAAGATCAACAAGAGGGAGGAGGGGAGAGGTGGAAAGGTAGTAATTTTATCTTTTAATAAATCGAAACCTAAATTTCCTCTAAAATCATAATATCTACAATACCTACCTATATAAATAAACCAACCATTAGAAGATTGATCACAAAAATGAATATTTACAAATTACAAAACCAATACGGCTACCATCTTTGACCGGAATCGGAACGCAACAAATAAATTTACAAAGACAGAAAGACAAAATGCAAAACGCTCGAGCCGCTCGAGCGGCTCGAGTTCAGTTGTCGGAGATGGAAAATCGATACCTAGGTAGATGAAACTTGAGTAGGTATATAATTTGTAGTACTGTCACCTATTAAAACAAACTGGAACAAAAAAGATTGTATTCTTTTTATCCAAAATTTACCTATATCAAGGCGTATTTTGTTATTTCATATTCCCGGCGCAAGGTTCGCCAGAATTAAAGTTTAATCTTAAGTACTTGGATCCGTGGGTTAGGTCCTTCGATTAACAAATTCACATTCCGACAGATTTAGTTACTGCCACCTAGGAAAATATACTTGAACTAATAGAAACGCTATACAGTTTATCCTATTGTTATGTCTCATGTTATAGTTCTAATTTTTGTCACAAAATTCGTTAGAATTTTTGTAGTTCAATTTGGAGCTACTTTGTATGTACTTGAATATATCGAATACACACAAAAATAAATAATGTTGGGTTATCGACCCCGTAGAATAACAAAGTTCCATCTATCGTAGCAATGTTATGCGATAATAGGCTCTAAAGACGGTTGATTAGAGTTTATTATTCCATAACATTTCTGTATCAGTTGGAAACTTGTTATTTCAAGGGGTCGTTCGTCGTTATGTCATTTTGTTGAACATTTGCTTTTGCTAGGCGCCAGAAGACGAACGGAGCGCGTTCGTCTGTGTGCCGGTCCGATCATTTATCCAATTGAATTGAACGGAAATGAGTTGATATATCGTAAGGGAGTGTAGCCGTAGTTATTATTAAACAAATTAGGCATCTATTTAGTGAAGTGCGGCTGGAAATTTTAACGATTTTCTGTCAAAAAGTGTCGAAGTGAAACCGCCAAAATGGATTACGAGTATCTCAACAAGGAACACCTTAAAGGCTTCGATAATTACAAGGTAAGTGCTTAATTAATACCAAGATCACACGTAAATACTGCAGAATATCGATGTTATTATTTGATAAAATAGAAAATGTCCTACGACGCCTACTTGTTGCAAGGAGTGCCGCGGAAATGACCGGAAAAATCGTTAAAACACACAGAAAAATGTCATAGTTTTCATCAATGGTGACAGAAAAGCATAACCAATTTGCAAGTGAATTTTAATTAAATTGCAATATTTACGTCCTTAATTTAAAATACCTATTTGTTTGAATTTAAAACTGACAGATGTAAATTTTACGCAGGGGTGTGTATGATCTATGATAACTAGTACACAACTGATAACTGATATGATAACTAGTACACAAATAGTACACAACTGCCAACCCTGTACAAATCACAAGTGCGCCACACGGTTGAATTCGACAGCCACCTCTGGTCTGGAGCTCCAAAATAGGTACCTGAAAAATATTCTCGACTCTGTGCAGAAACGGGCGGTCCGTTTAATAGATTCTCCCATCTTAACAGACGGATTGCAATCTTTAGAGCACTGGCGTCGGGTGGGAATGCTATCCTTGTTCTACCGGTATTACAATGGAAGATGCTCTGAGGAACTAGCATCATTGATCCCTTCGGCACCGGTGCATAGTCGGGAAACACGCCAAACGCGTGCCCAACATTTGTACACGGTTGACATTTGTCACATGAGAACGGGTCGTTTCTTCGATTCGTTCTTGTGTTCAACAGCTCGGCCAAGCTCGGCTGTGGAATGATTTGCCGGCCTCTGTGTTTCCTCCTTCCTACAACATGGGTCTCTTCAAGACCAATGTTCATTCCTTCCTCTCCTCAAAAAGACCCTCCACACAGCATTCCAGATGACATAGGCCCTGAGGGGAATCGTTTTCCTCAGGGCCTCCTGTGTGGAATTAATGTAAAAAAAAACTGTTCCACAGTCATTCAGTGCAGATATTTAAATACATAAGTACTTATTTAAATTATTATTTTTACAATATGATTTCCATGATTTTGCTATACTATAATTTAATTGCATGCTTTATTTTTCATTTCCAACCTTACTAGATGTAGGTACCTACGCTGTTCTGAGGTGTTGATGTGTACACATAATTTAATCAAATTAAACGGTTTATGAATGTCGATAAAGCAAGGAGTGTGTGCCGAGACAGATTTGTATTGCAGTCCGTCCTCTCTGCCCACCTCTGCCGAAAACCATGTGACAGTTGATGTCACGAAAATAATATTATTGAAGAAAATTAATTGCCGGTAGTGAAAAGGATAAGTCTCATAAAATGATTGGTTTTAATACCTACGATAACTAAATTGAATAAGAAATTAACTCCAACAATGTTTCATTTCCTAAGTCCATAGGTAGGTAGGTACCTAGGTACTATACTATTGATATATTCGTAGCCGAAAGGAAATTAAGGATAATCCAGTCCCAGGTTCGAATGCCGGCGCGCGTAACTAAATTTTATTTAATTAATTTGTTGGTGCGTGAGTAAGTAATGAGAAATATTCCTGCGTAATGCGTTTCAATTTGGAAGGCGGGAATGGGTACCGCCGCCCCGGGAACCTTTATTGGATAACCAACACCTCTGCCATAGGTCACCCCAAGTGGTTCGCTACGTTTAGTGATTTAGCAGGGTTCATGGGGTGAAGTTTGTCCAGGTCTTGGATGACCAGGATACACTGAACCCCAGATTCCTACCCACCCCTTAAACCCCTTTCCCACCCTCTCCTCTCCTTCCTTTCCCCAAAAAAACCCTCCACACTGCTCCCGTCTGCGTCAGTGAGACACTGGCATCCCAATCGGGGTATGTTGTGAGGCTGAAGGTAGTGGGGAGGGGAAGGAGATAGGGAAGAGGAAGGTGGGAAAGTACCTGGCTATTCAGATCTGGTCACCAAACGCGGCTAATGCCATTTCAAGCAACGTTTCAATTCTGAATGGTGGTCTTACACCAGGGCGATACTGAGATTATCTTCCACTGTGGAACGTGCCGCAAATATACTTTATACATAGACATCAGAATTCAATAGACCAGAACATACAGATGAGGGGTAAAACCAAACTATGGGGGGCGAAGAGAGGAAAAATGACTGTGATTCGTTAAAAAATCAATCTGACGGTATATAGGCATCTCGCATTATAATATCACCATTTAGTTCTTAAAAGCAAAATCTTCTTTGAATGAATAGACCTTTTTACATGGGAGCGCGAATTGCTTGCCACGTTAATAACATATTTGCTAAGGCCAAATGCTCGCCCCGAAAAGATTCGCCTCAATTCACATAGCAATATTTTGTTGCCGTGTTTAGTTAAGACACTTTTACAAATGTTTCATAATTTACTTACCCCTGTAACCAGCGACGAGCACACTGGAGAACCGCCCACATTCGCTGTGTCCATATAATATGTGGGTAAAATGTATAGCACAAGCTACCGTTTTTGGCGTGTTATTTCGAAAAATGTATGGATGTTACTTCCGCGCTGTTCAGGACAAGAATGATGACGTCACATATTTTAGATTCAAGCGAGGTTCTCTCCCCTCCCCATGGAGCGAGCTGGCTCCAAGACGGAGCTCTAGCCGGCTCCATGGGGAGGGGGAAATAATACGTTTTTATCACCTAGGGCAGGTCCAGATATATTCATATGTCCGTGACTTTATATTATTTTAAATGAATAAATTGTGAAATAACACAAATCAATCAAATAAAATTTATTTGCCACGCCGGGATTCGATCCCCCGATCTTCGGAGTGCTAGTCAAGAGCCTTACCGCTGGACTTCGCCGGCCGTCAAACGCCACCGTCAAACGCTGTCCCTTACTATTATAGTGAGAAATATGTTCTAAAAGGTGTTCGAAAGGAGAAATACCACGCTTTATATTTAAATCTAAAAAAATAACCACAAAAAAGTAAAATATACACGTTTACAAAACCAAAGTTTGAATCGCAACTTTAAAAAAAAAATTTAACTTTGGGATTTTTTTTTATTAATTATTTTCAAATGGCACCACGAAAAAGTGAGATGACAATAACGCTCATAGTACATTTGTCTAATAAAATATTATGTGTTTTTATATTTTTGGTTTTTTGTAAATTTAGTTAGTAAAAACGTAAGGTGAGCCCTTTTTAAAACTTTTTTTGTTTGCATGCTAAATGTTTATATTTCAAAAATTATAAGTATGTTTATTTCAAATTATAAAAAGCGTATTTAATTTCAAAAACCTTTCAAAAACGTTTAGTTTTCGGATGCGTTCAAAAATATTCCATTTATTTGGATTTTATTGTAAAACGAAAATAAATTGACCTCCCGACAAAATAGGCCCGACGCCTGCCGGGTTAATTAATTTATTTCGTCTTTTGAAGGCATTATCAAACTGTGCCTGTCTGACAGTTTTATAATGCCTTCAGAAGGCAAACAGCTCTCACGCGTAATAATAATTACGTAGCAGAACTTGTTTAGGAAAAAATTCGGTTTACGTGCGAGAGTCCTAGATAATTTTTTTTATTTTTTATACTAATTATGGGCCGGAAAATCCGAATCTGAAAGAATTAGGCGTCGGCAAGCAATATTAACTGAATTACACGACTTTAAAATTTTCTATAAACACAAAGGAAAACACGTCATTTTAAATGCACTGACATAACAAGTCATAGAAAAACAAGAAATGTGCAAAAACATGTGCCGGCAGTGTTACCAACTCTCAAAAATATTTATCCCTATATCAATAACGTAAAACTTTCCGACACGATCTCACATGATAATTCATCACATAACACATTAACCTGATGAATTACGACTATCTCAACGGCCGTATTCTTAGACCAAAAGTATGAAAATTCGTAGTCTTAAAAATGCGTAACCTAACCTAACCTAACCTAACGCTAGGTTTGTGTAACATGGTTTGTGCCCCTTTATACCGCCTACTCGCGTCAAGGCAAGAAAACATCCCAGTTTTCAACTAGTTTAGCGGCTACGCTAGATTTGTGTAACATGGTTTGTGATACAAAAGTGAGTAAAATTTATAAAAAATAATTACTTAAATTAGTTATTGATATTATTGCTTAATGGCAACACTTAATTTTATGTGGTGTAACATCTTTCTTGTTTTTCTATGACTTGTTATGTCAATACATTCAAAATGACGTGTTTTCCTTTGTGTTTGTAGAAAATTTTAAAGTCGTGTAATTCAGTTAATATTGCTTGCCGACGCCTAATTCTTTCAGATTCGGATTTTCCGGCCCATAATAATTAGTATAAAAAAAGAAAAAAAAAATTATCTAGGACTCTCGCCCGTAAACCGAACTTTAGCCCTTGTCTATAATAAACTGTTTTTATAAATTAAATCTTAATAATATTTTTGACTATATTATAAATGAAATAAAAAAAGTCGTTAGATCAATTATTATCACAGGCAACATATCTTACGATTATAATGATGGCGTACAGTTGAAGGTTTTAAAATATTGTCAGATTATTCGTAACCCGGATATTTTTGTCTTTCTGTTAAAACGTAGGTTCCCAACGTGGGCGATAACCCTTGTGGGCGTTTGATACTTCAGGGGGGGCAGTTGAAGACCCTGAGAAAATTAATAGGGGGCGTTGAGATGGCACAATCAGGGCGTGGGCCGGTAAAAAAAATATGGTCTAAAAAAACACACGCTAATCTCGCACTAATAAAGCAAAGTAAACTTTAATGTTCGTTAATTTTTGTTATTGTTTGTATTGTAATCATTTTTATCACGTGTGGGAAAATTCATATATATCCGTAGTTCGGGAAGTGGATGAAAATTGAAAAGAAAGATTCCCTTACATTTAGATCTACATTAAATTGGATGATATGATTTTTTTTTATTATTTAATATTATCATCTAACCTGTATTATTATTAAGAAATGATACTATATCATGAATACAAGATGGATGGAGGTGGCAACCCGGTACTTATAATACAAAATAATTGCTGTGTTAACCCGCTAAACAAAAATGTATAACAATTTTTTTTTCTCAAAATGGTGGTGGGCAAAATAAGGTTGAGAACCCATGTGTGTAAAAGAAAGAAAGATATAAAAAGGGGTGTCGCAAAAAGTGTAATGTAATCGTAAGGGTCCCGCGAACCCCCCTCCCGAGTTCCCCTCCCAGGTTCCCCTCCCCCTCCAGGGTCCCCCCCCACCCGTGAACCCCCTACCCGAGTTCCCCTTCCCCCCTCACACCTCCCGCATTCCATACATTCAGTCCCGTTACATTCAGTTATCAAACAGCTCGGGTGCCACCTATTGCAATTTTTTATACAAATTTCATAATGCCACAGCTCACTCTCAAATCTTGTCCTGACAATAAGGACCACAAAAAAAAGAATTTTCCTAATTTTCCTTGGTTCAATCGTTCGGAAGTTATGCGCGTACGTACATTTCGGCAATCCATTTTTATTATATAAAATTGTATATAATAAAATCTATCTATCTATCTATCTATCTATCTTCTATATAAATTATAAATATCCAATTCTATTGAAAAACTGTATACATGCCTTGTCGTATCCCCTCTATTTAATTTTTAATATGTCATTGTCAACGGGATATTTTCCAATTGCATGGAAAAATAGTTACATCACACCCATATTTAAAAAAGGTGACAAATGCGATATACGCAACTATAGACCTGTGTGTATACAGTCAACTATTCCGAAGCTGTTTGAAAAAATTATTTTGGATAAAATTATTTTTAAATTAAATGGGATTATAACAGGGTTTCAACACGGTTTCATGAAGAATAGATCAACTCTGACAAATCTACTGATATATGAAAACTTTATAGCGAATGCCTTTGCAGATAAATGTCAAGTAGATTCGATATATACTGACTTCAGCAAGGCGTTCGATAAAGTTTGTCATAAAATATTGATAAATAAATTAAGGAGTATGGGTATAACCGGGAACTTTCTTAAATGGGTAGAGAGTTATTTAACAAATAGGCAACTGTTTGTAAAGTTAAATGACGTAATATCGGATGCCTTATCTGCCACTAGTGGTGTGCCACAGGGCTCCCATTTAGGACCAATACTGTTTATTTTATTTATTAATGACATTGTAGACGTTTTTCCGATGTTGATATCCTGTTATTTGCTGATGATTTAAAATTATATAAAAAAATTAAAAATATTTCTGATTGCATAATTTTACAAAAAAATTTAAACAACTTGTTTAATTGGTGTATATGCAATAAACTGGCACTTAACATTAGTAAATGTCAAATAATAAGATTTTATAAAATAAAGAAACCGATCATTTATGAATACAATCTTGACAAAATTATATTAAACTCAGTAGAAACAATAAATGATCTAGGTATTATTTTTAACTCAAAACTTACATTTATTAGCCATATAACTAATATTATTAATAGAGCAATGAAGATTTTAGGATTTATTATTAGAATAACCAAACAATTCTGTAACATTGATACTATTCGCATTTTATACATAACGCTAGTGAGAAGCATTTTAGAATATAACTCTACGATTTGGGCTCCACATTACAATATCCATATTCAAGCGATTGAAAAAGTCCAGCATAGATTCCTTAGGTATATTAATTTTAAATTAGGTATTCCAAGAGAATCCGTGGACTATAATTTGTTATTAAACTGGACTAATCTCGTAAATTTATCAGATCGCAGAAAAATCTGTGATCTATTAATATTATATAAAATAATTCACTCGGTCTTGGATACCCCTGATTTAATAGAACTAATACGATTTCATTGTCCTGGTCGCGCTAACAATAGACTGACTCTACCGTTCTACTATAATAACACACATACATTATCACATTATTACTCACCAATCAGTCGATTACACATTTTGGGAAATGAATATGCTAACATCGGCGACATTTATTTCTTAAAATTAGCGCAATATAAACATGCACTCAAAAATTATTTTTCCATAATGTAACTTTATATACGCAATATGGACATGTTGAAATGAAATGTTGATATTTCTCATTGTTCTTTTTTTGTTATTTTTTGTTGTGATACACAAAATAATTGTATGTTATTTTGAAGTTTCAGTTTTTAAGTTTTTTATTTTTTCCGTAATGTAACTTTATATACGCAATATGGACATGTTGAAATGAAATGATGATATTTCTCATTGTTCTTTTTGTTATTTTTTGTTGTGATATGTAAAATAATTGTATGTTATTTTGAAGTTTCAGTTTTTAAGTTTTTTATTTTTTC
This sequence comes from Limnephilus marmoratus, assembly GCA_917880885.1. Lineage (NCBI taxonomy): Eukaryota > Metazoa > Arthropoda > Insecta > Trichoptera > Limnephilidae > Limnephilus > Limnephilus marmoratus. The sequence continues at coordinate 23,802,278 of OU862928.1, read as the reverse complement.
CATAATGTAACTTTATATACGCAATATGGACATGTTGAAATGAAATGATGATATTTCTCATTGTTCTTTTTTGTTATTTTTTGTTGTGATATGTAAAATAATTGTATGTTATTTTGAAGTTTCAGTTTTTAAGTTTTTTATTTTTTCCATAATGTAACTTTATATACGCAATATGGACATGTTGAAATGAAATGATGATATTTCTCATTGTTCTTTTTTGTTATTTTTTGTTGTGATATGTAAAATAATTGTATGTTATTTTGAAGTTTCAGTTTTTAAGTTTTTTATTTTTTCCATAATGTAACTTTATATACGCAATATGGACATGTTGAAATGAAATGATGATATTTCTCATTGTTCTTTTTTGTTATTTTTTGTTGTGATATGTAAAATAATTGTATGTTATTTTTAAGTTTAAAACTATTATTATGTAATGATATTATTTTTCTTACTTTTGTACTCTATTATATGTTTATTTATAAAAGGCAGTATAGCCGTTTACGTATTTAAAATAAAAAAATAAAAAATAAAAATAAATAAAAATGAATCGCCGAAATGTATGTACGCGCATAACTTCCGAACGACTGCACCAAATTGGATAATTCTTTATTTTGTGTGTTCGTTATTATCAGGACAAGGTTTGTATAAAACTACTGGTGAGCTCTGGCATTATGAAATTTGTATAAAAAATTGCAATAGGTGGCACGCGAGCTGTTGGAAAATTGAATATACCGGGACTCAAAGTAAGGAATGCTGGAGGGGGGAGGGGAGTTCGCGGGACGGGGGAAGGGGAGGGAGTGGAGTGGGGAGAGGGAAGGTGGAGGCGGCGGAGTAAGGAACAGGATCGCAAAAGGGGAAGGGGACGCGGGAGAAGAAGGGGAGGCAGAAGGGGAACGGGACGAATGGGAAAGGTCACGCAGGGAGATACAATTTCTTTATTTAATGGCATGGCAACGCATGCCGGGAACCAGCTAGTAAAAATAATAAAGTAGAAGATGTATAGATATATATTTTGTCGGAGTATGTTTTGTCCGTGGGATATTTTGTCGGGGATCTTTTGTCCTGGGATGAAAACTAATAGTAGATACCACTACTGTAGCCTAGTAGCCAGATAGTAAAACTAGTTGCTAGAAGCAAGTTTTGTTGGAATGTTGCCGCTTTATCTTGCGTCATACAAGTTTCCCTGCATGGAAATGGCGTGTTGATTAGTTCGTTATGTGTATGAAATTTTATACAATTTCCCAAGAAAGTAGTAATGCAGCATTTCGTGTGTAAGAACTTATCTGTAATAAGCAGTAGTTTTGTTGATATCGGCAGCAAGAGAACGATTCAGGAAAGAATGCCATAATGGACGCTCGGATGGTTTAGATACGTGGAGCGTTTCATTTGTAAATGAACCAAACCACTCACTTTATATTTATTTATTTACAATGTATTTATACTGGGACGCCCGAGGAGCGAAGAGCAGGAGTGTGTGCCAAGATCGAGTTGTTTGGCGGTCCGTCTTCTCTGCTTACCCCTGCGGGGAAACGGCGTGATGGTTAGTTAGTTACTGTGTTTTTACAGATTGTTCTCATACGCGTGAGAACAACCCAGTTATAAAATCTCAGTTAATAATATTATTTTATTAACCCCCGACGCAAAACGAGGGGTGTTATAATAAGTTTGACTGTGTATGCGTCTGTGTCTGTCTGTGGTAAAGGCCTACCGAGATCTCGGTCTCGGTCCCGGCATTCGCGGCTAAAAATTCTACCGAGAACTCTATCTTGGTTCTCGGCGAAAATTCGCCGAGATTCTCGGCCATAACCGAGACCGTTGTAAGTAGGTACGGTATAGGATAATGGGATTCAAAACTACCGCGCTCGTCCACATTTTCGATTGTGACACTCTTTGAAGGGTGAAAAGGCAGAAAAATTGCTTGTTATGTGCTACAACATCACGTTGTTCAATTTTGATTATTAAAACTATTTAAAGCAAATTATTATTAACTAACTGACCATCACGCCGTTTCCCCGAAGGGGTAGGCAGAGAGGACGGACCGCCAAACATCCCGGTCTTGGCACACATTCCTTGCCTCGTTTACATTCATACAACGTCTCATACATTCTCTTCTATTATTCTGACTCTTGACATGGCCCGACTCAAGTATCTGATTCACTTGGTCGTGCCATGTCTTTCTTGGGCGTCCTCGACTTCCTCTACCATTCACATTTGCGTCATATATTCTCCTTACACTCCTTTCCTCGTTCATTCGCTCTACATGCCTAAAACATCGGAGCGTTCCTTTCTTGATCTTACTCATTACGCTTACATCAGCCTTGCATTCTTTGCGGATTTCCACATTTCTCACACGATCATACATGGTTTTACCACACATACGCCTCAGGGATCTCATTTCTACAGCGTTCAGTCTACTTTCATCCTTCCTCTGCCAGTTCCATGCCTCACTGCTATACATCAGGGTAGGTACCAGTACTCCATTATGGACGGCTAGTTTCGCGTCTTTGGACAGTTTTTTGTTGGTGCCAACGGCGTTCAGTCCTCCATTAATAGAGTTACCTGCATTCACCCTTCTTTCAATATCTCTATCAGCCTATAAAAAAAAAAAAAAAATAATAATAATAATAAATAAATATAACCTTTCACCCCCGCCTTCACGGCTCGCAACATTGTAAATTACCAAGTGTGTAAAAATAAAGCAAATTCTTAAAATTCTCCAGACTTTCAAAATAAACATTAACTCAATTTTGCCATTAATCTTCTTATAAATATAAATGTAGAACCCACAGTGATGAGGGTAGCAAGGGTAAAGTCATGCAATGTCCAGTGTTTTGAATATAATGTCCTCCACGCGCAAATTCGTATCTTCCCCAAGCATAAACTTTTTAATAAAGTGTGTTTTATCGGAAGTGTCCTACAGGTAAGTATGTTTCTGTATCTGTTTGTAAATAATAAAATTAGATAGAGCCTAAGATTAATGATAAATTGTAAAGCGCCCTTGAGGTGATTTTTCACAAAAACGGCGCTCTATAAATTGTCCAATTATTATTATTATTATAAATATACTATATTACGCAAAAATAACGCATTTTCATTTTTTTCTCAATTTATCTATTCTCGGTCTCAGATTTTAATTTATTCTCGGTCTCGGCCGAGAACGAAAAACCTGTCTCGGTCGACCCTTAGTCTGTGGCGTCGTAGCTCCTAAACGAATGGACCGATTTTTTGTTTGAAATCTGACGTGATTGAGATGGTTCTTAGCTACAATTCATGAAAATCTGTTCAGGCGTTTCAAGGTCATCAGCTCTTTTTTATGTCGGGGGTTACTTAATGCTAGCTGTACCCGGCTTCGCTCAGGGAATTGATATGAGATTGAACTGATGTTCGAACCCACGACTTGTTTTATATGCCCCTACCAATGGGTACCTAGCCCCACCCGTGCAAAAAAGGCTTCGAATGGTCCACAATGTTCGAGAACATTCCACAACATTCGAGAGTGTTCTAGAATGTTCCACGATGATCTGGCTTGTTCCCAAACATTCCAGACTATTCCCGAACATTCTACAACATTCCAGAATGTTCCGGGATGTTCTGGAATGTTGTGGAATGCTCTCGAATACTTTCCCGCATAACTTCCGAACGACTGCACCAAATTGGATAATTCTTTTTCGTTATTGTCAGGACAAGATTTGTATAAAATTACTGGTGAGCTCTGGCATTATGGAATTTGAATCAAAATGAATCGCCGAAATGTATGTACGCGCATAACTTCCGAACCACTGCACCAGGGAGTGGGGAGGGGAACCTAGGAGGGGGGAGGGGGGTTTGTGGGACGGGGGAAGGGGGGGAGTGGAGTGGAGAGAGGAAAGGAGGAGGAGGCGGAGTGGAAACGCGAGAGAAGAGGACGCGGGAGAGGAATGGGTAGGGGGAGAGGGGGGGGGGGGCGGAAGGGGAACGGGACGAATGGGAAAGGGCACGCAGGGAGAAACAATTTCTTTATTAAATGGCATAGCAACGCATGCCGGGTACCACCTAGTTTTAAATAAAATGACAAAAAATCTGGTGAACTCGTTTATACTCGTAATACATTTGTATAATAAAATATGCGTGTTTTTCTATTTTTTCGTTATCAGCAAGTTTGGTTAGAAAAAACATAAAATGGGTCATTTTTTAAATTTTTTCATGTTTCCATTCAGAATTTTTATATTTTTTAAATTATTTGTTTATTTCAATTTATCACCTTTCAAAAACAATTTTTAGTTTTCAGATACGTTCAGAAATATTCCATTTATTTGCATTTTATCGCAAAGCGGAATTATTTTGACCTTCTGACGGAATATGCACGACGCTTGATGAGTTAAAAAAAATTATAATCATATTGTGTATTCTTTCCGGTAATATTTGACAAAATGACAAATTTTGAGTCAAGTGGATTGAAAGTAATGGTTTGTACGGACCAAATTTACAGGTGGAAGGTATGTCCCCCAAATACTAATATCTAATCTACGATAAGGATTAGTTTCTTTAGCTTTATTAGTTATTCGGATAACATTTAAGATTACGACAAAATACTGTAAAAATTTTTGGTAATCTAACCTAAAAATATTATTCAATCGGATTTCGATAATAAAATCTTACAGTATATGCTAGACTCCATTCCATAATACGAATATGCAAAACTGAATAGATAAAGCGATGTATGGACAAATTAGGCAAATTTTCGTATTTTTTACGTGATCTCAATGTCTAAATAAAATACCCTAAGAGAGGACTCGGCATATTAATACAACATTAACATACGAAGATGCCCTATACGCAAATGATGTTGAAAAGGTGCAAAAAAAGTTCATGCGGTACCTGTACATGCGAGAGTTTGGGTACTACCCTTTGTTGTATCCCTCTGATTTTCTCGCGGGAATGCTGGGACTAAATCGTCTCGACGTTAGGAGAAAAATTGCAATGGTACTAGTAGCACACAAGCTGCTAAACGGGCACATTTGTAATCCTGATGTCCTGCAAAGGATTTCACTTTATGTCCCCGATAACTTCACCAGAGCAAGGGAACACAGACTTTTTACTTTTCCTAGAGGCAGGACCAACCTACCGATGGTTATGCCTCTGGGGAGAATGACCTCACTATTAAACCTTTCTTCTGAAATTGACATTTTTCAATCAAACTTCAATCATTTCAAGAGCGAAATAAAGGTATTCTTTAGCACCTGTCATTATTAATGTACCTATATAATTAATGTATTACACTATTAACTAAAAATTGTGAAATGTAATTGGATATATATGTTAACTGTTTTTCACAATAAATAAATAAATAAATAATATTTGCGGCACATTCCCGAGTGGAAGATTCTCTCAGTATCGCCCTGGTGTAAGACCACCATTCAGAATTGAAACGTTGCTTGAAATGGCTTTAGCCGTGTTTGGTGACCAGATCTGAATAGTCAGGCACTTCCCCACCTTCCTCTTCCCTATCTCCTTCCCCTCCCCACTACCTTCAGCCTCACAACATACCCCAATTGGGGATGTCATAGTCCCACTGACTCCAGACGGGAGCAGTTGACACTCTTCTACGGTTTTCATGTAAAAAAAGGTTATATAAAAATGGCGGCCAAGATTTTTTTAAAATTAGCTCCACATTGGGGATGGTCTGTTTTTAGACAAATGAAGGAGAAGTTCCGGGAAGGAAAAAGATATGAGGGGTGGGTAGGAATCTGGAGGTAAATGTGTCCTGGAGTGACGTATGAATCCATCCCTCCCGCTGCTGTACAAGGCGATGGGTCGAGAGTCCGGCTGGAGAGGAAAAATGTGTCCTTTGACTTAAACTTGACAAATTTAGTTAAAATCTGGACGTATCTCACTCTATGAACCCGGACACTCCTGTAAAGTCACCAAATGTAGCTAACCACTTAGGGAAACCCATGGGAGGGGTGTTGGTTATCCAATAAATGGTTCCCGGAGCGGCGGTACCCATAACCACTTCTCAAATTGGAACCAGTAATTGTTACTTATCGTATAAACTTAATAATAACCATGGAAACCGCCGCCATTTTTAATAACCTTTTGGACGGAAAGTTCGGTAAATATGTATTTGATTTGTATGTATGTCAAGTGTCAAGTTATTTTTTAAAAAATTTACGGATTTATCAAATATTTGATTAATATTCACGTTCTGTGTAAGTTCTGTGATTATTTCAGTTTTATGGAACAACTGGCTTATAATGATATAAAAACAGAACTTGAATGGAAATTACACAAAACATGAAAATTAACTTCAAATATTTGATGAAACCGTCAAATTTTTTGAAACAACCCATCCTAAAAGTATTTTGTCTAGTCAATGGATTTTCTAATATTTTGAAAAAAGAAAAAAAATGGCATACCGTTACTTTAATGCTGCAAAATACTAGAAAAAATATAATATTACATAATGTAATATTGCAAAATACCCCTTTCTTTTGATATTAAATAACACCGATTTTCCCTGAAATTCCACGCGAATTTCGCCCAAAAATGACTCGAATTTCGACAAAAAATAACTCAAAATGTCGAGTGCCTATCTATTTTATTAATCGGTATTAAAATTCATTATTTACTTTTTCGATCGGAGCCGTAACGTTGACTTGAACTTGCTTTATATGCGCTTGCATTGTTCCTAGCCAGGGCCGGATCTAGTATAGGTACAATTAATTGATAATAAATTGTGCGCAAATAAATTTTATTTGATTAATTTGTGTTATTTCACAATTAATTCATTAAACATAATGTATATGTATTGTAGGGTGGTCCAACCACAACGCACGATGTTAATTGTAAATATAACAAGAAATTTTCAGACAATTATCTTAATTTTTTTATATTACGATAGAAAGATCTATGAAAATTATGTTTATATTTGCGGCACGTCTCAGAGTGGAACATACTCACAGCATCGTCCTGGTGTAAGACCACCATTCAGAATTGAAACGTTGCTTGAAACGGCCTTAGGTACTTCCCCGCCTTCCTCTTCCCCATCTCTTTCCACTAAGGGATGTCGAAAGTGAAAATTAAATCGATATATCGATGTATCGATATTTATTAAAATATCAATATCTACGTCGATATATCGAGGAAAAAAATATCGATATATCGGTCAAATTTTCAAGAGATTTTGCGTTTTTAAAATAATAGTGTATTCAGCTCAATATTATCAATAGTAATTTTTGTACACATTGTGCTTTTTTAATGTACAAAAATCTCAATAAAAATGAAGGAATTTTTATCACTATTCATTTTTATTACGTAATAATTACAAAAATATCAAAAACTAAAAAGCTGTCTTCTAACTTATATGTAAACTGAGACGCATATAAAGTTTGTATGCGTCTCAGTAACATTCTATTGGCGTATTAATCTGTCAAAAAGGACTTGTTTAGAACAAGGTATAGGCCACTTGCATCACATTTTTTTAATTTTTTTTCCGGTTTAGGCAAATATTCTAAGACATTCTGTATTTTTTTTTTTAATCGTATTTTTGAAACCCTGGGGATTTTTTGAAAATTTCAATCCGAAAAATCAGACCATTTTTTATAAACCGGAAATACGGGACATAATTTTATAGGTGTGAAAAAACGATAATTACATAGCCGAAAATCATTTTAAAAAAAAGAACGTTTTCCACACGAATGGCACAGGAGAATAATGAGGCATACCAAAAATATTACATCTCATAAATATTTTTTTCCTTGATCCACCTTGTTGATCATAAATCATTATATTGTACAGCGTATATATTACTAAATTCAATGTAATATACTTGTACTTGTAAATTATAATAATAATAAGAATATTATAAAATTTTATTTTGTTAAAATCAGCACCATAATCATTATACCTCTAAAACACGTACCAACATCTTCAGAACATCTGTCAAAAAGTGAAATCAAATGATAAGTTGCAGAGAACAAACAATAAATCTAGTGAACGAATTCAAATATTCGCCTGAAATCAAAGTGATGCCATATAAAAAAAAAAAACAGTGTGGAATTTTTTAAAATTAATAGGAACATTTTCGGAGACGGGACATTTTCATGTAGTGACGTCATGAGCCCAAATAATGGATTTATTTATTTAAAAATAAAAACAACTGTACATTTCTAAACAATTTTACTAACATTTTCTTAATCTTAGTAAAAAGATCTATCCACATGATTTTTTCCAAGTCGTTATGAAATCCATGCAAGTGGCCTATTAGGAACCAACACATAGGAGTGGTATAAAAAAATTGCGAAAAATAGCATACATTTCTATGTATGTACCTACACACATGAGATAGTATTGGTGATCACAAATACTAATGCAAAGACAATAGATTTGTAAGCTATTAATAGTTAAAATTTCAACCGCCAGATGTCATGACCCAATACAGTTACTTTTTTCCGTTCGTTCCTATACGGTTTTGGATTCCAGTGACTTTAAATACATATATTTAAAAAATATCGTTTTTGATACAATTTTTCGATATTGGATATTTTGTATCGATATATCGGATCAAAATATATCGGCTAAAAATATCGATATTTTGAATTAAAAATATCGATACTTTTTCAACAAGCCTATTTCCACTCCCCACAACACAACATAACCCAATTGGAGATACGATAGTCTCACTGGCTCCAGACGTGAGCAGCTAGGACTGTTGTGAGGTATTCGCATAAAAAAGTTCTAATTTTGAAAGTTAAAAGTTCGTTGAACTTATAATGTTACACATTAGGGAACGTACCCATACTACGTGACCAACTTTTTGCAATTTTTAACCCCCCCCCCCCCCCCCCGGTGACCAAAATCCTAAGCAACCCGCCGCTCATTTGTATGGAGCGCGACATTTTGAAGACCCCCCCCCCCCCGTAAACGTGTCACGTAGTATGGGTACGTTCCCTTCTCACATGATTTACCCATACATCAACAACCGAAATTAGTGTGTTTAATCTTCTTCTTTCGTATGGTAGGGGGTTAGAGGGGGACTTCTAGGTCTGCGAGCCAATCTAGGGCCTCAGGCGTTGCCCTGTGGACCCCACCAATCCCACCGGGGAATGAATGGAGCGGGCATTCGTTGACCACATGTTCGGTGATCATTATGCACCGCACCGCATTCACACATCGCCGACTCTTTAAGGCCTTATGCATCATGTGACCACAACGGCTATGGGAGCACCTTATCCTATTGATAGCAGTCCAGAGAGTGTTTGAGCAATTATTTCAGTTCAGCAGTTTGGTTTTTGGCTCATCTGTTTTTTTTTTTTCTATTCTCTATGGAAAGAAGGAAGAACTGATATTGTAGTCACCGGGCGCAAACTGTTCTGATTTCGGTCCTGTTCTTGACAAAGGAATACTGAAAATCTATTTGGGAATACTAATCGGGCATTCTTACCGACTGTGACCTTTCATGAAGACGGACTATGCCACGTGTTCCGAAACGTCTACCGGGACGAGCATAACATTCTTATTGCCCACTTGACATGGGTAACGCTTTAAAACTTTTATTAAGCAAACTAGCTGAACCCGACCACGCTTCGCTGTGGCTTTGTCTGATTTTAATTACTAGAGGAGTTAACAAAAATTGTCTAGCAACTGTGCATTTTCCAAGAAGATACATTGCTTAATTGAATATCTGCTGTGACTATGCCGTAGTGTAGAATATAAGGGAAGAAAAAAAAACATTCGTAAATTTTTAAAAATTATTTATTTATTCAGACCTTAAATGCTTTTACAATATCACTTTATTATATATTAGCACCTATTAGTGTCAGCAATTATTTGTAGTTATCATTTCTGTTTCTTTTAAAAAATATGTAAACCGAGACGCATATAAAGTTTGTATGCGTCTCAGTAACATTCTATTGGCGTATTATACTCTCAAAAAGGACTTGTTTGGAACAAGGTATAGTCAATAATCGTAGACAATTAGGAACCAACACATAGGAGTGGTATAAAAAAAATTGCGAAAAATAGCATACATTTCTATGTATGTACCTACACCCATGAGATAGTATTGGTGATCACAAATACTAACGCAAAGACAATAGATTTGTAAGCTATTAATAGTTAAAATTTCAACCGCCAGATGTCATGAATACAGTTACTTTTTTCCGTTCGTTCCTATACGGTTTTGGATTCCAGTGACTTTAAATACATATATTTAAAAAATATCGTTTTTATCGTACATGTGTTTCTTGACGAAAATTGGTCCGTTTGTGTATTTATTTGCGCACTTACAAACTAATATATTTCAGACTTTTTACATTCTTATTTTGCTTAGACATTACTGAAAAGTGATAAATACTTTTGATCAAAAAATAATTGCAAAAAGTACATAATTTTAATAGTTTTATCATCATGCCTTTTTAGCATTTTTGGATGTAGGTATAAATTAAAGCAAATTTGGAAAGAAATAAAATCGATATTGAGTTATAATTTTAAATAGCTTGTACGGAGAATAATTAATCTTGCTCATTGGAACCGCCCTGTACGATTGTAAGAGCATCTTTCGACGAAATGAGGATTTTCGGCCGCTGGCTGGTTAAACGCTCAATAAAATATACGAATGATTTTTCATTGCCTGTCTCTGGGAAATTCCTGTGTCAAAACAGGCGTAGAGTTTGTTAGTTTCTATTTCGGCCACCAGAAATAGCCTTGTAGAAATAGCCTTGTAGATCTTTACATAATATTTATTTATATGTTTTATTATGAGTATATTACATATACACCATCTCTTCCCCTCCTTCCCCAATTGGGGATCAGAGATATTATTACATTAGGTACAGAGAAGTATCATTTAGTAGCACAATACCTCTTTGTCATACTATGCTGGACCAGAACTGTTCATTCTGCCATGTGGAATACAGAGCAAGTCGTGGTGTCGACCCAGACGATAGGTGTTAGGTACGAACAATTCATAGCATTCTGTGCTTCGACCAAGTATTCCCATTCTGTGTGTTTGTTTATGTGTATATGGGTTTGTGAACTGTATATACATGCACGTATGCAAACAAACATATAAAAATAAATTTTTAAATATTGATATGTATATAATCATAATCTTATCCCTACGCACTTCTTTTTCTATTTTTTTATTATAAATTTACCAATTTTCAACATCATTACATACTAGTACCGTATTTTACAGGTTTATTTTATTTTTATTTTTTTTTTTTACAGTGAATACCGCACAAGAATCTCAACTGCTCCCGTCTGGAGCCAGTGAGACTATGGCATCCCCAATTGGGGTATGTTGTGAGGCTGAAGGTAGCGGGGAGGGGAAGGAGGTGGGGAAGAGGAAGGTTGGGAAGTACCTGGCTATTCAGATCTGGTCACTAAACACGGCTAAAGCCATTTTCAAGCAACGTTTCAATTCTGAATGGTGGTCTTACACCAGGGCGATACTGATAGTATCTTCCACTCTGGAACATGCCGCAAATATACTATATATTATTTTAAATGAATCAATTGTGAAATAACACAAATTAATCAAATAAAATTTATTTGCGCATGCCGGGTTCGAACCCGCGACCTCCGGAATGTGAGTCAAGCGTCTTAGCCACTGAACTACGGAGGTCGTCATTTACATGTTTAATTTACGCACTTCTTTTCTCTTTTCTGTTTTTAATTATAACTTTACCAATTTTCAACATCATTACATACTAGTATCATGTGTTTACACTAGACTTCACTCAAAGTAACTATCCTTCATTGGTCACCATGAAACAGGCAGCCGCCTAGTATGGTGATTTAATGTATCTAATCTACGTAAATGTCTGTATATGTAACATGTATTTTATAAATAATAAACAAAATTTTTAACAAAACAAAAAAACGACTTAAAAAAATGCACAAAAAAGTAAAAAAATAATTTCGTATTCTTCTACAACTTAATACTCAACTTGCTTTTTCTACTCATCAATATGTAGGTAAGATTGTTATTTTTGGAGCCGGTGTCAGCCAAGGTAGGTTTGTAACTACATACATAGTTGTAGGTGAGATGTGCTTGTGTCGCACGCGCGACTTGACGAGGTGAGAGGCGAGAGCGGGCCGCGGCGGAAGGGGAGCTGTCAAGTGAACACGCCGGGCCGGGTACCTTGGCTGACACCGACTCCAAAAATAAAAATCGTACCTACATATTGATGAGTAGAAAAAGTAAGTTGATTATTAAGTTGTGGAAGAATACGAAATTATTTTTTTTACTTTTTAGTGCATTTTTTGAAGTCGTTTTTTTGTTTTGTTAAAATTTTTGTTTATTTTTTGATTTTTAGTGAATCTGAAGTACACTAACTAATTCGATTAAGATTCGGCCGAGTATCGTTAATTTGCTCTTAAGAATTGGAGAGTTCCATTACTTTGTAATGGCTCCCATGATCAGAACCTAACCAAACTCTCATCAAACTACCCTTGAAGTACATCCTTTCCAATAAAAAAAGAATCATCAAAATCGGTTCGTACGATATTGAGTTATTCGTCCATTTGTCGCGCACACACTTGATGCAAATTTAAGACATATGATTTTCTCATGGATGCCATTGTCAGAACTGGACCAAATTAAAATGGGACCACACGGGAAGCACCAGCTTTCAAATAAAAAAAGAATCATCAATATCGGTTCACCCCACGGACATATGAATATATCTGGACCTGCCCTAAGTGATAAAAACGTATTTTTTCCCCCTCCACATGGCGCCGGCTGGAGCTCCTCCTTGGAACCGACTCGCTCCATGGAAAGGGGATAGAGTCTCGCTTGAATCTAAAATGTGTGACGTCATCATTCTTGCCGTGAACAGCGAGAGGCTATCATCCATACATTTAACGAAATAACGGCAGCTTGTGCTATACAATATATCTACATATCAATGTGCACATAGCGAATGTGGAGGAGGCGTCTACTAATATCTACAGGAATTCCAAAAACTGAAAAAATCGAACTAATATCTATGAAAACCAAAGTGTTGACGAATATCTACAGCACAAACTGTTGACTAATATCTATGAGAATCAAAGTGTTGACGAATATCTACAGCACTGGCAGAGGTTAGATTTGCAATTATGTATAGCATATTGGAATAATGTAATATTGCGTATGCAGTTTAAAAAACTTAATTTATGTAAGTGTGTATGTAAAAATTCGCAATATCGGACTATTCGACACATTTAGCTGATTAGTCCAACCTACGCTCTGTAGATATTAGTTCAACCTACGCTCTGTAGATATTAATCAACACTCTGAAGTTCGTAGATATTAGTTCAACATATGAGCTGTAGATATTCGTCAGACATACAGGCTGTAGATATTAGTATCTGGAGTCAATGTGGGCGGTTCTCCAATGTGCTCGTCGCTGGTTACAGGGGTAAGTAAATTATGAAACATTTGTAAAAGTGTTTTAACTAAACAAGGCAACAAAATATTGCTATGTGTAATGGGGCTAGTCTTTTTGGGGCGAGCATTTGGCCTTAGCAAATATGTTATGAACGTGGCAAGCAATTCGCGCTCCCATGTAAAAAGGTCTATTCATTCAAAGCAGATTTTGCTTTTAAGAACTAAGTGGTGATATTGTAATGCGAGATGCCTATATACTGTCAGATTGGTTGTTCAACGAATAACAGTCATCTTTCCCCTCTTCACCCTCCATAGTTTGGTTTTACTCCTCATCTGCAACTTCTTGTCTATCCATTTGGATGTCTATGGTTCACCCAGTCGAAAGTTCTGAGGTAACAAACGTAAAAAAAAATATTGTCGAATTGAGAACCTCCTCCTTTTCGAAGTCGTTTAAAAATAAATAAATATAATTTATCTCGTGATTACTGTTCCACTATTTTGTGGTTTAGCTAGCTGGTTCCCGGCATGCGTCGCAATGCCATATTCAAAGAAATAAATTGTTTCTCTCGCCATGTCCTCGTGCGCGTCCCCGTTCCCCTCCCGCATCCCCTTCCTCTCCCGCGATCCCCTTCCACACCCATCCTCTCCCCTCTCCCGCTCCCCCGTCCCGCAAACCCCCCTCCAGCGTTCCATATATTCAGTCCTAGTGCATTCAGTTTTCAAATAACTCAAATGTATAGTAAATGCCCGTATAGGCGTATGTTGATATAAATTAACACTAATTTAAATGTGCAAGCCGCGAGAAACCTCGGAAGTCTTTAACTGATCTTGTATTAGAATTTTTTCTCGATGAAGCAAAAAAGCGAAGACAACTATTTTATTTGCAGAAGAGTTTTATAAATTAAAAAATCGTAGTAATCTATCTATCTATCTATCTTCTATCTATCTATCTATCTATCTATCTATCTATCTATCTTCTATCTATCTATCTATCTATCTATCTATCTATCTATCTATCTTCTATATAAATAAAAATAAATCGTCGAAATGTATGTACGCGCATAACTTCCAAACGACCGCACCAAATAGGATAATTCTTTTTTTGTTGTATTCTTTATAGTCAGGACAAGGTTTGTATGAAACTACCGGTGAGCTCTGGCGTTATGAAATTTGTATAAAAATGAATCGCCAAAATGCATGTACGTGCATAACTTTCGAACGAATGCACACAATTAGATAATTCTTTTTTTGTTGTGTTCGTTATTGCCTGGTGAGCTCTGGAATTATGAAATTTGTATAAAAAAATTGCAATTGGTGGTATGCGAGCTGTTTAAAAGCTAAATGTACCGGGAATTAATTTATGGAACGCGGGTGGGGGGAAACAGGGGGAGGGTGAGGGGAACCTGGGAGGGGAAGGAGGGAAACTCGGGAGGGGTTTTGCGGGATGGGGGAAGGGGGGGGAGTGGAGTCGGGAGAGGGAAGGTGGAGGAGGCTGAGTGGAAACGCGAGAGGGGAAGAGGACGCGGGAGAGGAATGGGGGGGGGGGGGAAGGAAAACGAGACGAATGGGAAAGGACACGCAGGAAGAAACAATTTCTTTATTAAATGGCATAGCAACGCATGCCGGGTACCAGCTAGTAATGTTTATAAATTACCTAATTACCCAACTTTGTATTTTTCTCCGCAATTACATAAATCAAAATTATTACACATTTCGATTTTATCAAAAAGTAAACAACACCAGTGTGTTATTCGTAGTACTGCGACACTATCGCTTATTATAACATTTATTATGTATATAAAGTTGGTAATTGTCCCATTATTGCGTAAAGCGTCAATCCTTATCAGCACTTATAGTCACGCAATGTTTACCCTTTAAAAATATGTGGTTAAAGTAACCTTTTTATAGCAAAATACATAGTCCACTCAATGTAGGTATACTTCTCAAGTCGGTTCCTCATTGACCCCTACTTAGGGTCACCATTTGGTTAAATTGAAAAGTCCAAAAAAGTCAGAACATTTTAATCACATAATGCAAATATCAGGTACGCACTTCATAACGGTATGGACATGGTAGCGAATGGACGCTTTTTTAGATTAGTGGGAAATTAATAAAGATTAAAGACTTATTTGATTATTATTTTTAATTGATAAACTAACGTTTAAGACAAGATTTTTTATGCATAGCACAAAGGGTAACAATTATTACAAGCAATAATTATCAGCCTGAAAAACTCGTCTATATTGAAAAAAATTTCAGAGAAAAGATACATGCCGCCAACGGGACTTGAACCCGTGTTCTTCTGATAGCTCAGTGGTAGAGCACCTGACCGGCATCAGAAGGACACGGGTTCAAGTCCCGTTGGCGGCATGTATCTTTTCTCGGAAGATTTTTTCACTGTAGATGAGTGTTTCAGGCTGATAATTATTGCTTATAAAATTGTTATGAGTAATAAAACTTATGTAAGTTTTATTACTCATATTCCATCTAAACCAAAAAATCCGGACAAATTAAAGGGCCGGACTAAGTCCGGACAAAAGGCTAGAAGTCAGGAAATGTCCGGATTAATGCGGACGGATGGTAACCCTACCCCTACTCCAATTTCCGTGGTGGACAAGGCAAGGATACTTGATCATTCCAGCACATTGGTGACCTTCCTCTGATTCTTCTGCCTTCCACTTTGCCAGTGACTTTGAGTTTCTCCAAGTCGGAGGCCTCAGTTTGGCGATGCTTTGTAGGCAGATAGTTGAAAGCCTATTGTGGATGCCTAACTCTTCCAGGATGTCCATGGAATCCACGGCGTTAGTGATCTTATAAAAGGTTCCCGGGCGGCGGTGCCCAATGATATCCGCCTTCCAAATTGAAAACTCTAAAAATTGATCCACTCTAAGGAAGTATCAAAATCTCATTTTCGCGGCCTCGCGACAAATTATCCGGAGTTTTTTTTTTTTTAATTTATTTTCATTTTGTGCGCTTTGGAGCCTTTTCCCATCTAATTGCCCATTTTACCCATTAAATTCTTCAAAATATGGCCTTTCTAATTTGGTGATCCAAATTAGTGTTTTTTCTCTGGAACCAGAAATTTTATTATAAAAGAAGAGAGTTTTTTTTGAGAAACTCGTTCATTTCATTCAGAAATTCGCTGGCCGAACTCTAATTCGAATTTAGAACATTTTTAGGGAACGTACCCATACTACGTGACACACTTTTTGCAATTTTTTACCCCCCCCCCCCCCGGTGACCACGTGTAGTATATTCCAAGACCCCCCCCCCCCTACAGTTTTCACGTAGTATTTCATAAATATGGTTTCGAATCATTTTTTGCTAACAAAAAAAAAATGCATTATTTGGCTTATATCTGTCTTTATTAATACGGCGCTTGCTGCGTGACGACTCCAGATACTAATATCTACAGCCTGTATGTCTGACGAATATCTACAGCTCATATGTTCAACTAATATCTACGAACTTCAGAGTGTTGACTAATATCTACAGAGCGTAGGTTGAACTAATATCTACAGAGCGTAGGTTGGACTAATCAGCTAAATGTGTCCAATAGTCCGATATTACGAATTTTTACATACACACTTACATAAATTAAGTTTTTTAAACTGCATACGCAATATTACATTATTCCAATATGCTACACATAATTGCAAATCCAACCTCTGCCAGTGCTGTAGATATTCGTCAACAGTTTGTGCTGTAGATATTCGTCAACACTTTGGTTTTCATAGATATTAGTTCGATTTTTTCAGTTTTTGGAACTCCTGTAGATATTAGTAGACGCCTCCCTGCGTGACAGCAAGAGTGCATGCATTACAAGTGGAAAAAATATTATCAAGATAAAACTTATGTCAAAATATATTGAAACCGGAACGTAATTTATGGAAACGAAAGTCTTGTTATTTTTATAAACATTTTTCATCTCAATCATCTTCAACAAACACGTTCCCTGAACTTTTTCACTTATTTGAATGTACGAGGGTGGGTGAAGTTTGCGGATTGGGTAAGGAGTGGAAATAATAAATAAATTATTTTTCCTTTTCAACATATTCACCTACTACCCTAATACATTTTTCCGATCTTTAAATTAACTTAAAGGAACTTTATAACAGCGCGGAACTCAATTTTCTCCACATTTCACAATTTCTTCCCGATTGAAGTGTTTGGTCGATGATAGCTCAAAGACTAATGACCTAATTACGATAAAACCCGGTGTTTATCCTAAAAATGAGTTGTTCAATTAGTATCTAATTCAGCGGTACCCCCATTAATAACTTACCTTCCCATTCCGCAAACTTAAAAACCTCCCCTCGTAGCTCGAAAAAAAGCGCGAGATTTCTAGATTGACTACGTGATAAAAACCTAAGCCCCCCCCCCCCCGTTGTGACCAAGCGTGGTATTTTGATGACCCCCCCCCCCCTAAACAGGTCACGTAGTTTGGGTATGTTCCCTTATGGGTTTGATTATTTTGGTGTTGATTGTCTTGATTTTTTTAATCAATGCCATCACGGGATAATCAAATTCGAATTTAGAACATTTTATCGAGGTGAAACGTCTTGCTCACAGCCTTGCTGTATTATGTTTTTAAACGCCATGATCAGACAGTTGAACTAAAATTCGAATTTAGAACATTTTATCGAGGTGAAACGTCTTGCTCACAGCCTTGCTGTATTATGTTTTTAAACGCCATGATCAGACAGTTGAACTAAAATTCGAATTTAGAACATTTTATCGAGGTGGAACGTCTTGTTCTCAGCCTTGCATTATGTTTCTATGTAAACGCCATTATCAGACAGGCGAACTCAAATTCGAATTTAGAACATTTTATCGAGGTGGAACGTCTTGCTCTCAGCCTTGCTGCATTATGTTTCTAAACGCCATGATCAGACAGGCGAACTCAAATTAGAATTTAGAACATTTTATCGAGTTGGAATTTGGAATGCCTTGCTGCGTTTTGTTTGGAAACGCGATAAAACGGGGTTAAACGTGTTTATATTTTGACGCCCTTTTTCCCAGTGTGGGACGTCGCCATGACTACCGCCGCACATCGCCGCATACGTCACGGTACGCCGTTCTATTTTAGAATTTGGTATCGATCTGTATACTACTTGAGTTTGGTACATTACAAAAAGTGTTTGATTTTTTGTGGCAACCGGAAGTGATTTCCGTTACTCGTTGAAAAAATGTTTTATATTTTGGAATATCCAAACGACCCTCCACACTAACGATCAAATGCATTTATTTTTATTTTTACCGCACAAGAATCCCAACCGTCTGGAGCCGGCAAGACTATCATATATATGCATCCCCAATAATTGAGGTTGGTATGTTGTGAGGCTGTAGATGGGGAGGGGAAAGAGATGGGGTAGAGAGAGGAAGTTGGGGGAGTACCTAGCTATTGAGATCTGGTCCCTGGAAAAAAATCCCTCAGGGCCTTTGTCATCTTTGAGGATGCTGTGTGGAGGGTCTTTTTAGGGAAAGGAAGTTCTGGGAAGGAAAAAGTTGTGAGGAGTGGGTAGGAATCTGGGGTCAAAGTGTTCAGGAGTGATGAACGCATGAATCCATCCCTCCCACTGCGATGCAAGGCAATGGGTCGAAAGAGTCCGGTTGGAGAGCTCAAAAGATCTCCCTCAACTGGACTCCCGATCCGGCCCGCCACGCAGTAGCATGGCAAAAGTATCTG
The DNA here is from genome assembly GCA_917880885.1 of Limnephilus marmoratus. NCBI lineage: Eukaryota > Metazoa > Arthropoda > Insecta > Trichoptera > Limnephilidae > Limnephilus > Limnephilus marmoratus. The sequence goes on along the minus strand of OU862928.1, from coordinate 23,783,235 downwards.
CCACCGAGTTCTATATAAACCTAACCCCATGAACCCGGACACCTCTGCTAAGTCACCAAACAACTTGGGGTGACCTATGGCAGGAGTGTTAATTATCCAATAATGGTTCCTGGGGCGGCAGTACGCGCAATCGCCTTCCAAATTGAGTAAAGCCGATTCATTAATTCTGAATGTCTTTCTCACCTTGTTTGAAATAGTTTAGCCATGTTTGGTGACCAGATCTGAATAGCCAGGTACTGATAAATCATTTGAAAGAGCGAACGTTTGAATATAGTTTGAAAATAGTTTGAAATCGCAGTCAGTCCCCTGTTACCCCGCACAACTCCTATGATACAGTACACCACTACAAAGTAAGAATCTCTTAAAAATGATTCTACTGTACTTCTAGGGATGTTTTGTTCGGTGCTAACACCTTATCTCATTTACCCCAGTTAATATAATCTATTTAATTTATTTCTGTGTGTAGGAAATAGGTACCTGCCTACTTTTATCTATCTTTCTCAAGTACTTACGTAATATTTTGGGTGAGGTCAACATTATCAATTGGTTACTAGGTTACCCAGTGGCTTAGCGACAAATTCCCGATCCCTCGGGCAAATTTATTAACCGTCCCCCTAGCCTTCATAAACTTATTATTTTCGGTTGTCAGGCTTGGGTGCATGCGTGAAGTGATAAAAATGACTGCATATTATGCGTAAAATTATTCAAGTGAATTTAAATTTTTAAATACAAAATTGTAACTGATAAGTATGAATCATATCAGACAAGCGATAAAGTAGGCACGGAATGAAAAAAAAATTCTCTATTTGATATTTGTATTTCTTTTGTTCAAATATTTGATAAATGTTGTAGTTTTCAAGTTTGCTAACATTCAGAAGGTAAATTTCTTCTTTTGTAAGGCAGTGAATAGTAAAAAATAAACAGTATTTTTATTATACATAACAGAACTGCCTAAGTGATAACATTTTGTATTTGTTTAATGATAAATTGAAAATGTCCGCTGACTTGGTATAATTATTTCTCTCCATTAGAATTCTGGGCAAAGTGGAATACATATGGTAGTTAGTTCCAGAATTTCTGCATTGAAATAAATCCCAACTTCTAGTATTATGTAGTTGAATCCGAAAGCTTATCAATGTAAACAATTCTGGACTATCAACTATGTACATAATTTAAAATTTTATATAGAATCACCAAGTAAGTGAAAATCCTTCTATCTGACGCTTTAAGCATATTCATATCATTTAAAAGAGTGTTGTAGTCAGTGGCGGTTCTTCCCCCACGTCAATTGGTCAGAGACCTCCCAAAATTATAAGATGACAGTATTATGCAAATCAAAACAACTGGTATTGTTCTAATGTATTTGAAATGTACCGCGAGATCACCAGCAGCGGTAAGTAGTGACATCTAACGTCTTAAATGGAAGCTTCCTTTTCCACGCACTGTGATTGGCTAGGTCAATTTACGAAATGTCCCAATATCATGTTTCTTTCTCTTTACGTGTCATACAATAAACGAGATGGCTCTATGTCGCCTAATAAAAATGTTTTCGGATTCCGAAGTCAGTTTGGGTCTTTGCCATGAGGGAGAGAGCATTATAAAATTATGAGTCTGAAAGAGATGGTTTGATAAACGTAGGTTGATTTTGCATATTGTACTCTTGTTGCATTGATATATCTGGTTTGTCGCATGAAATAATTTAACTAACTAACTAACCATCACGCCTTTTCCCGCAGAGAGATCGGACCGCCAAACAACTCGGTCTTGGCACACACTCTTTGCCTCGTTCACATTCATTCATCGTCTCCTACATGCTCTTCTATTATTCCGACTCTTAACATGACCCGACTCAAGTATCTGATTCACTTGGTCTAATTCACTTGAAATAATTTACTCTTAATAATGTTATTTTACTCTCAAACTCGTAATGTACCCAAGTGAAATGAATATTATCGTATTTAATCTGATATTGTATCATAATATTATTATTTTTTAAATGACCTTCCGCTTCTGGACCCTTAGGGCCGCCTCTGGTTATAGTTCAATAAAATTGCCGAAATAATGTTTTTTTTATGAATGTGATTTCGGGAATTTTAATTCAAATGTGAACTCTGTTACTCTGTACCAAGACATTAAAAAAATTACTTAAATTTATGTTTTCAAAATGTTTTTTTTTTCCTTTTTCCAGTACAACTCTGTGGATACCAGCCCCATCAGCGTCTATGTAATGCACCCATTTTGGAATCGAATAGTAGAGGTCAGTATGTCTTCTTCTTCATTTGCCTTCCAGAGTCCAGCTTTGGACACTTTCCTCCCTCGACGAATCCTGCAGTTCTCTTCATATCTTCAGCCCATTTGATCTTCTTCTCTTCCCCGACCGAGGATGTCATATGATTCTGTAATTCCAACGGTCATCTGCAAGTGTTTCACCATTTCGGTTTGCAGTTGGTTCGATCAGAATCTCTACTTACAAACACAAAGGTGAATGCCATACACGAAAAACCAAAATTGACAAAAGAAGGTTAATTATTTTCTAGTTGATAATGATGGCATTAAGTAAATGGGTTTTGGTAGCACAGTGGTTAGATGTAATCCTCCTGAATAGATAAATTCTGGGTTCGAGTCACAACCCGATCTTTTTTATATTCTTTGTCTCTTTCTTTTCTTTCCCAGAACTTTCTTCTCCTTGCTTTCTTGTTTCGGGAGGAATGCAGATCCCGCCAATGTGGGGGATTTTAATAAAAATGCACTTTCTAGATGAGAAAAGTGTGGAAAAGTTGAATAAAAAAGAAATTCAGGTGCGCTCGGCAAAATTGAGGGAAAATGTCACTTCATGAACCGATACTGTCAGCCATTTTGTAAACTAAAAGTTGGTAACACTCGTAATCGTCCTCTAAATAGATACGATTGTAGCCGACTTCATGTGATAGATGAGGCGCGTAATAAATTTGTCTAGCGGACTTTTTTTCAACGATTTTTTTAACTGTTTATCACCTTCCAAATTAAAGTAACCTAACCTAAGACTACGCTAAAATGGTTTGTGTAACATGGTTTGTGCCCCTTTATAACGCCTACTCGCGTCAACGCAAGAAAAACATCCCAGTTTTCAAGTAGTTTAGCGGCTACGCCAGGTTTGTGTAACATGGTTTGTGACCATTATTAATTCTGTTTTTCATAAATACGCGCCTTATTATATATCACACGAAGTTGGCTACAATTGTATCAACCTTCGTTTAAAGCAAGTCTGAGATACCAACATAATAGTAACAAAATGGCGAAGTATAAGTTCACGAAGTGTCATTTTATTCATTCTTTAAACGGCTGTATCTCCCTCAATTTTGCCGAGCGCACCTTAATTTCTTTTTTATTCAACTTTTCCACACTTTTCTCATCTAGAAAGTGCATTTTTATTAAAATCCCCCACATTGGCGGGATCTGCATTTCACCCCTTGTTTCTTGTGAGGTAAATGTAAAATATGTGTATAATATATTCAGATGTTTCTCAGCAATTCACTTATATTTTGGATAAAATAATAAAAATACATTATAAAGTATTTATCAAATGAGTCATTCAATTTCTATATCAACTTAAACTGATTTGGAGAAAACCGCAAAAAACTGTCACATCTCTAGCGTAAATAAAAAAATTGCATTTGTTATTTTTATGAATGAATTGGAGTAATATACATTCGAAAAGTATTCATTTTTCAATGTATGTCTAGAAATATTTAAGTAATTTGGATAAATAAAATGGATATAGCGGATTTTGATACTCACTTTGTGATTTATATGGAATATAGAGGCTTTTGAAACTCAACTGACCTGAGGGGCGTGTTTCTACACCCGCCATCTTGGCAAAATAACTGCTCGTGATTGGTTGAATTCCGATATAGCGGGTTTTGATAGTAACTTCTTGAATGATATCGCGGGTTTTGTTCCTCACTCGCAGTTTAACATTGTTTTTGGTCGTGATAAGGGAGGTTTTGAAACTCAGTTTTAAGTTAGTCTTGTTCCTCGCAAAAATGTAAACAAGATGTCATACTCAAATCATTTTGTCAAAAAATCGGATATAGCGGGTATTGAAATTATAGGACTCAAATGTAACAGAAAAAAAAGTTCGTCAAAAATTGTAAAATTTTTTGTTAACGTGTACGTATGTCTGTGTGCGTTGATAACTTGCCGAGTGGTGTGGTGTGAGCAAGTGGGGTATGGGGTTTCGTTCACGTCACGTTTTTACTGATTTTAATGGACGTGTTATGTGTTATGGATGTTTTTTCCTCATTTTTTGCACTAATTCATAATACTCCATACATTCATTTGTATTATCAATAAAATGATTTACAAAAGTAAAAACAGCAGACTTTTCATTTTTATCTAACTGTGTACTGATTTCACAGCACTGGGGCTCGAGATATTTTCTAGCACCGTAAGGAAAATTCTATACGAAGTTTGTTGATTGTTAACCTTCGTATACTCGACGGGTACGAGTACCCATCGGCATCACACATATATTCGCGCACGGTGTCTCAAACTGAGATTTGATCTCGTCTGTATTATTTTAATTACACATTTTTTAAGCATTATTGGTATTTATTACATAATTGAACAAAAAAAAAACATAAAAATATTAGAACTTTTACTTTATATTTATTTATTTTTTACATGAGCTCCACACAGGAGGCCCTGAGGAAAACAATTTCCCTCAGGGCCCATGTCATCTTTGGGGATGCTGTGTGGAGGGTTTTTTAAGGTAAGGAAGGAGAGGAGAGTTCTGGGAAGGAAAATGGTTTAAAGGGTGAGTAGGAATCTGGGTTTCAGTGTGTCCTGGTCATCCGCCTCCAAGACCTAGACAAACCTCACCCCATGAACTCGGGCACCCCTGCTAAATCACCAAACGTAGCGAACCACTTGGGGTGACCTATAGTAGAGGTGTTGGTTATCAAATAAAGGTTCCCGGGGCAGCGGTACCCATTCCCGCCTCCCAAATTGTAGAAACAGACTTTAAATTCAGTCTCTTAAAAAATACCTTTTTTTTTGTACTCTAACTTTAATAACAAAATGATTTTTGTTAGTTATTTCTGAAATCTAATAAATGAAAGTATCAAGAATAGTAAAATATTATATAAATAAGAATTAATCATTATTAGGGTTTTTTGGGTTGTAATTGTTATTTACCTAAAATAGTAACTTATACTCGCGTCGGTGTCACGGACCGATAACAGTAATAATGTGTCACACGTCCACTCGGCTCGACATGTTAGTATACGAAGGTTAAGGAATAACATTTTATATCAAAATGCAGCATAAAGTTAATTTTAATTCCATAATATTGCGATGTTTATTATTTTCTTTGCGTACAACTTTGCCTTCTAATAATTATACCTTTAAAAGTGCCAGTCACTACCTCGCAACAGGTAAATACCGTGATTTTCTAGTAAATACTTAAGCCATTTATAGTGGTATGCAAATACCTACTTTACTGCTTACGGCAGGGGTGCCCAACCCAAATAGTTTGGTGGGCCAAAATAAAGTATTACTGGACTTGGGCGGGCAACATATGCGACTAGAAATTTTTTAAGGTTATTTGTAATAATATGAATACCTTCAATGCTAGAAGGCATAAACTGACATTGTTAATAATGTTATAAACAATCATTATAATGTTGATGAACTACTGATATTTTATTTCTTTATCATCCACTTGTTTGTCCTTGGCGAGTTATAAATAAAAAAAATTGCATGTGTTTAACCGGCGTGCTCGTTTTCCCGCTCTCCACTCTACACGCACCTAAGTGTATCCTTTGCACTCATCTCTAATTATTAAAATCATGTCAGTTGCATTCAATCATCGAAATTACTGGTTGGAATCCTTTGCAGTTACCCTCCACTTATTAAAATCAGATCAGTTGCATTCGATCTTTGCGTTTTAAAATATACTAATTGGAATCCTTTGATCCTCCACTTATTAAAATCTGGTCAGTTGCATTCAATCATCCTATTGCGAAAAAAATATACTGGTTGGAATCCTTTGCACTCACCCTCCACTTATTAAAATCAGATCAGTTGCATTCGATCTTCCTTTTGCGGATAAAATATACTGGTTGGAATCCTTTGCAGTCACCCTCCACTTATTAAACTCAGGTCAATTGCATTCAATCTTCCTTTTGCGCGCGCCTGGCACTTTTCAAACAATAAATCAAAACCCCCATCAAGACTCCGAGGTCTAATAACAAGAAAGTTCTAATTTCACAAAATATAATATAAATTATGAAAAATTTACGATATCGATTTTTTCTTTTTTGTACGATTACCAAATCCAAAACTTAGAAAGCTGAAAACTTCATTTTGGGCCGCAAAAAATCTTCAATTAGGCCACAGGTTGGGCATGCCTGGCCTATAGTTCACAGCGCCTACCTGTAGGATTAACATGATTATTGTAATTATTTATGGGATAAACACGCCATTCGCCATGCCTTTTGACGTATCAATAAATACTTCCGTGGTAATATATTTGCAAGTATGCTGCGCTCAGTATTTTGATAAAATACTAAAAATAGAAAAATCTAAATATTTTAGCAAACATAAAAAATACATAAACTTCAGTATTTTCATAAAATACTGAGTGCCGCTAGTGATTACTCTACTCACGTTCGTAGACTGTATGCGTTTTCTGGATCTCTCATGCAATGCTGAACTAAACTCAAGAGGCCATATCCTAGATCTGATCCTGTCAAATCTACTAATCTCCGACGAATCTAATGACGGCCTGCTAGTTTCCGAAAATGCACGTCATAAAGCTGTGTCCATTAGTATGCCATTTCAGGAAACCACCTCATTGACAAATGCGAAAAGGAAAGTTTTTCTATATAATAGTGGAGATTACGAATCAATTAATTTCACCCTAGAAAAGCTGATTGGGCATTCATTTTCTCTATCTCTCAAATATAACCAGCGCTTGACAGTTTCTAGAGGTTATTGAAATACCTCATAAATCTTCATATTCCTTATAAATTTTGGTGGAACTCGAAATATCCTCCTTGGTACAATACTGTCCTTATCAAGGTAACTAATAGGCCAGTGCAATTAGCGATTCGCGATCGGAATTATTCCGGTAGTCCCAATTTTTTTATATGTTTTAAACACTCATCTCGTGATGTAAAATCTGAGTTTTCGACCTTGGGTCACTTGAGCTTTCGCCGCCATTTTGAAAAAACCAGCCGAAATCGCGCCAAAATCTAGTTTTCCTCAAATATCTCGTTTCCAATAAAATTTTTGGCTAAAGTTGCTTTACAAGTTTAGTAGAACATTAAATTACCTACAACTTTTACTTAAAAAGTTTTGTTGTATCTCTAATAAATATTGAGATATGCAGTCGTAAATATGTGTTTAATTTTATAAAAACAGCTAAACTGCTCGACTTGGTTTGGTTTTTTGTGTGTATCTCTTTTCCAGAACAATTTTGTGAAAAAATTATTGATATTAATTTTGTAGAGAATAAAATTTCATAAAAGACGAAGGTTTAAAATTTCATAAAAGACTCAATGAGTATCCAGGTTCTATCACAAAAATTACACAAAAATTGGGTCAAAAATTGAATCAGAAGAAAAGTGTTTTAATCTTGGCATATCTTTATTATTCTTTTTTTTTTAAACAATTATTGTTGTAATAACATGTAAAATGCATAAAAGCAACATTAACCACCAATGTAATCACAACATACAAATAAAAATATATTAATTAAGTTACATAGATGCCGTAAAAAAAGAAAAAATAGTATTTTCTTTAAATTTATCACTTTTGACTAACGATGAAACTTACGGGCCCCGAACAACTTCAATACAGTCTTCCTATGTCTCATCAGCCGTATTTGTGGTGACTGGCTCACCAAATTCCTCGTCATCATCATGAACGAAGGCTTCCACAGCATTCTGGCAGCACAGAGCTGCCATTACAGTGAATACAGAGTAGGGAGCATTTCAAACCTGACTTTCTACATGTGCACTTTCCAGCGCAACCTTTTTTGCATTGGCATGAAATAAAGTTCAGCAACGCCTGAGGTGCTGCCTCCTTCAGCATCGGTACTGGAGTTAGTAACCCAACAGCATCTTTCTTCCATCCCTATTCAGTTGGATCTTTATGGTGACCAAGCCAAGTTTGCACTTGCAAGTATGTTCTTAAAGCATGTTGCTGGACTGCATCTTTGGTGGGTGGTAGCCTGGATAAATTGAATTTGTTCTTTTTCACGCCCTTGACAAAAAGAATGTACCTACCTTAAATTTTCCAAATTTTATTTCTCATTGCTGCCATACAAAAGTGCAAAGAATGTTTCTCGCTTTGCTTTTGGATCTTGAAATACACGAACAAGTTCATTCACTGAGTGGTTCTTGAGAAGAATATTACAAAATTTGTTTTTGCCTTGACCGAACGGAGCACCAATTGTGTCGCAGCCACTTATGGCATGAATGAATAAAATGTTTTCTACTATCTCAATGTGTTTAAAACATTTGTTGGAGTACAACGCGTTAAGTGATTTACCTTTACCGACTTTTTGATAATATACGTTTGAAGGTGAGAGAGCTGTGATGAGTACCAACAGGTCGATATCCTGACCAACGATTATGACTGCATCATGCTGAGATGACAACGAGTTTGCTGTGGTCATTATGAGAACGTCAGCATCCTCTTCAGCTTGTACTGTCGTTATTTGCGATCGTTCAAATGAGGCTCTGAGTAGGGAAATAAAACGGGACTTGTTCTTCTCATTTCCCAGAAACTTTTCCTGTGGCACTTGTGGGTGAGTGGTTTCATAAAACAAAACTTCAGCAGAAGTTGTAACTCTGGCACGCCGTGCTCTTTCCACCCCCTTAGTGCTTTTCTTTTCAACCGAATCTGGGTATCCATCGAATACCACTACCGCATTGGCTCCATAATGATTTTGTACATACCTGACATATTGCTGAAAAATGATTGAAAAAGGTTGTGCACGACCCCATACAACTTTGTGCAGTAAATATCCCCCATCAACTACGTGTATTTTACTGCCTCCCAGTTCTATGTTATTTGGTAGAGGATTGAACGATGAGTAAAATATGGATTTGGTTCCTTTGCGCATGCCTTCCTCTGAGAAAAGAGACAGTGGGACCGGAGATAGTTCATAATGGAAATATTCTTTAAGTTCAATTTCAGACTTTTTGGCAATCCACATACGATGGAATAGCATTAATGGATCTGTTGTCACAGTCACACCCTGATTTTTTATGCTGCTGGTCACCGCTGCAAGAGAAACTATCGCATCCTTACGTTTTAAGTGTAGGTTTCCAAAGTTCTGGTTGATGACTTTAGACATAGCAAATTTCCCCATCTTTTCAGCCATGTGACAAGTTACTTTGCTATCCCCGACAATGCCACTGGAAATGAAATGGTTCATGGCAAGAAAACCAATCAATGAGAGTTTGAACGTCTTTGTCATCCCTCTTAATTCGTGTAGGCCTCATCTCTACATGTTGCTCTGACGTTCCTGATTCAACTCCACAGAATGACTCAATACTCTCACAAATAGTAAGCAGATAAACAAATCCAGCAGTCCAACGAAGAATAGAACTGTTTGTGATTCCACGTCCTTGGGTCAAACCTCCAGATGTTTTCATCGATCTCATCAGAGTTTGTTCGATTGTCATGTCAGACCAAATCCCTGACCAAAATTTATGAGATCATCGAATCGTAAAGAAACCCTCTTTGGTAAATCTTTCATATTCTATTGGATCCATCTTCTCTTTCAATGTCAACATATCTTGGAGATACGGATGTGCACTTTTGGCATAATTAAAGTGGGCGGCTGCGTGAAAAAAAGGTATCATTTTTTGGACCGTTGCAAGATGGAGCTCCCAATTTCCAGCACGTTCCGCTTCAATATACAGCTCAATCAGTGTAGTCATCTGGAAGTACTGAATCCACAGCTGGGAAGGTCCGTTTTCTTTTAAAATGTTCAGTACATTAATCAGGGACTGGCGGCTATAGAGTATTTGAGAGAAAAAAAAACAAATTCCATACAAAAATAACCGATTTCCATAGAAATAACTTCTAAAATATTATTTTTGTTTATTGTTTTTGTTTGTATTTAAAAAGATCTAAATTATATGAAAAAACTATCTAAGAAGCTATACCACACTTTTGGATCTGACGACCTGAATTTAGAACTAAATGTAGCTCTAAAGGAGCAGAGTTGGAAACACTGATGGCCCGTCCTGGAGTGGCTAATTGGCGGCAACTACAGGGAACAGGGGAGGGGGAAGGGGGGACCCCTTACTCTCTTTTATTTGTTGTAATATGTTAAAAATATTACAATATATTAAAATGTAACGTAAACAAAAATCGTATAACATGGTAATAAATCGTGATAAATTTTCTGTTTTCACTCCGATATTTGTTTATACTTTATATAAGTAAAAAAAATTACAAAAAAAAATAAAAATTACAGGTCTTTTTTCACAAAATTGTACTGGAAAAAAGAGACACACAAAAAACTAAACCAAATCGAGCAATTTACCTGTTTTTATAAAATTATACACATATTTACGACTGCATATCTCAATATTTATTAGAGATAGAATAAAACTTTTTAAATAAAAATTGTAGGTAATTTTATGTTCTACTAAACTTGTAAAGCAACTTTAGCCAAAATTTTTATTGGAAACGAGATATTTGAGGAAAACTAGATTTTGGCTCGATTTCGGCTGGTGTTTTCAAAATGGCGGCGAAAGCTCAAGTGACCCAAGATCGAAAACTCAGATTTTTCATCAGGAGATGAGTATATAAAACATATAAAAAAATTGGGACTACCGAAATAATTCCGATCGCGACCCCCTTTTTTGCGCTAATTGCACTGGCCTATAAGGAAAAATCTAAATATTTAGCAAATATAAAAAAAAATACAAAAACCAGGCTGACTATGACGCTTTTTCTCTCCTTCGTAAACGGCACAAAGATTTATGTCGGAAAAGCAAATTTCGTTATATAACCCTAGATAACTAATCGCTCGTCGAGGCGACGACGCGCTACTCAGCGAAATTCGAAATCACTTAATTCCCCCCGCTCCCCGACCTTGACTCTTTCGTTACTTTCCTAATTTGAGTAAACAGTACAGCACGTGACGCGATTGCGGCCACACGCATACAAGGACGTGCCCTATGACCATCTCGTCATGAAAGTTTACAAACAATTTTAATAACAACAATTTTATTTTTTAAGGCACATACGCATGGATAAGGGTCATGATTGAGGATATTCTTGCGAATCTTCTACAATAGAAGCTCCGGTTTCATCTACGTCACACGTGCGTAAAATTTGCTACCTTTGTCCATTCAAGGCCCGGAGGATGACCAAACACCGTTGCATCAGATGTAGAAAGGCTATTTGTGGTCCACATAATGTTGACATGTGTGGTCACTGTGTAGACTGATATTTTGATATTAACTTGTACTTAATTTGTTCATTATAAACCTTACTTTTGTGCCATGTAACATGTTCCTATCTTAATTAAATATTTTTGATTTATTTCTAGTGTTTTATTGCGAAGTCCACTCGACGAAAGTGTAGTTACAATGAAACAATGGAAACAGTTTAGTTAATTAGGGTTAAGTAATATCGAAAATAATATATCCTTAAACCTGAAAAACTTCTGGAGCCACGTCAAATCCTCTAACAAATCCCAAGGTGCCCCAAAATGTACAAATTATGGACGAGGTCTCCCCAATGAACAGACATTGCAAATTTATTTTCAGGATATTTTAGTTCGATTTTATTTATAAGTCAATTTAAAATCGCCATTGAATATTGGATATTGGATAAAGGTCGTGTGTTAACCGGTGAACTCACCCAAGTCTAGCGAATTTTGTATAAAATTATTGTGCGTTGGTCGATGAGTAAAGTTGTTTTAATACAAATAGTATGCTATTAATGGTTTATAGGAAATTATATGTTTTATTTTATTTATTTTGGAAAATCAACAGATTGTTTTACATCTATTGCAATAAACTTAATCTATATGTATATGAAAATGAATCCCTCTTTCCCTTGGTCACTCCATAACTTCAGAACGACTTTACCTATTTCATCCATCTTTTTTTAAAGTTTTCTAACACTTTATAGAAGGTTCTTACAGAAAGAAAAATTAAGAAAATGGCATAATATCATAAAACTTCACGACTATTTTAACTTTGCACGTTTGACAGTTTGCGCGTTTGATGACATTGAATTTAGCAGGCAGCTATTTTTTTTCTATTAAAAGAATTTTCTATGGATTTAAATTATAGATATTTTAACCTATGTTAGGTACCAAAATTGATTGATTATGCTTATAATGTACAAAACGAATATTTGTAATATACAAAAAATGAAAATTTGAATAAAATTTAAATAGGTGGCACGCGAGCCACGTTTGAAAACTGAATGTACTGGGACTGAATATAGGAACGTGGGAGGGGGGTTTGCGGGACAGGGGAGCGGGAGAGGGGAGAGGGTGGGCGGGGAAGGTGGAAGGGGAACGCGGGAGGGGAAGAGGATGCGGGAGGGAAACGGGGACACACGGGAAAGGACATGCAGGGAGAAACAATTTATTTCTTGAATATGGCATTGCAACGCATGCTGGGAACCAGTTAGTAATTCTAATAATATCCAATGACAAATTTTCACTTAACATTAAGTTATAATTAAAAAACTAAGGGTTCAGTACTAAGTAAACTACAGTAAAATATTTGCAAAAAATACAAAATTGTAAATATTAAATAAAAAATAAAATAATGTACATTTATCTGTGGCGGTCTGTGTTTTTTCAGTAAGAGAGAGATAAGATTGAAAAATTCAACATCACTGACGTTGTGCATCTGAAAAAAAAAAATATCATTTTGCAAAATAATTTTTTTTTTCTTTCAAAATTTTACGGTTTGGGGAAGCCGTGCCATCCTAATGTCTAAATTAAAATAATTAATAATAAATCTTAAAAAATTTTCACACAAAAAAATGAGATTTTGAAAAAACACCTTTCCAGCTACAACACCAGTAATATCGGATATTTCAATCTTAGGTAAACCAGAGTACAGTGCATTAATTCATTTTGCTCAAAATTCTGCCTCAATACAGATTCGCCTGGTGAGGCAGGTTATATCCTACTTAAATATATCTATTAATGATGGGTTAGTTCTGCGTTTTGCCGGAGGCCTTCTAGACATGCTTCCTTTTAAAAGTACTCGAGTTCTTGTAGCAGGTCCCGGGAGCCACTCCCGACTTGCGAGTGGTTTGGACCGAGACGCACGGGTTCGACCGGAGCCGGACCTCGGAACCCGCAAAAGAACTCGAATTCGAGACCTGCTCCCGACTCGCGAGTGGCTCGGATCGAGACGCACGACCGGATATCTACTACTATTTTCTCTTTTTATTGGGCTATTAAACATTTTTTCTGTTGCTGTTCTTACATTATGTCTAATGTTACGTTGGATAATATGTATGTTTATTTTGCTGTTATGTTTTTGATAATAAATAAAATATTATTTACAGTACGTGCCAAAATGGGTGGCCCCCAACTCGATGACCTTTATGGGCTTTATGCTGCTGGCGGGCAACTTCCTGCTGATGTGCTGGCTGGACTATGGGTACTCCTCGTCTGCGGAGCCGCCCTTGCCGCCCGATGGCCGGCCCGTGCCCAACTGGTGCTGGCTGCTGATGGGCGTGTCCCTGTTTGTGGCCTACACCCTCGGTGAGTATTGTACCTTCCTATTCTTGGAGAACAAGGTGGGCAACTTCCTGCTGATGTTTTATAATTTATAATTTTTATTTTAGTTTTATAATGTGCACAGCAGGTAGGGGTTAACAAAAAAATAAATTACAAAGAATAAATACCAAACGATCAATAACGGAGTACAACAATATGTAAACATGAAACAATAAGGATCTTAAATTAAGAAATGTGTTTTAAATTTTAAACAACTGATTACACAATTTACACAACCGTCAACCCGTGGAGAGCCGGATCAGAAAATTTTTAAAATACACTCGAGTGCCGGATGAAAATATTCAGAGCCGCAAGAAAATTATTTTGACGAGTTTTGCTCAAAAATCGGGCTAAACACTATGTTTTAATTTTTTTTAAAATTTGTTTTGTGTTTACCAGAATGAACTTCATACTACTTTGAAAACTTATATATTTTCATTTTGCAACGCCGTTATACGAAAACTAATTTTGACATTCATAGACAATTTATTTTGTGAGCTGTCAAAGAGGCTACATTTATTTTATTTTATTTTATTTTTTATTAATTATTGAGTTAGTTTATACTACATGAATATAAACTAATAAGCACAATGTAACATTTCATTTGATAAATTTAAATATTTTTACAGTAAGCATAACATTTCTTTTTAAATACGTTCATTCTTTCTTCATTCTTCATACTTTCAGGCATTTCATCATACATCTTTAGTCCTCTGTACATTAGGCTGTTCTGTGATTTTGATTTCTTCATTTGTGGCAATCGAACTCTGTTTATATTTCTTGTTTCGTAATTATGAATGTCTCTATTAAAAACAATTTCATCCTTAAAGTATTTTGGCATTTGGTTTTTCATAATTTTATGCACAAAAATTAACACGTTAAATAGTAGTCTCTTTTTTATTCGAATCCAATTTAGCTCCTCTCTCATTTGATTAATCCTTGCGTATTTGCCTTTTCCCAGTATACATCTCATAGCTTTGTTTTGTATAACTTCTAGTTTGTTCAAACTTCCTTCATTGGCCAAATATAACATTGTAGAGCAGTAGTCCAAATGTGGAGCAACGATAGTTTTATAAATGAGCTCCGTAGTGTTTCTATTTAATTTACGTCTTAGTCTTCTAACGGCCGCTGTTACCAATCCAACTAATCAACTTCTAAGCTGAAACTAAGGTTCATCACTGCTTAAATGCACAACTACGCTGTTCCCAACACACAAGCATCGCTTAAGCAAGCCGCTTAGTCTAAGCCAGCCGGACTACTGGATTAGCTATTTAAGCATAAATCTAAGGAAAGGACTAGTTATAAAAAGTGTCCACAGAGTGAAAAAATACGGCGAATGATCAAATTTTCTCTGACAAATGACAGTCGGGTTCGCGCTCCTTTCAGTTTTTTGTGTTGCATTTGTCAGTTTTATTGTCGTTTTAATAAAATTTGGTTCCAAGCGGCATCCTTTAATCTTGTATTTAATAGGTCATTGGGACCGCCCGTTGACTTTGATAAGAGTATCGGCGATGCTGTGATGAGCTCTACAAGCCTCATCTTATCGTCAGGTGTAAAATTCTTGGCACGGTTTGTTTTATTTTCCATTTTAAAGTTTGTTTATTTGCTAACGCACGGAGAAATAACTTACGTCGATCCGCCAGATCAAATGGGAAGTACCGATTGTGGCATTACGTTCAAGTTGTCACTTTTTTAATATATTATATACATTTGTTTAAAAAATATAAAATACCAGTTTATGAATAACGGTATTTAAAAGAAATAATGTGTATTAATAAGAGCTACAATAATTAACTCTTTAATATTAATTTAACATAGAAAGTTTTTAATTTGACGTCATTTTATTGTCTCTGGTAGTATGCGGTAGTGTGGAAGATTTTCAACGATAAAATGATTGGGAACAACGCAAATCGAATGTTCCCTACAAAATGCTTAAAAATCGCTTGGCTGATCAAAAACTAAGATTAGAACTTAGATAACGATCGAAAAGTTGGTAACAGCGGCCGTAAGAAAATTTATCTTTTCTGATACCTTTTTTAGCACATATTCAAAGTTTGCTGTGAAAGTCAGTTTTGAGTCGAGTATTACACCCAGGTATTTGATTTCATTTACTTTTCCAATTTTTTCACCATTAATTGTCAAATTTAACCCTGTGTTACATGTTTTATTGCCTATTTCCATATATTTTGTTTTGTTTATGTTCAGTTTCAACTTGTTTAATTTCAGCCATTTTGCTATATTTTTGTATGAAATAAATAGTAGAATCGACAGTGTTGTTAACACAAGCGATTCTGATTTTGTCCTCTATGCTCAAAGCATGAAGGTTAAAATCGAATCACAAAAAATTCTAGAGTGCATTATATTACAGTGGGTCTCCCGAGCACCATTCAGTCATTAAAAAAAAGGTCTCCACGGCGCAATTGGCCCAACACTCATCAATGTGTGGTAAACGATTGTTTATCTAAATTTTATTAGTAAATTATATATCTAAAGTTTATTAGTAAGTTCTTATTTAATTTTTAGGGGCTTTTACAAAGGAAACGTAAAAATTAAACATAACTGAACTACTTCGGTAAAAATCTTTTATATTTATTTAGTGATAAATTTAGTTTAACCCCTTGTTTGCCGGGGTAGGCCATCAAAAAGCACCACCAATTAGCGTTCGCAAAAAGCGGCATCCATGACACCTAATGACATTTCGTGTCCAGCGATTCTGACACTGACCTTGATAAATTTTGTACATAGAAAGGTCAAAATCGTAGATAAAGGAATTTTTCCCGCGCATGCGCAAGAACTGCGCACATTCCCGCGCTCCGGTAAATTATTAATATAAATTATTTGGAGTGACCAGGCGCATTGCGGTTTTCTCTATGGTAAAGGGCGATAATAGAGCAAGCGATTCTGACCGTGTTCTTCATACACTTTCTTTATACATAAGGGTCAAAATCGCGTGTAAAATCTCAAACACACCGGTGCACGAACGGCATTCTACGAGTTAAACAAGAGATTCGAGAAATTTTGTAAAGATCTGAGGGTTATCGCTAAATATGTACGGAATCTTGCCACCACAATGGATGTTAACCCCTGTAGATTTGAGATTAAATTACTGATACCGCGCATAAAAAAGATGTCTATGGCCGGCGAATTCTTGAGTATTTCCGCATTCCAATAAAATCAAAATAATTTGAATATTTCTGAATATATTCAAAAACTAAAAACTGTTTTTGAAAGGTGATTAAATACGCTTTCAAATTGTATTATTAGAAGTAAGCATGTTATTTTTGAAATATTAAAATTTTGAATGCAAACATTACAAATTTTCACATCGTTCTGGCGGAAGTTTGACGTCATAAATCCGAATAATATATTTTTTGGCAGATATCTATGGAACTCAAATCGTAGAGTAGTGTTTTCTCTTTCT
Source organism: Limnephilus marmoratus (assembly GCA_917880885.1). NCBI lineage: Eukaryota > Metazoa > Arthropoda > Insecta > Trichoptera > Limnephilidae > Limnephilus > Limnephilus marmoratus. The sequence goes on along the minus strand of OU862928.1, from coordinate 23,766,049 downwards.
AACACTGCTTAGATCACATTTCTCGTCATGATAGTAAGGGAGACAGCGATTTTTATGACACCTAACGAGCTGACCCTAAAAGGGTCAAATTTACTCTTAACGATAATCAGCTGTTTGACCCATAAATGTGTCAAATTTTCTCAACCGGTTAAATAGTCGTCACATTCTCAAGAGAGGTTTGGAGAAGATTTGGAAAGGAATATGGAGAGTTTCGTGGTTTATTAGTAGACGATGATTGTGAAGATTCTACGTGATACTAATAGTTCAATTTAATTCCACCAGATGGTATTGACGGCAAGCAGGCCCGCCGCACCGGATCGTCAGGCCCGCTTGGCGAGCTGTTTGACCACGGGCTGGACTCGTATGCTGCCGCATTGGTGCCCGTCTGCCTATACTCGTGCTTCGGGCGCTACGACCACTCCATCAGCACCTGGCGCATGTTCCTCGTTCTCTGGAACATCCTCGTCTCCTTCTACCTGAGCCACTGGGAGAAGTACATTACGGGGGTGCTCTTCCTGCCATGGGGGTACGACTTTGGAATGCTGGTGAGTTTATTACTACTCGATATCCATAACTGGAAGACTCACCATTCTAAAGGTAACCATAGATGATTGACTGGTCAGTGGTTGAGTGGGCATAGCGCTTGGGTCCCACCTGGGCGTCGCATGTTCGATTCCTCGGCTGGCTAAGTCCTCCATCACAACAGAAGCAACATTTTCAGCTTTCTGTGGTGGTAGTAGGAGATTTTCAAACATTGTTGGGTTATTCGTAACCCGGGAATGTTTGTCTTTCTTTAAAAAAAAAAACAGAGAGATAACATATTATATATTAATGTTTCAGATTTTATGTCCGGGTTAAATTGTTCCCGCAGGAAAAACTTAACCCTTTCACGCACTTTTCCACAAATGATCACCTAGTCAATCCACGTTATGCACCTGCACTATATACGTATAATAAATACAAAATAATACAAGAACAACATGTCAAAGAGGCCAAATGGGAAAATAATTCACCGACTCCAGATATTTTCATATCAGAGGGTTCGGCTCGGTGGAACTCCTAATTGGACCTATAAATCCTACTGATCCCTCAATATAAATATTTAAAAAATTATAATAATATATTATATAGCACTATTACCATTACGCTTCTAAGACGGAAGGCATAATATGTACGATGTTCACTTTGTAACATCTGTCAAAACGTCAATTCAAACAAAAATTTCGCAGAGCACAAACAATATAGCTAGTGAATTTTAAGTGTCAAATTCAAAAATTCGCTGGAAATCAATGTGTTGCCGTATAAAAAAAATCAGTGTGGAATTTTACAAAATTAATTGAATATTATTGGAGACGGAACATTTTCATGTAGTGACGTCATGAGCCCAAAAACGGATGTATTTATTTAAAAAAAAAAAGTGTGCTTTAGACGACACAACTGAAGTAAAACTTCACTAACTTACATCTCCCTCTCAACTGCCTCGCCCTACGATTTGCCTCGCCCGATCTACGATTGTTCTACCGGTATTACAATGGAAGATGCTCCGAGGAACTAGCGATATTGATCCCCTCGACACCGGTGCATAGTCGGGAAACAAGCCAAACTCGCGCCCAACATTTGTACACGGTTGACATTAGTCACATGAGAACGGGTCGTTTCTATGACTCGTTCTTGAGTTCAACGGCTCGGCTGTGGAACGATTTGCCGGCCTCTATGTTTCCTCCCTCCTACAACATGGGTCTCTTCAAGACCCATGTTCACTCCTTCCTTTCCTCAAAAAGACCCTCCACACAGCATCTTCAAAGATGACATAGGCCCTGAGGGAAATTATTTTCCTCAGGGCCTCCTGTATGGAGTTGAATGTAAAAAAAAAAATCACGCTTTTCATAACACTCGTCACGCATTCACCAGCTTACTTCCCAAGTCAAGCGTGCGTAAAGGCCCGACAGTTCGCCTCGCCCGATCACACTTTTCGTAACGCTCTCGTCACGCATTCACCAGCTTACTCCCCAAGTCAAGCGTGCGTAAAGAAGTTGTACTTAAAAAAAAATTATAAATTTCTAAAACTTTTTAGTAACATTTTCGTAATCTTAGTAGAAAAATCTATCCACATAATTTTTTCTAAGTCATTTTGAAATCCATGCAAGTGGCCTATTCTTTTTTTCAAGCTTTCTTCAGCTCTCTTCAGGCAGGTAGGTACCATAACATCAATCTTCTTCTTAAGTCAGTTTCTCATTTCTGAGAATCGTGACCCCTACTCCAATTTCCATGGTGGACAAGGCTCCTGCAGTCCTCGCGGTTCTGCGCTGCGTGGAGAGTGATATCGACGTACAGGACTCCAGTGATACTTGGTCACTCCAGCGCATTGATGACCTTACTCTGCTTCTTCTGCCAAACACTGCGGCCAGTGACTATGAATTTCTCCAAGTTGGAGTCCTCAGTTTGATGGGCAACGAGTCCAAAGTATCTTAAAGTAATATAGACAGATAGTTGAGAGCCTATTGTGGATGCCAAGCTCTTCCAGAATGGACACATTTGTGCATATGGCTATCCGTGGAATCCACAGAATTACAATCATAGACAGAACCACTATCAAAATTAGTGTTTTTAATGACAAATATTACCTTGCTAATATTATAAACGCGCAAGTTTGTACGGATTTATATGTGTTTGTTACTCTTTCATGCAAAAACTACTGAATGATTTTAAAGAAATTTTACAATAATGTAGCTCATACATTAGAATAACATATAGGCTATAATTTATAAAGCTAGCTAGGAAGGGGACACGGGAGGGGAAGGGGAACGCCTCTTACGATTTTTTTATACATGGCAACACATTGATTTCCAACAAATTTTTGAATTTGACACTTAAAATTCAATAGCTTTATAGTTTGTGCTCTGCGAACTTTTTGTTTGATTTGACGTTTTGATAGATGTTATGAAGTGAACATTGTACATATTATGCCTTCCGTCTTAGAAACGTAATGGTAGGCGGGAAAGGTGAGTCAGGGAGAAACAATGTATTTCTTCGAATATGGCATTGCAACGCATGCCGGGAACCAGCTAGTGTACCATAAAATTTAGATAACCTGTGCAATCTACAGATATATCACCTCAAGCGCGTTTTTCTAAACCGAATACGTGATTGAATACTTTTAAGAATTCTTGTATATTTAAAGGCAGGTCCAGAGCTCAAACATTTGTCGCAATTTGCCGTGAAAGTCCATCAAACATCACATCAACGTTTTTTGTTTTCCGTCTCCTCCTGGCTTGTGGTCTGCGATAAGGACGAGCACTTGACGTTTATATCAATGTTAAAATGCGTTCTGATGAAAAAGAGATGCATCAGGGAGAAAACACAGATATTTTAATAGATATTTATTTATCAGGAAAGATTTCCGACTAATATCGATTATTGCACAACCTAAAGTTACTATTAAGAATTTAGAGTGCGTAAATATTTACGTCAAAAACCGAATAATTATAAATATTTGATATTATATTTTAATTTTATTATCAAATATTTTTATTATTATATTGTATTTAGGTATAATAAATTTTAAACTCGTGATTATGCCCGCTCGTTGCACATAACCACAAAAGGCCGTTCCGTTAATTCTCCATACACAACCGCATTGCGCAGCAAATGATATTCCCCCCCCCCGCCGGCCCCCATCTGCCTTCCCGCTTCACCTGGGATGGAATGTTTAGGAAATGTTTTCCGTCGAACATGGGAAGCTTGAAACACAACAAAAGTTGACAATATTTATGATGTTGATGACAAACATTGACTGTTGTTATGGGACTGTCAAGGCAAATGATGAAGCTATGGACCCGACTTGATAAATGTAAATCTAATCTGTTTGTTGTTAATTCCAGAGTTCGTCGCTAGTGTTCCTGGCCACAGGCATGTTCGGCCACACCATTTGGAAGTCGGAGCTACCCTTTGGTTACAACTCGGGCACGCTCTTCGAGATGCTAATCTACCTCACCTCGCTGGCGTGCAACATGCCCGTCACGTTGTGGAACATTCACAAGTTGGTTTAATTTTACCGCACGGTGGCGAATATACTAGTACTGTTGACGCAACTACTTCCATCTATCCAAGTACCTATCCCTACCTGACAGTGTGTGGCGAGTTTACCTACGTGTGGCATTTGCAACAATTAATCACGGAACCATCAGTCTGTTAAAGGAGTCCGTGCAATGAACAACTGCCTCTGTGCAATTTAATATCGACTCGATTAAAAAAATAGAGACCAGCTTGTCCTCCCTCGGTGGTATAAGAAATCTCTTATGTGTGATTGTATAGAGTGTTTCACTATCCATCGAGGCCATAAGATATTTTTATCAACAAGAATATCAGAAGACAAAGTGGTAAGTCAGTCCTTTATAATTCCAATCTTTACCAACTTCCATAGTTGTGTCAACTTGAAACCTATTTTTATTAAAATTAGTGATTAGGTTCCACAAATTGTACTGTATCAAAATATATCTCACCGTTGGAGAAATAGGCATCCAAATTGATAGACTTTTTTTATTTTTTATTTATTTAATGCCCAAAGGGCTTTTACGTGTTTGGTAGTACAATTAATTCATGACAGATGATTTTTAAACAGATAAAGAAATAATAAAAATAAAATTAGATAAAAAAGCACACAAGTCATAAAAATACAAAAATACAGCGATTTCATAGGTTTATAAAAATACAGATATGTTTAGGAATAGTTTTGGAATAAGTTTTTTTACAAGATCAACAAAATTCGCCAAGTTTATGTTAAATATGTCAATATCACCTCAGTACTGATTTCCCATAGTGTGAAATCGTTGTATCGGAGAGTGGGCAATGTAGTTCCGCTTATGAATCTACAGTAGAATAGTGTATTTTGTCGTGTAGTTAATGTCGGTATTCGTAAGTTTATGAGTTGTAGGAGTTCGCAACAGTCAAATTTAGAGTTAAGTATTTTGAATAAAAATGTTCAGTCGTTTATTTTACATCTGTCTTCTAGTGTGTGTATTTTTAGAATATTTAATAATGAATTATATTTTAAGTCTTCTAATGGGATATTTAATTTAAAATTTATAAAATGCAGAAATTTTTGTATTCGCTCAATGTTATTAATGTGAATTTTGTAAGATGGAGACCAAACTACCGAGTTGTATTCCATTAGGCTTCTAACTAGAGATACATATAATAATTTAATGAATAGTGTTTTCATACCTTTGTTTAAAATTTGGTGGATATGATTTGCGAAACTTAGTTTTTCATCCAAAATAATTCCACGATCTCTCATTTCCGTGACTCTTTCTAAAGCTGTGTTATTGATGGACTTGCCCTAACATAACTCTAGGACAGGAGGCAAACCATGCGACGATATTTTCGGCAACATGATGGTTCGAGAATGCTTTGAATAAACTACGACATCAGTCATATGTTGACCGCCGAAGAAAGCACATTGAAATAACCAAACCCTGCGCAGAAAAGTAAAGTTCGCCAAAGAAAGGCAAAGGCAGTCCATTGTAGAACTTTTCTACGCAGATCTGAACGCTTCCAACTAGTTCTAAGGAAGTTCTGGGAAGGAAAAAGGTATGATGGGTGAGTAGGAATCTGTGGGTCAATATGACCAGGAGTGATGGATGTATAATTCCATCCCTCCTACTGCGGTACAAGGCGATGGGTCGAGAAAATTCGGCTGGAGATCTCCCTCAACCAGTCTCTCTAAATCCGGCCCATCACCTTAGGTCAACTGATGCATCCACTGCCAATCGCCAATCCATTGAAAATCCTCACCCCATGCACTCGGGCACCCTTGCTAAGTCATCAAACGTAGGGAACCATTATGGCAGAGGTTTTGGTTATCCAATAAATGGTTCCTGAAGTGGCAGTACCCATATCCGCCTCCCAAATTGAATGAAGCTGTTAGAATTTGCTATACATATACAAGTCCCAGTTTCTTAGAAGCCAGATTTACAGGGCTCCGATACTTGAACCTGCCTGAGTTACTCAATCTGATTTTTATTTGTTTCCAGAGCATACCGAGACAAGAGCGGTAAGGGCTACGGCTTCATGGAGGCCACCCGGCCGTTGTGGGCGCTCGTGATGACCATCGCGCTCACCACCTTCTGGGTGGCTGTCTCTCCTGGTAACATCCTCAACCGAGACCCTCGAGCCGTTTTCCTGCTCATGGGCACGCTGTTCAGCAACGTCAGCGTGAGTATATTCGTCGGGGTCACATTTCCAGAGCGGCATGGAGAGTAGCGAACACCTGTGACCTTTGATCACTTCAACACTTGTATTGACTAACCTATGTGTTATAAAATAGAGACGTTACTGTATTAGACCTTTTCGGTCAACGGTAATTGAATGAGCGTGGCGAAGTCCTGCATTATCTCAACCATTTTACATTTCATGACTGTAAATTAGTTTTTATTTTCAGTTTCTGTTACTATTTTAATGGTTAATTTTTTTTAAATGTGAAATTGTCGTCTTTATTTGAACTTTCTTATTAACATTTTTTTAAATATTATGATACCTGCCTGCCTGAAGAAAAAAAAAAACATTTTTCATTGAGGTAGTGATGTTTCTTATTAACATTATATGTTCTGCAGTCATGATCTCAACCTTGGATTACGAATGCGAATGGTCAGATGCTACGTGTTTTCAATATTATTTTATGGAATGGAAGCATGGACGCTTACTGAAGAATTAATTAGGCGACTTAAGGCATTCGAGATGTGGATCTATAGAAGAATACTTAAAATAAGCTGGATGGACAGGGTCACAAATGAAGATGTTATGGTTCGGATGAATAAAGAAAAGGAAGTAATTAAAATGATGAGACATCCAGAGAAGTATGAGATCTTGCATCTCATAATGCAGGGAAAGATTGCCGGAAGACGAGGCCCTGGAAGAAGGAGAACCTCATGGCTGAAAAACCTGAGACAGTGGTTTGGCCAGTCTACCGTGGAGCTGTTCCGGGCCGCAGTAAACAAAGTCCGCATAGCCAACATGATAGCCAACGTCCGTTGAACGGACAAGGCACAAGAAGAAGAAAGTTATTATAAATTGTATAATTGGTTATTCGAAATAAAAAAAAATATATAGATATGGTTATAAGTATGTATGAACCTATAATATATATATTCAAGTACTTACTTAAAAACCTTGATTTCGGAGGAAATTTTGGTTTTTATTTATTGAAAAGGATGAAATTACAAATGTACTTTTTGGATGCTAGGTCTACTGTTCAACCCAGAGGAAAATAATTTCCCTCGGGACCTTCTTACGGGTGTTGTGAAGAGGGTCTTTGAAAGGAAAGAGAGGATGTTCTGGAAATAAAAAAGGTATGAGGGGTAGGAATCTGGAGGTCAGTGTGTCCAGGAGTGATGGATGTATGAATTCACCCCTCCCACTGCAGCGCAAGGCAATGGGTCAAGAGAGTCCGTCTGGAGAGGTCAAAAGGACTTCCTTAATCAATCTTTCTCAATCCGGCCTGCCACACGGTAGGTAGGCAAACACATCCGCTGCCAAGACCTAGACAAACCTCACGCCATGAACCCAGGCACCCCTGCTAAGTCACCTATGGCAGAGGTGTTGGTTATCCAATAAATGGTACCTAGGGCGGCGGTACCCAATGGTAATTGAAGCTTCCCACAAACCAAATTCCCAAGGGAACTACTAGTTTAACAAGGGACAGAAAGAGTTTATGATGCATAGAGAATAATATAGACATGTCCATAGACAATATAAAGTATTCGTTGTATTGTTTATTTGATTCTAGTACCTGACAGTGGCGCAGATGAGCAACACTGGGACTGGGAGAGTTTATGATGCATAGAGAGAGCTTAATACAGACAAGTCCATAAACAATTTAAAGTATTCAACTCCAGTTATGTTGTTTATTTGATTCCAGTGTCGCCTGATAGTGGCGCAGATGAGCAACACCCGCTGCGAGGCGTCCAACCCGCTGCTGCTCCCGCTGCTGGTGTCGGCGGTGCTCTCGCTGGCCGCGCCCCGCACCGAGTTGGCCCTGCTCTACGCCATGTGCCTCCTGGCGCTAGCCTCGCACATACACTACGGGACCTGCGTGGTAAGCCAGCTACGTACTTCTTCGCTTCCATAACCAAATAATTCTAGATTGATGTTGGAATTCAATTGGAAATGCACAATTTTTTTTCATAATTCCTTGCATGATTATCTTTGAGGATTCAATTCAATTTAGTATTTAAAAGATATTATAAAATTGTTTAAGCGTTTTTAATCTCTCAGGCCTCGGACCTATTCTGTCAGAAGATCAGAATATTTCTGATTTGCATTAAAATTCTAATAAATGGAATATTTGTGAATGTATCCGAAAACTAAAAACTCTTTTTGAGAGGATGGAATATGCCTTCAAATTTTAATATTAGAATTAAACTCGCAATTTTTAAAATATGAAATTTTTTAATGCTAACATAAAAGTTTTTAAAATGGCTCACCTTACGTTTTTTTCCAACTAAAATTACCAATAATGAAAAAAAAACCCACATACATATTTTATTAGATAAATGTACTATACATAAATGTTATCATCACCCCACTTTTTGCCATTTCATGTAAAAGTAATTGGTAAAATTTTACAATAATAATTTTTTTTAAATTGCGGGCAGAATTTTGAAAAATTACGGTCTTTGGTTTCACAGAGGTACATTAGCGTGTGTCGCTCTCCATAGAGAGAAAACAAATGGCCTTATATTTAAACGCCCGGGGTCTCAAAAGTTTCGTATGATCTGTAGCTACTCGAAAACGTAAAAATAAATGAAATTATTGTTCACTATTAGCCCGCTAAAATGGCCGGAAGTTTCGAAAAAAAAGGATTTCGTGATTTGGAAAAAAAATAAAACAAAGAGTTCATATTTAATATTTTGTACCAAACTTATTTTTCATTACATAACTGCAGTACAAAGAACCAAAAAAAAATTTTTTTTTAAACATATGTGACGTGTTGGTTAAAAAAATAAAAGGGGAAAATAACACTTTTTCTGGATAAAATCAGAATTCTTGTTGACTTACTTGTATTCATGAACTTTTTTTTCATTTTTGTCAGTTATACGCATTTTTTTAATAATAAACAAACGTTTAAAGTTTAGATTACTGAAAAAAAAAATTTATTAAAAATTAAAAAAAAAAATGGTTTTAGGTTTGTTTTCTGATTTTCAATGCATTTTAGCGGGCTAATAACCATTTTAAAAAAAATAAATTTAAATGCAGTTCTCATTTTCATTGCAAGACGCAACTTTTGAGACCCCGGGCGTTTCTGAATTCAAAAGTTGAAATAATTGACACACGCTAATGTACATTTTAATTCTTTGGTTAACTTTAAGATTTGAATGTAAAGCGTGGTGTTTTCTCTTTCTGACACCATTTAGATCATATTTCTCACTGTGGGAGTAAGGGAGATACAACAATTTCTATGAGACCTATATAGTTGTTCCCAAATGCAAACAGATAACAGATCAGATCAGATCCTCGGATCCTTTCACAGATCAAATAAGATAAAAATTGGAATAAATAAGTTTTGCAAAAACACCCCTCTCGTGCATTTTTGGATGATTGTGTGTTTCCTTGTTTATTTATACATCTTTTACATAATTTCAGGTACGCCAGATGTGCAGACATTTTAAAGTGGACTGTTTTAGAATAAAATACAAAAAGTGAGGAACGGCACAAAACTGACGAAGATTGGTAAACAGAGATTTGCGTACAATAATATCAAAAGTGGTGAACGGACACTGTTAAAGACTTTAACGTATTATTGTAACGGCACTCATTATTATTGCGTTGTGTTATGCGACCAATTTTATTTATTTATCTCGTCACTAGTTAATATAACTAGGTATTATTATCATTAATTTAATCTTGTGTTCATTTCAACATGTTTATCTACGTTAACCTTTTCAACGCTACTGCATATTCAGATTTTTCAAAACATTATGCAGGCATGTATAAAATTATCAAATTAGACCACTTTTCATGGGTTTTGAAGATTTTGATATTGATTTATAAAGACATTACATAATTTTGTGTAAATAATGACTTTTTAACGACTTTACATTTGAGGCGCTTAGCGGAAGAGTGGCCCAACCCACATCAGTGAAAACATCACATTTTAAAGGATCTTTGAAAGAGTTAACACTAAAATTGGGACACTGTGGCTTCATAGATATGACAAAAATATATAACAAATGATGTTTTCGCTGATTACGAATATTTGTGGTTCCACTCTTTCGCTGAGCGCCTCATTTACAAAGTTGGCCATTTCAACATTATCGTATCAAGCAGCGTGTTTTGACACAATGTACGCGTGTGTATTTTAAAAATCTAGGTCTAGGTTACATCACCCTCAACCAGTCTCTCCCGGCCGGCCCGCCTCGCAGTTTGGCAAACGCATTTGCCACCAAGACCTAGACAAACCTCACCCCATGAACCTGATACGTCACTAAATGTTGCAAACCACTTGGGGTGACCCATGGCAGGGGTGTTGGTTATCCAATAAATCATTTCCAGTTACCCGTAGGGGAACACAAATTGACTGCTTATATAAGTTTATAAATCTTTACATGATTGAGACTTGTAAAAAATTATCAATTATTTCTAAACTACAATATTGTTTTGGGCTCATTTTTGATGAAGCCAGCACCGAGATAGAGGATTCCTTCAATAGTGTGCGATAAAATTTTGTTTGAAATATCTGTGCAATCTGCGTATAATTTAATTTCCATATCAACTGTTTGAGACGGGTGCATCTCAAAGATTAAACTGCAGTCTTAAAAGCAAAACTGTTTCTTTGTAGTAACGAACTTAGATTACTGAAAAATTAAATTAAATGCGATATTTAATTTTAGAATATGCAACTCTATTTTTAAATGTCAATTTTTCTGGATAAAAAAATTATATCCATGTGGTTTATTTGGGCATAATTAGTTTATATTATTTTTGGGACTACTAAATCAAAGATTAGCGTGTAGTTCTAAAAATTTAATATTTTTTTTAACTTTGTAAATGCCTTTCTTGAATTATAAAAAATTATTATGCATAGATTAGCCTATTTTTCAAAATTTTTACTCTTTTTTACAATTCGCTACATATTTCGATTTCTAAAAATGATATTCTCATATGAAAATATTCACGCTTTGCGTATAAAGCTGTAAATCTCAGCTAGCGATGAAAAGGTTAATCGACAGAACTTGTATTTTCAGCTCTCAGTGTAGATTCCATCATGAGCTACGTTCCATTGAAGTTTCCCTTGAAAACTGAAATTATTTTATGTGTTGGTAAATGTAAGGAAAAATGAGACACGGTTAATATTCTCATTTTAATTAAAAAACATTTATCAGTTAGATAATTATAAAAAGCAAGTACATATTTCAGTACCATTACCTCTCTATGTCGGGCCATGTCGTCTTTGGGAATGCTGTGTGGAGGGTATTTTTAATTTTAAGAAAAGGAAGGAAAAAGGTATGAGGGGTTGATAGGAATCTGGGAGTCAGTGTGACGGATGTTTGAATCCGTGGTAAGACACGGGTCGAGAGAGTCCGGCTGGAGAGGTCAAAAGATCTCCATCAACCAGTCTCTTCCGATCCGGCCTGCCACGCAAACAAACTTAACACCATGAACCCGGACATCCCTGCTAAATCACCAAGCGAACCACTTGGGGCAACCTACCGCAGTGGTGTTAATTATAGAATAAATGGTTCTCGAGGCGGTGGTACCTATATCTGTCTCCCAAATTGTAATTTTATTATTGATATTTAACCCGTTGTTTGCCGGGGTAGGCCAGCAAAAAGTTCCACCAATTAGCGTTCGCAAAAAGCGGCATCCATGACACCCAATGACATTTCGTGTCCATCGATTCTGACACTGACCTTGAGAAATTTTGTACATAGAAAGGTCAAAATCGTAGATAAAGGAATTTTTCTCGCGCATGCGCAAGAACTGCGCACATTCCCGCCCTCCGGTAAATTATTAATATAAATTATTTGGAGTGACCAGGCGCATTGCGGTTTTCTCTATGGTAAAGGGCGATAATAGAGCAAGCGATTCTGACCGTGTTCTTCATACACTTTCTTTATACATAAGGGTCAAAATCGCGTGTAAAATCTCAAACACACCGGTGCACGAACGGCATTCTACGAGTTAAAGGTTAGTTTTTTTTTCTTCTCTTATTTAACCCAAACTATGAACCTAAGAATCTTAAATACCCTTTTTAATATTATTAAGTCAAAACAAGGTGTGAAAAAAAGACGTCAAATTATCCGTATTTTGGAGCATTATTAAAATAGTTGTTTCGCAATGTTATCTAATTTATAAACTGTGTTTTTAAAATAAAATGTGCGTATTGACCGTGTATTCCACTTTTCTGTAAATATTTTTTCTTCATATTAATTTTATCTATGTAAATAATTATTTTATCACACGGGTTACCTTTTTTTCTAACATTAATTAAATTTCTAACAATTGAAAAAGTCACAAGAATAATTATTTATTATTAATACATATTACAATGTTAGAAAAATTGCTTTTCATCGTCAATTTTATTTCGATACATTTCATGCATCCGAAACGCGTAAATAAGTTGGCCGAAGAAAAAAATTCAACGCAAACCATGGTGTTGCAAGATACGATATATTTGGGAACAAACAAGGGCGATGCCGGGTAGAAAAGCTTCTATTACCTATTTATCCAAACTTTATCTTTAATAATAATATATATTAATAAAATGTTTACCCTTTCCCAATTTGCTCAAATAATAAATCATCGTTCGTTTGAATTTATTGACTCCCTTAGAGATGTATTACATTATACTTAGACCTTTAAACTTCTAGCGAATTAATACGAACAAACGAAGGGTAATGCGCGTTTTCATACCGCGACAAAATATCCCGTGGATAAAACATCCTCCAACAAAATATCTACTAAAACCTAACCTAAATTAACCTCATTTTACTATTTTTAAATAATATTTTATTGTCTTTACAGGACGTCTGTATTATTTTTTGTCCCATTTAACTTTTTTTTTAAAGTGAAACTACTACCATAGTCCCGTTGTGATTTGGGATTCGGATGAAACGGAAATGACGCATTTAGCACCTGCATAGCATGAAACTCCTATCATGGCTCCTATTGGTTGAGATATAAAACGGAAATGACGCTGGTCTGCGCTCATTGGCTGCTTTAATTATGACCTCACTTTTCAAGGCTCCTTGGTTGAGATTGTTTTGGTAAAGTTTCGCTTCTACGGCATGTTAACCCATTGGCCACAGAATTAATAAGCAAAAAAATTGGCCTTCACCACTGAATTAATTTTGTACCAAAAATTGAAAACCTGCATTGGTGTACTAAATCTATTGTAACTTTTAAACCACATAATCAAATGAATTATTTTTTAAAAATTTATTTACATATTCGATTAAGGTAAAGAAAAACATTAAAATATAATTTTAAAAAATAATAAAATATGTGTAAATAAGGATACAAATGTAACCTTCTCTTTTTTCGTAAGTTTTTTTCCACATTTTTATTCAAAAAGTTACATAAAAACATAATATTCATAAATCTAACAATAATAATTTTTGTTTTTTACATACATTTATACTAATAACTAATAAAATAATTTGGTATAATAGTCCTCAAAGCAATCAGGGACGTTCAGGTTCACTACCAAAAGCCTAGAACCACTTGCAATTTTGAAGAAATTAAATGGCAGCTGGCAGCATACAAAACTTGGAACACAAATATCAGGGAAAAAATATAAGAAACATTTTATTGCCAATTCTACGAAATGAATGATTAATTACCTACAGAATGTTCGACATTTAAAATTTTATTAAAAAATGTCATTGTTGAGCTCGTTTTCCGTTTTTTGGCGGACCTACTCTAGCCCGTCAGCGTGCCGGGGTTTGTGGTTAAGTACCTGAGTTGCACACCCGGCAGGCTGACGGGGTTTGTGGCCAATGGGTTAACTGCACTCGTTTTTTTTTTTACATTAGCTTCATACAGGAGGCACTGAGGAAAATAATTTCCTTCAGGGTCTATGTCATCTTAGGGGATGCTGTGTGGAGGGTTTTTTTTTTAAGGAAAGGTAGGAGAGGAAGTTCTGGGAAGGAAGTAGGTATGAGGGGTGGGTAGGAATCTGGGAGTCAGTGTGTCCAGGAGTGACGGACGTATGAATCCATCCCTCCAACCGCAGTGCAAGGCGATGATGGTCGATTCCGGTTGGAGAGGATAAAAGACCTCAATCAGTCTCTCTCGATCCTGCCCACCATACAGCAGGTGGGCAGACGCATCGGCCGCCAATACCTGAACAAACCTCACCCTATGAACCTGGGCACCCCTGCTAAGCCACCAAACGTTGCGAACCACTTGGGGTGACCTATGGCAGAGGTGTTGGTTATCCAATAAATGGTTCCCGGGGCGGCGGTACCCATACCCGTCTCCCAAATTGAAATACTATTTTTGAACAATAATTTTTTGTCTTTCCAGAATGTCTGTATGATTTTTGTCCCATTTTTTGTTAGGTTAGGTTAGGTTTCAGTAGATATTTTGTTGGAGGATATTTTGTCTGTATGATATTTTGTCGGGGATATTTTGTCGCTGGATGAAAATGCGCAGAACCCAAACGAAGAATGCTGCATTTTTAAAATACTTAAATAAAACCAAATATTATTCTGTAAGTTAGTTTAAACACTAGTTTTGAGGTGAATTAATTCACGTAGGGAGTAGCTTGGGACAGACACACGTCCGTCCAATTGATTGTCACAGACGTGTGCGACTTGCTTCAGTTTTTGAGAGAATGATGCTAACCAATCAGCTATATTATGATGGTCTTTCTAATGTGTCGGGTTCTAATCTCGCAGTTAAGCTTTTTTATATCACACGGAGTATTATTATCGGCAACCAAAATTGCCGTATCGGGGTTTGTTACGGCTGCATATCACTGCTGATTACTTGCCGTATCAACTGCTGATATGATCGCGGTTAAAAGGTTATAAAGAGCAGCTTGTCATTACTTCTGAAGGGTGATTCTATTCTTTTCGCCACAGCCTAACAACGTGTGTTATATCGGCCGTACATGACACATTTTGCGAACTAACGAGCTAAATACTGCGCTCGGTTGAGACACCAACTCTTAAAAGTAGTTACGCTAATGCCAGAGATGACCGCATTTTTGCAGTGTAATCCTCATTAAGATAATATGTTAGTCTAGGAAAATTTGCCAATCGAATGTCATTGCGTACAAACATCAAAATGATACGACAAACGAATGAACAAAATGAACGCCTTTTAGGCTTATAACAAATAAATAATAATTCATGTAATATATCATTGTAGAAGAAGATAACACTAATAATCGAAATCAAAATATGAAAGAGAACAAGATACAAAAAAATAAAAAGATAACGGTCGCAACTGGGATTCGAATTGTTATTTTTCTGTGTCTTGTTCTCTTTCATATTTTCGTTTAGATTATTAGTGTTATCTTTTTCAATGATATTCTACGTTGATGGGAATAACCTTAAAAAAGTTATAAAAAGAAAGTTGTTTTCACAAAGGCATAGACACGCCATTGAAAATCACAGAAATTTGACAGCCGATAACACTGATTTAACACACAAGAAACAGAATCACCTTTCAGTATACATTTTAGAAAAAAATATTTTATTTTGAATTAAAAAAAATTGATTAAAAAAAGCAAAGAATTTTTTTCTTTAATGAGCTGTATGTAATAAACATACCGTGGTCATTCTTTCTAAAAACTGAAGAAAAATTATTATTGTAAATATTTATACTGTGTAGCAGGCTAGTAAACGATAATAATTAATAATAATAAAAAAAAATTATTAATTTTGACTACGTTCAAAACTGATTTTTTGGATTACTTGCTTCAACCATTGTGCCTATTTGGATGTAGGGGGGAACATTGATTGCTTTTGATTCAAATCTGCTAATCAGATCTAGTCAAAGAAAAAATAAGATAATTTTACCAAAGAAAAAGTCACATATTTTTTCACCGAGAAGAAATCATTTACTGAAATGAAGACAATATTAGCGTAACTCAATAAAAAATCTGGAAAAATAAAGATCAGAAAAAGATATTGGCACTCTGGGACTCGAACCCAGGACCTTCGGCTTTCCAGGCTGCGACTCTGCCAACTGATCTAATGCATTTCTTTCTAATTTGGTCCTTTTTAACTGTATCATATTTCGACTAAGAAACAACGAAATTATCTTCATTTTCTTAACGCTTATTTTATTGGCTGCTATCTTTTTGTATGATTTCAAGATTCAAACCCAAACTAAATGCTATCTAGATAGTGTCTGGATAAATTTTTATACGTTTTATCTTTAATATGCGACATGCGAAAATATGCGTTGAAAATTAAGATAATGTTGGTGATTCTTTGTCAAAGTATGATACAGTTAAAAATGACCGAATCGGATAGGTACACACACATTAGCTCAGTTGGTAGAGCTGCGGCCCGGAAAGCCGAACGTCCTGGGTTCGAGTCCCAGAGGTGTCAATATCTTTTTCTGATTTTTCTGTTTGGGGTCGTCCATTAATCACGTGAGGCTCGAAAGGGGGGGGGGGGGGTCGGAAAAAATCACGTAATATCACGAGGGGGGGGGGGGGGTAAAATGAGATATCACGTGTATTTATTTTTCGTGATAATAGACCGAAAATTTCAAAATACTTTGTACAACAAAAAAATACACGTGATTTTTGGGGGGGGGGGGGGGGGGGTTAATCTAAAACCTCACCACATATCGCCAGGGGGGGAGGGGGGGTTAAAAATCTGCTAAAAAAACATCACGTGATTAATGGACGACCCCTTTCCAGATTTTCAATTGAGTTTGGCTAATATTGTCTTCTTAATCAATAATATTATTTTAAATCCGAATGCATTTTAAGCATTTACACCCTACCGGAATTTAATGTAACACGAATAAATAAATTGTAAGTGCCATTAAGTAATGGATGGTAAAATGACTCTCAAAAAGTACTAAACATTTGGAAATAAAAGTTCAAAATTCTGTGCACATTATTATTCGTTGGTTTATTTTTTTAAACGATTCCATCTCGGTTTTTTGAGTTGATTGAGATTGAAAAATTTATTTTGCTAATTTATATATATTATTTAAAGACTGCAAATTATTATTATGAAGAATCAAAAGCAAAAGTGTCCCGCTTTATGTTGTAATTATTTACTTGGTAAATCAGCGACAAAATGTTAGTGTATGTTATCGAACAAAAATTAATAAAAAATATTTTACCTAGCTAAAAAATTTATAAATATATTTTTATATTTTTTCATGGTACGCATGCTAGGAAAATTTACATTATTGTTTAGACTAATTTAAACAAAAAAAAGGACTTTTTCATTGGGCGCCAGACAACGACACTTCTTCGTTGTCCCAAAAAATATCCGAAACTTTTTTGTCCAAATGTTGTAATTGTAAAAATAGGTGTTTCAGAGTGGTACCGCTAAATTTCAGAAGCTAATTTCTTAATATCTGGCGAGCGATACTATATCTTTTGTGGGATCGTTATTAAATAACGGACGTTATATTCTGTCAGATTTGTGTGATTTTTTTACATATTTACTGTCACATATTTTAATTTAGATCGTTTTAAACACGAATTCCTGCAAGTATGCATGATTATTTATTCATTTAATGTACGTTGTACATAGAAAAAGCAAATGCCAACCATAAAAATCACACAAATCTCCTGTCAGATCACGTCCGTTATCTAATAATGATCCCTCAAAAGATGTATAGAATCGCTCGGCTGAAGTGATTCTATTTAATAAAAACGTAGCTCTCCCCACTGATATGACCATTGGCAAGTTAGTTCTGCAGGCCGGGAGATAAAACAGTATATGCTATTGGTGACGGAGATAACTTTATATAGAAATGAATGCTCTCCATGATTGTTGCAATTTCAAAGAAATGTGAGGCGTCCCTTCTGATCCTTAGATAGTTCATCCCGAGCGTACCCAAGAGAAAGTCTGTAGGATACATCCACGGGTAGTAGCCATTCTCTCTCGGAACACAGTATGTGCGAAGCCAATCAGTCGTTAGGCTACGGTCGATCGAACAGATTTCGTCTTTAGTGTTTATTATAAAGGATCACTTCAAGACTTAACCTTTACAACGCCGGCCTTTTCAATGCATCAATCCCATCACGCGGCACCACTTGACACAATGTGTAAGTTTTAGTGGAACTTCATGATACACGCATGTGCATGTTTTGACGACCTCCGTAGTCCAGTGGCTAAGACTCTTGACTCACATTCCGGAGGTCGCGGGTTCGAACCCGGCATGCGAAAATAATTTTATTTGATTAATTTGTGTTATTTCACAATTAATTCATTTAAAATAATATATAGTATATTTGCGGCATGTTCCAGAGTGGAAGATACTATTAGTATCGCCCTGGTGTAAGACCACCATTCAGAATTGAAACGTTGCTTGAAAATGGCTTTAGCCGTGTTTAGTGACCAGATCTGAATAGCCAGGTACTTCCCAACCTTCCTCTTCCCCACCTCCTTCCCCTCCCCACTACCTTCAGCCTCACAACATACCCCAATTGGGGATGCCATAGTCTCACTGGCTCCAGACGGGAGCAGTTAAGATTCTTGTGCGGCATTCACTGTAAAAAAAAAAAATAAAAAATGTCCTGTAGAAACGAGTCGTAAGTCAAAAATGTTAATTTTACAGGAGAGCGAAAACAAATGATGATTGATGAAACGAGGTCCCGTCGAAAAGAGACACTTAGCGACATCTCGCATAGATAAAGTGATCTAATTTAAACACGGTTTTTGTGGGGCATAGATAATTACAATCACTTTACTATTCAGAGATAAAAATAAAATTTTATGAAACAGAAAATTTTAATATTGAATTAAATGAAGACAATATTAGCGAAACTCAATCGAAAATCTGGAGACAGAAAAATCAGAAAAAGATATTGGCTCCACTGGGACTCGAACCCAGGACCCTTTGCTTACATGGCAAGTGCTCTACCAACTAAGCTACGGAACCTATATCAACTTTGGTCACTTTTAACCGGTCAGAGGTCGGAACATTTTGCGGAAATTCGCGGAACTACACCAAAAAACCACCACTTTGAATTTTGAATTGAATGTTTTGTTGATAAATTTTAAGCTATTGTATATTTTATTGACTGAAACACGTTCACAACTCAATAAACTATCCACTAAAATCACATTACTTGCATTTATTACGTAAATTAATAGGTTTTACGACGTTTTATTCGCGATACACGCAGTAATTGCGACCGTTAATTCCGCGGCAAAATCTGACAGCGCATCGTCATAGAAGAAATCGTTTTAAAAATAATCCAGTGTGTCAATTCGAGAGAAATCTTTAACACTACCTAGAGTAATGATGGCGCAAGCGATTTTGACACTGTTTTTCATACAAATTCGTACATATAAGGGTCAAAATCACAGACCAAAAGTTTTTCAAAGACAATATTATTCAAATATTTGAATTATTTTCTCGCGCATGCGCATTGTAGGCCCGCATATTCCGGGTCCCGGCCTCTCACCGGTTAACTGTATCATACTTTGACTAAGAACTACCAACATTATCTTCATTTTCAAAAGCACATATTATTAGCTGCTATCTTTACATATGATTGCAAGATTCAACTCGAACTAAATGCTACAACATCTATTGACTTTTCTGCAAGTCTAGGATGAATATTTTATATTTTAACTTTATGAGTAAAGATAGCAGCCAATAATATGTGCGTTAAGAAAATGAAGATAATGTTGGTAGTTCTTAGTCGAAGTATGATACAGTTAAAAGTGACCGAATTTGATATGGGTTCCGTAGCTCAGTTGGTAGAGCACTTGCCATGTTTTTTTTTTTTTTTTACAGTGAATACCGCACAAGAATCTCAACTGCTCCCGTCTGGAGCCAGTGAGACTATGGCATCCCCAATTGGGGTATGTTGTGAGGCTGAAGGTAGTGGGGAGGGGAAGGAGGTGGGGAAGAGGAAGGTTGGGAAGTACCTGGCTATTCAGATCTGGTCACCAAACACGGCTAAAGTCATTTTCAAGCAACGTTTCAATTCTGAATGGTGGTCTTACACCAGGGCGATACTGATAGTATCTTCCACTCTGGAACATGCCGCAAATATACTATATATTATTTTTTTTAAATGAATTAATTGTGAAATAACACAAATTAATCAAATAAAATTTATTTGCGCATGCCGGGTTCGAACTCGCGACCTCCGGATTGTGAGCCAAGAGTCTTACCCACTGGACTACGGAGGTCGTCAAGGTAAGTAAAGGGTCCTGGTTTCGAGTGGTTCCAGTGGAGCCAATATATTTTTCTGATTATTCTATCTTCATATTTGCGATTGAGTTTCGCTAATATTGTCTTCATTTAATTAAATATTATAATTTGAGATTTTACTCAAAATTTAAAAATAAAATAGAAAATTTTAACTTACAACCCTTTTACGAAATCTGCGATATCTGTGTATGCTATATATGTGTATGCGATAGCAAATCATCCCTCAATTTTGCGGTATCACACTGAACAACATTTTTTGTAGTTAGAAAAGCAATATTTTGATAAAACACATGCGAAAATATTTTAAATCTAACGCTTATAAATTCATTGCGTAATATTAAATTTTATAACTTTTATAATGACCTCTTATAATTAATAGCGAGTTTAAAAATATAAACTGAAATGTAATTTCAAATCTTAGCAAATTTAACTATTCCACGTAGTTACAGTTTGTCAAATAAGAGTAGAAAATATATGAGGGCGCCACTGTTGATCAAATGGCAATACTAAACACATAACTCATGGTGTTCAAGTAAAGCTGTGTAACCTACATTTTTATAAAAAATTAAAAAGGCATAATAGTGGAAAAAATATTTTTTCATCGCAGTATAGTGATACCCGCCGATCTCAAAATTAGAATTGCGTATAGGTATATTATTATTATACCTTTGCAATTTTGTGTTAACATAATGAAGAATAAGTATAATGTAATAAAATATAAAGCACAGTTTAGAAATTGCTCACATTTATTTAATACTAGATAAAGCACCTAGCGTTGCCTGGGCTTTAGATCATGTCTCTAATTTTAGATCTGAATATATTTAACTCATTCAGATCTAAAAGTAGAGTAACTAAACTCACCATTAGTGATTCTTCCTTTCTATCTATTATTAAATTCAAATTTATGTTAAATTAAATTAAAGCAAATCGCTTTATAAATCACCTTTTAATCAAATTTATGTCATGAAGAAAAAATGTTTTTAAAATGTGGTTTACTGTGTTCTATGCATTCAGTGTAATTGCACTTCAAAAAAATATTTGACAGTTAAATTGGTGTTGCCAGTCTACAAATTTAGTAGTTCAAGTTTTTATATTTTCTACTCTTAATTGACAGACTATAGTTAGAATAAAGTACCTATTTGTCATTTTATTTTTTGACCGCTTGCAAAATTCATAATAATTATGTACATAATTGAAAATGCTTTAAAAATAAGCCTATTTTTCATTCCAAAACATTGATATGCACAATCATAGATTTGCTCTTGTGGAATATAAATAATATGTGACATAACCGCTAAAAATTAGTAGGTGTGTCCGCATGTCTAAACTAAGCACAATTTTATCTTACTTCCGATGAAATTGATAAAACATTTTCAAATATCAAAATTATTATTAATATTTGGAGATCGCTGGCAACGGTTAATATGCACTTTTTTTGAAAAAACCTTTTGATTCACCTTAATTACATTAAAAGGCAACTATTTGCATTGGGGGAAGTGGAAAATATTTCACTCTAAATTTCGATTAATAATAATAATAATAATAATATATCTTTATTTAATTAAATTGGCAACATTACAACTAAAAAAGTACACATTCAATGTAGATTACATAAGTACAAAAAAATTAACAAATAGAAAGTAATGTAAGAACGGTTATACAGAAGTAGCATAATTATACAATATTTTTAGTTGTGCATAGCCTGCCTCACTAGGTTGAACCTGTATTAAGGCAGAATTTTTTGTTAAATGTTTCTTACAATTTTATCTATGGTTTTTTGTAAAAGTATAATGTAGGTTTCTGTACAGCAAAAACTTTATTTGAGTTTACATCATTGTTTGCATATACACAATACAAAAACTGCAAGGTTAATACTACAATACGTAATTGTAGATTACGTAAAATTAAAATTAGCTTTCGTCTTGTGAGATTGTACGCCATTAGCTATTAGCTCATTCGCTGTCACTTTGGTATGTTGGTATTCCTGATACACTTGAATGTATAACGAACGGCTAGAAGATTTTGAAGGTACGGGGCACTTTCTTTTGAATCACAAGCCATGTTGCACAAACCTAGCGTAGCCGCTAAACTACTTGAAAACTGGGATGTTTTTCTTGCCTTGACGCGAGTAGGCGTTATAAAGGGGCACTTTCTTTTGTATCACAAACCATGTTACACAAACCTAGAATTCCTATGAAGTCTGCTACGCTTTGCTCTAGCATCTTTTCGTACAGTAACAAGAATACCAACATAACAAAATGACATTTGAAAATAATGTTTGAAAATGGACGGTCTCGTTTCACAGAATGAAAGCTAATTTTAATTTTACGTAATCGAAATTTAGAATGAAATATTTTCCACTTCCCCCAATGCAAATAGTTGTTTTTTAATGTAATTAAGGTGAATCAAAAGATTTTTTCAAAAAAAGTGCGTATTAACCATTGCCAGCGATCTCAAAAATTTACCAAATTATTTTGTGAACGGGTTCGGTCTGAAACCAGCCATGGATCTAGAGGGGTTTGGGCCCAGTTTTAGGCAGCGCCAAAATTGTAATTTATATGTTTGATTGAAAAAAAACTTGATTCACAGAGTGCCCGGCATCCAGCGCATATTGTTCTATTCATTTGATTTTAAAACTCCCAGTTGGTTTTTGAACATATCCTAAGTTTGTTTATGAATGTATCCTAAGTCGATTTTGAATGCATGCACAGTGTACATGATGTCTCTGCCAGGGGAATCCCCATCGCATCTAGAACTAGGGGCTACGAGTGAGGCGCCACTTGATAGTGGCGCCCCTCTCAAACGCTGGTGAAAGGGGGCACTACTATCAAGTTTCTGCCCAGGTTTGAAAAAATCGTAGATCCGGGGCTGCTGGGACCTAGGAGTTAAAAGGTCTTATATAAATTGACGACATCAGTTTCCTTTTAAATTGATATATGTAGATTATTACACTTCTACAAATTATTTGTTCAGTGGATGCAATGTTTCTTGTTGTATACAAGCATTCTTTGTCTGGGTGTTGTAATGTTGCTTGTAAAAGTAAAATGGATTTACAGATGTGACAAGCAGCAATCAACACAATTGAGCGGTGAACACTGTTGTCATGAAATTTGCACAGCTTTTTCATAACCGCTCTAAGATTTAATTTTCGATGCTTCAAACGGTTTTAAAATAATATTTAGATGATTTGTATAGCACTGTTTTTTTTCGGAAAAATCACCTCAAGTGCGCTGTCGCGCTTTGTATGTCAATTATACACATAGTTAAAACTGTACCTAAATTATGAAAAAAAAAATGTATTCATTATTTTGATTGTGTGTTGATTTAACAATTTAAATTATTATCTGCTCTGTAGATAATAGAATCAAGGGAGATATGCCATGAACTTGTAAGAAATTAACATTCCCGCAAATTGCATTTACGCACAGTGGCGTACCAACGTTGTTTCTACCTACCAGTCCAAATGTAATTTTTTTTTTTTGTATGTGAATACCACACAATAGTCCCAACTGCTCCCAACCATCATGGAGCCAGTGAGACTGGTATTCCTAATTGGGGTGTGTTGTGAGGCTGAAGGTAGTCGAGGGGAAGGAGATGGGAGGGAGGAAGGTGGGAAGTATCTCGCTATTCAGATCTGGTCATCAAACATATGGCTAAAATCATTTCAAGCAATGCTTCGACTCTGAATGGAGATCTTACACCAGGGCGATACTGAGAGTGTCTTCCACTCTGAAATGTGCCGCAAGTATACTGTATATTATTTTAAGTGAATGAATTGTGAAATAACACAAATTAATCAAATAAAATTTACTTACGCATGCCAGGATTTGATTTGCCTCCAGATTGCTAGTTACCCCCTCGACCGTGGAGGCCGTCAAAATCCGTTTTGTTAGTCCGTGCAGTTGGGTCATAGTCAACGACATGTCCATGCCATATCTCCAATTATTTCTATTATCTTACTGACATTTAATTTTTTAAAGATATTGACGAAAAATAAATATTGAAAATAGTGTTTAATTTATTTTTAAAACATCATATTTTCACTTCACTCCATTATCGTGCATGTTTGTGAAACATATCAATATACATAAATAGTTGAATCAGTCCATTCATGCAAAGTCATCCCTTAAAATGTACAAGTGCACTTCTTCTGTATTAAATTTATTGCGTTGAGTGAGATTGGCTAATATTGTTTTTGTGAATTCAGTATGTACAAAGAAAGCATTGCATTTTTAAAAACCACAGCCATTTTTATGCAGATTTGACTATATTTTGTCACTAATCTTTGCTACCAAATTTTAGACTAAAGAAAACCAAAAATGTATGATTCCATAAACCCTAAACCAAAGAATTATGATTCCGTAAACCCTAAACCAAATAATTATGATTCCGTAAACCTTAAACCAAATAATTATGATTCCGTAAACCCTAAACCAAATAATTATGATTCCGTAAACCTTAAACCATATAATTATGATTCCATAAACCTTAAACCAAATAATTATGATTCCATAAACCTTAAACCAAATGATTATGTTTCCAAAAATCTAAACCAAAATTTTATTTAATTTAGAATGTAAAACAAACATGTACAGTCGATTCTGCTTAATTGGGTTAGATCGGGACCCAAATATTTCGTCCCAAATGAGCAAAATTTAAGGGAGTAAAGAAAATTATTTATTGAGTTTTTTTTGAGTAGGGGTGGCGCAAAAGTCATCACCCTAATGGAAGATGCCATAATTTTTCGCAAATGGTAGCAAATGTCAGTTCTGCTGACATTTGTGAAATAAACAGATACAAAACACACGTCAACAAGACATGAATCGCTGTACTCCTCAAGAACACGGAAAAAACGGTTTTGGTGATTGGCACTGGCCGCCCGTTTAAACGGTTCCGACTTCTTTTTGTGGGGTTTCTTGTAGTCACGAGTCAACAATCAACAAGCCTCAGACTCTTGAAGCCCTCAAAGAGAATATTCATCAAGAATGCGAGAACCAGTATGGTCATCAATTCTGGCGGCGGCCACTTGGCCGATATCATTTTCTCAAACTTAATGGAAAACAAATTAAGACATTAAATAAACACAAACCAAAAGCAGTCATATTCATCATTCATAAAAAAAATTACAGCCAAAGAAGATCGAGTAACAACTTTTGCACCACCTTGAATTACAATTATTCGAGTTCTCTTAAATGTGTTTTTAAATTTTATAAAATATATATTTAGTTACAGAAAATTAATTATGTAGGTACCTAACTATAGGTAAAAATATTGTCACTGGGCGCGTCATACTTCCAAAGGGTTTTTTTTTTTTATTTTACAAGAGAATGATAAAACACATTTTTTAGCACGAACGTGAAGGGAGAATTAATTTTTTTAAAATTATTTGTTGTGTAGATTGATAATAATCATTATTAATATAAATAAATTTTATTTGGAGGTCCACCTTCATTTTCCAGCTTAAAAAATTAGTTTTTAGTAGTTTTCTTTATTTGGCTTCTGTTCGTTGGGTATTCCGATAAAGGTGTCACAATTAAGTGGAATTGACTTAGATTTTTTCTTTGTTACTTATATTATTATGTTTTAATTTATTAATTATAAAACTTTTATTATTAATGTTATGTGATTAATGAAGAAGCAAAAACTCCTGAACTGTGAGCTCTGGCATTGTAAATTTGTGGTTCAGCACAGCTATTTTCAACTCGCATAACATTTCAATTTTGAGCTGTGAAGCTTTGATTGTGTTCTATATTTTTTATTTTGCAATTGTTTAATAAGAAAAAGATAATGTTGAGATTCACTACTAGTTTAAAATTTGTTTATTTTATTGAAAAATGAGAATGAATAAACATTTTGATGTGATTCATGGATTTTGAAAAAGAATTGTGTTTTTAAAAGCTAGTCTGTTTTACATACTATTATGTATGTAGATAAATTAAATGTGGTCCTGCCACACAGAGCTCCGTTGTAACCTCTCCTTCTCGTAAATGCGTCATTTATAAGAAAGACGGAGAGACTACAACAGGTCTGCCTTTATGTGTTCATTTTATGATTTTCGTTCTGTTCGTATGGATAGTTTAAGATTTATCAGTTTTATTTCAACAATAAAAATTATGACAAATGAAGGATAAAGATATCTTTAATGTTAACGTTTGTGAAGTTGACAAAAATAAATCATTTCTTTAACCCGTCTGCTTAGTTCAATATATTTGCACCTCACAATCCGGCAGCCTCGATTTAGCGCGTAAATTCTGAAACTGTCACTTTGGATCGAGATTGTAAAACATCTGTGCAAGATAGCTTTCATATTTCAAAGACAATAAGAAGAATTATTTAATTCTTTTTTTGGTTAAAAGAAAAATACATATGTTTGCATGAGAGGAAGAGAGATATATAGCTTTTATAATGTAAGGTCGCTCGAGACGTTTTTGGTCTTATGAAAGTATAACGCGATTACGTGTTTTGGGATGTATTTATTCCTTAACAAGCAGACAGGTTAATGTTAACTTTTGTGAAGTTGACAAAAATAAATGATGTCTTTAATGTTAATAATTCTTATGATGTTGACAAATGAAGGATATCTTTAATGATAACTCTCACAAAGGATGCCTTTAATGTTAACTCTCGTGAAGTTGACAAATGAAGGATGTCTTTAATGTTAACTTTCATGAAGTTACAAATGAAGGATGTCTTTAAAGTTAACCTTCATGAAGTTGACAAATGAAGGATATCTTTAATGTTAACTTTCATGATGTTGACAAATCTTTAATGTTGACTTTTAAGAAGTTGACAAACGAAGGATGTCTTTAATATTAACTTTTTAGAAGTTGACAAATAATGAGGGATGTATGTCTTTAATGTTAACTCTTATGAAGTTGACAAATGAAGAATGTCTTTAATGTCAACTTCTATGAAGTTGGCAAACGAAGGATGTCTTTAATGTTAACTTTTATGAAGATCTTGGAATTAATTATGACGGCAAATGGTAATAATTAATTATATTGTTTCGTTGTCCAAACATGATTTGTTTGGAGATGGATTCCAAATCAGATACATAATACCCAACCTTCCTCTTCCCCTTCCTCCCCGCTCCCTTTTGCTTCACAACTGGGGATGCCATAGCCCCGCTGGCTCTGGGCAGTCAGGGTTCTTTTGCAGAATTCAATAAAAAAAAAATTGACTCATAATTAATGGTTTTCCACAGAAGATTACGGCTTCTCGCATAAATTTGATGTTTGTTGTAATAAACTGTGTACTCTCGAATGAAATAAAAAAAAACATTAAAAATTAAAACAAATTAACAATGTGCTTTATTTATTCCATTTACATTATATTTCCATTACACGTTTAAAAAATATATCATCACTTTATTCCAAACAACATCATGTATTTCCTAATATTGAAATCATAGATAATAAAAACGAGGGAGATGGGTCATGAACCATTTTTAACACACTTCAGGAGGGCGAAAACAAGGAACCCATTAGAGAAAAATGGAATTTGTTTTAAACTTATATATATATATATATATTTGACAATACTATCTACATTTTAATGATTTTTTTTTAATAAAAAGAAAGACGAACATTCACGGGTTACGAATAACCCAACAATATTTGAAAATCTCCTACTATCACTACAGTAAGTGGAAAATTTGGCTCGTGTCGTGATGGAGGACTTAGCCAGACGAGGAATCGAACACGCAACACCCGGGTGGGACCCAAAATGGATGCCAACTCAACCATTGACCGCTCACAACTGAATTTTTTTTATACAGTACTCACCACACCCCAACTATAAAAGTATTGTCCAAAATTTGTCAATAGGACTCAGTTTGGGCTATTTAGTGACGTTTTATGAGTAAAAAAATATACATATTTTATTACATTATGAAAAAAATGGTTTTCGCTTTGGTACAGATCATTAAAAAAAAGGACAATTAGCGCATCTCCATTGCCAAAGTGTAAGTTTCCTTTTGATAAAATATTGTTCCACACAAAAAAAGAAAAGGAGATAAGAAGATGGGGATGTCTTATATCACATATACGTATATATTTATATGTTTTATGCATAGAAGGTAGAACTACAGTTTGTCAAATAAGAGTAGAAAATATAGGAGGACGCCACTGTTGTTCAAAATGGCAATACTAAGAATATAACTCATGGTGGAAATGTAAAGCTGTGTAACCCACATTTTTGTAAAAAAATTAAAAAGGCATAAAAGTGAAAAAAAAAATTTTTTCGTTGCAATAAAGATACCCACTAATATCAAAATTAGAATTGCATGTAGGTATATTATACCTTTGCAATTTTGTGTTAACATAATGAAGAATAACGATATTGTAATAAAATATAAAGAACAGTTTAGAAATTGCTCACATTTATTTAATACTAAGTGCCTAGTATTGCCCAGACTTAAGATCATGTCTCTAATTTTAGATCTAAATATATTTAACTCATTCAGATCTAAAAGTAGTGTAACTAAACTCACCATTAATGATTCTTCATTTCTACCTACTGTTAAATTCAAATGTATGTTAAATTAAATGAAATTTATGTCATTAAGGAAGTACCTTAACAACAGGGCTTCTTCGATTTTACTTTTTTTTTTTAAGAACAAAAAAATGTTTCTAAAAAAGTGATTTACAATGTTTTATGTATTCAACGTCATTGCGCTTTAAAAGAATATTTGACAGTTAAATTGGTGTTGCCAGCCTACATATTTTGTAGTTCCATTTTTAATATTTTCTACCCTTAATATAACCCTTCCCGCCCAAAGTGTGTTAATATGGAACTGCGTGCACAACGCGCCTCTGAAACAGCAAATTGCATCCATGCCCAGTTGCCTTTATTTCAACCTGCGTAACTTTAATTGCATAACCGCTTTTATAGTCTGTATAGTTTGATTGTAGCTGGGTGACAGTCGGCACGCTTCCATGTCATACATATCTCCATTTGTTTCTATTATCTACGTGTTTAATGTTTTTTATGGATCGGTTTTTGGGTTGGTTTTTTTGGCATATTTCTTATGGTGAGCCTCCACAGCTGCGGCGACTGCAGCGATGTGATCCGCCTTTATTTTCTCTCTCTCGGCTTCGTCTGGTAAGTTTGGAGAGATTCCATTCCTTCTTCTGTACGCAGTTAGGTCCCCCTAAAATCAACAACATTTCAATCATAATACACCATTGACTATATAAAAAACCTTAATACAATGACTTTACAAAACATCTATTTTTCACACTTATTATTGTCTCGCAAACTCAAAATTAAATGTGGCAAGTAAGAAACACTCATCAATTTGGGAGGCGGGTATGGGTACCGCCGCCCCGGGAGCAATTTATTGGATAACCAACACCTCTGCCATAGATCACCCCAAATGGTTCACTACGTTTTGTAACTTAGCCCGGGTTCATGGGGTGGGGTTTGTCCGGTTCTTGGCAGCGGATGTGTCTGCCCACCTGCTGCATGGCAGGTTGGATCGGGAGAGAATGGTTGAGAGAGTCCCTTTGACTTCTTCAGCCGTACTCTCTCAGAACATCACCTTGTACCGCAGTGGGAGGGTTGGATTCATGCGTCCGTCACTCTTCCAGATTCACCCACCCTTTTCCTTCCCAGAACTTCCTTTCCTCAAAAGACCCTCCACACAGCTTTCCCAAAGACGAAATAGGCCCTGAAGGGAATTATTTTCCTCAAGGCCTCCCTTGTGGAGCTAATAATAATAACATTACGAAATAAAAAATAAAAATAAGAAAATACACAGATTTAGGAAATGAGATTAAAAGAATTTGGCATTCTCAGACTATAAAAATATATATATTTTACATGAGCTCCACACAGGAGGCCCTGAGGAAAATAATTTCCCTCAGGGCCTATGTCATCTTTGGGGATGCTGTGTGGAGGGTTTTTTTTGGGAAAGGAAGGAGAGGAGAGTTCTGGGAAGGGTTTAAGGGGTGGGAAGGAATCTGGGGTTCAGTGTGTCTTGGTCATCCGCCTCCAAGACCTAGACAAACCTCACCCCATGAACCCGGGCACCCCTGCTAAATCACCAAACGTAGCGAACCACTTGGGGTGACCTATGGCAGAGGTGTTGGTTATCCAATAAAGGTTCCCGGGGCGGCGGTACCCATTCTCGCCTCCCAAATTACCATTTGTTATTTCGGCTACTGGCATTAAACCTAGGTCCCTTGATTCAAAATTTAGGCATATTAGATTTGTCAAAGAACTTATATATAAAAATGGAAAAATCGGTCATTTTAAATACATGTAGGATTACAAAAGATTTTTTAAATATTTATATGGAGGGATCAGGCATTAGGAATTCCACAGAGCCGAACCCTCTGATATGAAAATATCTGGAGTCGGTGAATTATTTTCCCATTTGGCCTCTAGTAGGTTGACATGTTGTTCTTGTATTGTTTTGTATTTATAATACTTATATAGTGCAATTCCATAGCGTGGATTGACTAGATGATCATTTGGGAAGTGTGTGAAAGGGTTTAGTTTTTCCTGTGGGGAAAATTTAACCCGGACATTTAAATATGGTGCGTTAAAATAATTTATATAGCGCCGCTTTTGTGAAAAATCACCTCAAGGACGCTGTGAATGAAAAAAACTCTTATATTTCCAGTAAATTCTTAATTCAAACGTTGTTACAAAGATGGACATTCAAAGAATATGTGCGTATGAACTAAATAAACGGTAGGACCGGGTGCGTTTTCGTTTTCGAAAGTTACACCGAACACTGCCCCAAGGCCGACTAAAGTAGAACGCTGGATACCAGACAGATTTTGAGGTGCTAAGTGATAGAGGAACGACAGCTAATGAAAACGGCGGCGATTATTTGTTGTTACTGCTGATTTGTGTGTTGTTTTACCGCAAACACATAAATAAACAGAGTGATTAGAATATTTTCAACAGTAAAGTTTACTTATTTATTTATTTTATTTATTTATTTATTTATTCAACGCCCAGAGGGCTTTTACATGTTTGGTAGTACAATGATGACAGATGATTTTTCAATAGATAATGAAATAACAAAAATAAAATTAGATAAAAAATGCACACAAGTCACAAAAATACAAAAAAAAAAATACAGCGATTTGATAAGTTTACAAAAATACACATTTAGTAATAGTTTTGGAATATGTTTTTTACAACATCCACAAAATTCGCCAAGTTGATGTTAAATATATCGACATCACCTAAGTACTGATTCCCCATAGTGTGAAATCGTTGTATCGGAGAGTAGGCAATGTAGTTCCGCTTGTGAAAGCTGCAGTAGAATAATGTATTTTGTCGCGTAGTTACTGTCGGTATTCGTAAGTTTATGAGTTGTAGGAGTTCGCAACAGTCGAATTTAGAGTTAAGTATTTTGAATAAAAATGTTAAGTCGTTTATTTTACGTCTGTCTTCTAGTGTATGTATTTTTAGAATATTTAGTAATAGATTATATTTTAAGTCTTCTAGTGGGATACTTAATTTAAAATTTATAAAACGCAGAAATTTTTTTTGTATTCGCTCAATATTATTAACGTGAATTTTGTAAGACGGAGACCAAACTACCGAGTTATATTCAATTTGGCTTCTAACTAGAGATACATATAATAGTTTAATGGCTTCTATGGAACTAAAGTTTTTAGTTGTTCTTAATACGAAGCCTAGTGTTTTCATACCTTTGTTCATAATTTGGTGGATATGATTTGGAAACTTAGTTTTTCATCCAAAATAATTCCAAGATCTCTCATTTCCGTGACTCTTTCTAAAGCTGTGTTATTGATGGAATATTAAAATAAAACAGGATTTTTATTTCTAAAGAAAGTCAAGGTTTTACACTTTTCTACATTTAAAAATAAATTATTTTGAACGCACCAATCTTTAAAGTACTTTACTTAGCGACAGCACTGACTTTGTAATTTGGTTGTTGCGCGGACCAGACTAGGCTTGACGAAAAAGTATCGATATATCGATGTATCGATATTTTTAATTCAATACATCGATATTTTTAGCCGATATATTTTGATCCGATATATCGATACAAATTATCCAATATCGAAAATTGTATCAAAAACGATATTTTTTTTATTTATGTAACTAAAGTCACTAGAATCCAAAATCATGAACGAACGGAAAAAAGTAACTGTATTGGGTCATGACATCTGGCGGTTGAGTCTTTTTTGACAGATTAATATGCCAATAGAATGTTACTGAGACGCATACAAACTTTGTATGTGTCTCAGTTTACATATAAGTTAGAAGACAACTTTTTACTTTTTGATGTTTTTGTAATTATTACCTAATAAAAATGAATACTGATAAAAATACCTTCATTTTTATTGAGATTTTTATACATTAAAATAATGCACATTATGTATAAAAATTACTATTGATAATATTGAGCTGAATACACTATTATTTAAAAAACGCAATATCTTTTGAAAATTTGACCGATATATCGATATTTTAATAAATATCGATATT
Source organism: Limnephilus marmoratus (assembly GCA_917880885.1). Lineage (NCBI taxonomy): Eukaryota > Metazoa > Arthropoda > Insecta > Trichoptera > Limnephilidae > Limnephilus > Limnephilus marmoratus. The sequence goes on along the minus strand of OU862928.1, from coordinate 23,733,199 downwards.
TTTTTCACTTTCGACATCCCTAACCCAGACCCTGTACTTTAGTAGGCCTTTCATTCTCTAATGACGCATAAAAACTTCAGGCGGAAAACAATTATATTTTTTTTTTTTAAAGAAAGACAAACATTCCCAAGATACGAATAACCAGACAATATTTGGTAATCTCCTACTACCACCACAGTAAGTGGAAAATGTTGCTTGTCATTATGGAGGACTAGGCCGGCTGAGGAATCGAACATGCGACGCCTGGGTGAGACCCAAACGCGATGCCAACTGTCAGTTTGAAAATGACCTTGTAAGCCGAAACAGCTGTCACAATAATAAAATAATAATTTTAATAATAATTTTTTTTGTTTTGTTAATAATGACTATACTACCTGTTAATTTATGCCATGTTCCTTGTTTTGTTTTGTTTGTCTTTAACTGTTTCAATGTTTTACTGGGTGAACTGAACTCAAATTTTTTTTTTTCCCTATCCCCATACGGGGGTGTGCTGGACCTCGTCCCTGCTTCATCTTTAGTTACATTACTAATTTTGCAGATCCTTCTCAAATCGTCTGCGCCTCCCCCAATGACATGTGCAGGCTTGAGGCTTGATCAGACGACCTTGACTATCCTTTGTCCTGCCTCTGACTACCCAACGCTGAATTTTCTTTTAGTCTTCGGGTATTTTACCCCAAATATTCATTAACATTCTTTGAGGCTTCACTGAGTGGTTGGCTAAGGGACACGGAAGCTAAGTGTAGTTTATGATCAGACCGAAAGCCATTCACATTTTTTGTTGGTACTTGCCAATTGATTTGAGATTTATTGTATTACTTATGTTCTCTATTTTATGCAGGTGCTTGCGGGTTTTTACAGATGCAATGCCGCCTCATGGAGCCTCATGAATGAGTTTTTCTTTTGCCCTGTTTAATTAATCTTTGTCTTACTAACCTATGTTTTGCATTTTGTTTTTCCTGTTAAGCACTTGCATACTGCTTACTAACAACGTATGCGTGGACACTGGAGGTCTAGATTCGTTCAAAATAAATAAATGTAGCTTCGTTTAGTAACCATCAGTTACTTATACCAGGGCGGGTAAGAGGTGGATTACCTCCACTGTCACAATAATAAAAAACTAAATTACTTGCAGAACTTAATAGCATTATTAAATTAAATGTAAAAAAAAAATTAAAAGGAGTTCTACTCTAAGTACTGGAGTACTTTAAATACAAAAACAATTGATATATTAAATCCAAATGTCAAATTAATAAAGAAATTATTATTTATGCATTAAACCGCTTACTCGTTAATACGGAATATTTTTTATTCAAACAGTTAGATTTAGCTTTATTATTACGAAAAGTAAGTATTCATGTCGGGGGAGACCAAAAAACATGCAAAAAATATGCACTTAACATTTTAATTTTGTTAAAATTAATTCACTCACGCGGTAATGCCATTGTTAATTCATCGTTTTTATTTTAACATTTCATCAATGCTACCAATTATAGAAAAAATATTTTTGCATAAAACAAAGTGAATGTATTATTGACAAGTTTGTACCTGTATTTATAACAGTAGAACATGGAAAGAAATGTATTAAAATAATTACACAAACCCGCTAGACAAACCCTGCTTTACCAAACAAACCATTCAAAACCTGGGATGTTTTTTAAAATTATGATGAAATGTGAGTTTATTTTAGAGAATTTATTTTATAAGATTGGTACTTCCGACAAATGTCATATTTGATTGTCTATTAGTTAAAAAAGGAACATTCCATATTATCCGTGCATCAAACTTCGACAACACGAACGTTCCGTATTATCCGTGAGGTGGACTGATTGCATATTTACCAACTAATTAAATAATTTTCGGTTAGGTGCCTACATTATCGCTTGTCTAAATTCTTGACACAATGAGTTTCAACGTTGAAAATGACACTTAAATTCAAAACTAATGTGAGTTAATTGAACCGGAGGTACAATCACAGACAGACCCACAACCAAAATTAGTGTTTTTGAATTAACTTAGTATGCCTTAGGGCATTGTTTCTTAAACAGTGGTCCGCGGACCCCTGGGAGTCCACGAATGTATATATATATATATATTTTTTTTTTTTACATTAACTCCACACAGGAGGCCCTGAGTAAAATAATTTCCTTGAGGGCCTATGTCATCTTTGAAGATGCTGTGTGGAGGATCTTTTTGAGGAAAGGAAGGAGTGAACATGGGTCTTGAAGAGGAAGGTCTTGTTGTAGGAGGGAGGAAACACGGAGGCCGGCAAATCGTTCCACAGCCGAGCCGTTGAACTCAAGAATGAGTCACAGAAACGACCCGTTCTCATGTGACTAATGTCAACCGTGTACAAATGTTGAGCGCGTGTTTGGCGTGTTTCCCGACTATGCACCGGTGACGAGGGGATCAATGACGCTAGTTCCTCGGAGCATCTTCTATTATAATACTGGTAGAACAAGGTCAGCATTCCCACCTGATGCCTGTGCTCCAAAGATTGCAATCCGTCTGTTAAGATGGGAGAATCTATCAAACGGACCGCCCGTTTCTGCACAGAGTCAAGGGTTTTTTTTAGGTATTATGGAGCTCCAGACCAAAGGTGGCTGCCAAATTCAACCGTGGGGCGCACTTGCGATTTGTACAGGGTTAGCAGTTGTGTACTATTAAAGTATCTGCGGGCCCTGTACAGTACGCCCAGTTTCTAAGAGGCTATACATATATGTATGGGGGTCTGCAGTCTCATCTCTGGACCATTTAATAATAAAAAATAAATGCCACCAAAAGTCTCGTAAGCTCTACGCTTACTTCGCATAGCGAATGTGCGACATCAAAACAGACAGACAAAACACCAGAAGAAGCACTGAATCATTTACTGCTTTTCTCAACCACATACCTCTGTGAAAGGGCATTCTCCGCTCATTTATATACTAAAAACAAATACAGAAACAGATTACAAGTGGAATCCGATTTGGGATTACAACTTAGTAGTAGCATCAACCCGAATATCACTAATTTAATTGCAAAAAAGCGACCACATTAATTAATACTACAAACAACTAGTTTCAATACATCTATAACCCATTTAATGGTTAATAACGTCTATATTACAAAAAAAACTTTATTTTAATTAGCGGGTCTATTTGGACCCGCGATTCCAGTAACGTTGACCGAAATAGCGATTCCAGTTAAGGGTTAATTTAAAATGAGAAACCTTTGACTCACCCAAAATCTCTTACAAATTTTATAGTTGTCAAAGTGCATTTGACATTTTTCTTTATCGTAATTATTCTGGTCTAGGCATGCCATGGACTGCTCGTGCTCCTGAACATAAAAATAGTACTTTGTAATAATATGTAATGTACTTTGTAATAATATGTAATAGTACGTAATGTTATAATGAATATAAAAACAAACAGATTACAATAAGATAAATTATACATTACTATGAGTGTATTTTAATGTTTTCTAAAGCAATACTAATACTGTAAAATCATTAAGAAATTGATATTTTTATTGCATTTGGTTTACATAATCAAAATAGAAATAATACAAACCTTTTGGCACGGGTTGCCTGCAAAAGCCATTGGCAATGGTTTAAATAAATCTAAATCGTATATAGTGTTACGTAAATTTGTAAACCGCAAATAAATCTTTATTTTTCGAGTTTTAATTATATTTTTAGGTTGACACTGTTGACCATAAATAAACCAGTCATTAGATTGATAACTTCGTGGTTTTACTATGGACCAAGTGTCAACGCTATTTGACCTTATACATACCTATATTTGACGACTTTTTATTCGATATGCGCAACGATGTCGTCACACATACCATAGACAAGGGGATAGAGGAAACAAAATAAAAGGCTCGACCATAGACAATATAATTATCTTTCAGTACCTACCCAATTTATTAGCCTAAAATATTATTTTAAAAATAAAATTAAATGTCAAAATATTCCCCAGGGAACAGAGCTGGATCTGACAATCGCTGCCTTGAGAAAATGAGCTTACTTTTCTTTACTGCTCATTTTCTCCGGACAGAGCTTTGTCAGATTGAAACCCGTTGCCCTATGAAGAAACCAACTGTCGTAAAAATAACCTAAAATTACTTGAAATTTCAATCCCTTCAAAAGGGGAAGAACAATTTCAAATAAGATTTAGCTTTCCTACGATAGTATCGACTTTGACATTTCTCTGGTTTCAACAGAAAAATGAAAAACTCAATTAAACGTTTTAGTATTTTATTAAAAACAGGAAATACAAGAAAAACTAACTAAAAATCACGCCGTTTCCCCGCAGGGGTAGGCCGATAGGACGGACCGTCAAACAACTGGGTCTTGGCACACACTCTTTGCCTCATTCACACTCACACATCGACTCATACATACTATTTCTGACTCTTGACTTGGCCCGATGCAAGTATCGGATTCCCTTGATCGTGTCAGGTTTTCCTCTGGCGTCCCTGACTTCATCTACCACTCACATCTGCGTCATATATTCTACTTACACCCCACGCTTCATTCATTCGCTCTACATGCCCAAACCATCTGAGGGTCCCTTTCAATCTTACTCATTACGATCAGCCTTGCATTGCATTGCTTGATCATAAATAATAATATTTGGATGATTTGTATAGCGCCATTTTTTATAAAAAAATACCTCAAAGGTACTCTGCACAAACTTATATTTCTGCAATCTAATTCCAACTACAAAGTAGACAATCCATTATAACAACTTATGGATAAAACTTGCATCCACCGGTTCATCGATCATTGATATGAAACTACCTATACATACAACGATTTGACCGATGAACGCTTTGCTGCATATAAAATGTACATATTATATTTTTTGTACTCTGTACAGGCAGAAAATATACAGTATCATACGTAGTTTTACCACACATCCTCAGGGGTGTCATTTCTACAGCATTCAGTCCACTTTCCTCTGCCAGTTCCATGCCTCACTGCCATACATAAGGGTAGGTACCAGCATTCCGTTGTGGACTGCTAGTTTCACTTCTTTACACAGTTTTTTGTTAGCGCCAACAGCATTCAGGGGTGAAATGCAGATCCGGGCACAGTTTGGAAATTTAATAAAAAGGCACTTTCTAGATGAGAAAAGTATGGAGATGATGAATAAAAAATAAATTAAATGCTCGGCAAAATTGAGGGAGATACAACCGTTCAAAGTATTTAAAAAATCACTTGGCGAACTGATATTGACAGTTCGTTGTTCGTTCGCCATGTTTTCACCGCTTAGGTATGTTGGATCCCAGACCTAATACAGAATTGATAGTACGCCAGAATCACAAACCATGTTACACAAACCTAGCGTAGCCGCTAAACCACTTGAAAACTGGGATGTTTTTCTTGCCTTGACGTGAGCAGGCGCTATAAAGGGGCACTTTTTTTGTATCACAAACCATGATTAGCGTATTAGGTTATAAAAAAAATGGCGGGCGGACGCGGGCGAACTGTCAATATCAGTTTGTAAAGTGAAATTTTAAATACTTTGAACGGTTGTATCTCCCTCAATTTTGCCGAGCGCGCCTTAATTTTTGTTTTATTCAGCTTTTCCACACTTTTCTCATCTAGAAAGTGCCTTTTTATTAAATTTCCAAACTGTGCCCGGATCTGCATTCCTCCCGCATTCAGTCCTCCATTAATAGAATTACCTACATTTACCCTTCTTTCAATATCTCTATCAGCCTTCCCGTCTCTCATACACATACTTCCCACGATATACAAACTCATCCACCTGCTCCAAGTTCACAACTATATTGCACAATGTGTGCGTACTCTCCTGATAAAAATAGAACAAATTAATTTAGAAAAGCTAAGCGTACTGAGAATATATTGGTCCTGCTGCATCCTGGTCCAGGCCATGGAGTACTCTTCCTCCTTCTTATGTTCGCTCAAGAACAGCGGTGAAAGAGAGTGGTGGCACACGTCAGCCCCATCTCCTGACATGACACCACAACGTTACTGTCCCACATACCTACAACAATCATATGTCATTATTAAGGTGCTAAATTAATGCTTTTATATGTATTATTATAATAAGGTAAAATGCAAACAAACCCAGAGATCAGTAGGCGCAGGCCGTCGTTCGTGGAACGTGCTCTCTTCTCTAGGGGAATGACACCAGTAATCTCCACCGGCCTGTCAGCTGTAAGGATAGGATTTAGTGTTTCGAGCTGAAAATATTAGAGAAAACATCTCATGAGATACATCAAGACAGACCGACAGATAAAAACAAAACAAGATAAATGCAGAAATGTTTCATATAAATGTTTGTACCTTTTTGTTTGCAGGTTATAATGGTTTTCACGAGCATAATCATATCGCGAAATGAGACGTTTTGCGATACTAGTAGCCACAAACATATGCACGAGTTCTCAAAATTGGATAATAAACGTATTCAATTCTATTTCACTTGTTTAGGAAGCAAATTTTGAATTCGCGTCGCATTGAAATAAACCGTTGAGAGCAATCCGGATACATTATTTCACGCAGCTGTCAAAAGCTTAAATTCAAAGTTTTCCTATTGGCTTCCAATTTCCCATTGGTGGAGAGAGATTGCGCAAAGATGACGTCACACAGTCATAGATATTATCTATCTTCGGTCTTGGTTGAAAATTTGGATCGGAGTTATACCCCCCTGTTGACAGTAGAGATTTGTTGTTCTGTCAAAGAGTTTTGCGTTGATAAGTGAAATGGGATGGTCCATGATCGATTCATGTAGGTACCTACTTTCAATTAAAAAATACGGGGCTAGTTGTATAGTTTTTGAAACTAATAGAAATAATTTGTTGAGATTGATATAATATAGTTTGGCAAGAAAGTGTAGAAATTAAATAAATTGGAACTAAACGTTTTCATTACTATGGCAGCACCGAATTATATGACGTTTCCTATGGCTGTCATGTTATCGCATGTTACGGTTGATTTATTGTCTTAAATCTGAGTAGAAGATCGCTGATTTGATAATATTTTTATTCATTGTGTGCCTGAATTTAATTAAAATGAATAAACCATTACATAGATAGTGATGCAAGAGGCGTTATATTCTGCGTTTTTCAACACTGCCTAGCCGAGTGTCACGCGAAGAAGATTCTGTCTGATTTAGAAGATGTTTACAAACGAACTGCAGAAATGACTGGTACGTAGTATAGTTTGATTAATAAATTTCATTAGTATTACAAGATTTATGCCAATTTTCGAGCGATAATAACCATTACAATCAAAGTCTAACCAAGTGACCGCGAAAATTCCGACCAGGGATTTGTGCAATTTTCACTTTGCACCAATTTTCACTACAAAGACTTTCGCAACTTCCTACCTGTGCCCTACCCTACAAGTGAAAAAATAAATAAATAAGTTTAAAGTGCCTAATGACTGTGTTCGTACGCGGAGACTCCATCATCAGCAACCAAAGGGAAGTGACTGAACATTTTATTTATATTAACCACCGAAGTGATTAGACTCTGAACAATTACACAAAGACTTTAGAATAGCAAATAGAATTTCTAATTTTAAGACTAATTAATTAAGTAGTTTTAAGACTAACACTAGATTAATAATTAACACCTGCCTTTTGTGTCCTACTAGAATAAATGTATCGTTTCTTAAATCAGTAGCTTTTTTAATTGTTTCCTCCTAAATTTTTGGTTTATAGTTAAGTTTGAACTCGCCATAAGGCGCGGGCGTATCAAGATCGTTATTACAGTAATACATTAAAAAAATGTTAGAATGTCTAAAAAAAGTTTCGGTTTCGACGGAAACTGATGCCGAAATTATTTTTTTTTGCCGAAACCGAACCTTCGGTCGGTCACTATAAATAATCTTTATTTTTATGGATAAAAATACCCAACATCCCCTCGGCATTGCTAGGAAGTTTCTATTTTTTGACTTGGCAACGCTTTACCGGGGTTTGTTTGCAAATAGACTTTTAAAATCATAAAATGTCACAACAAATAACAGAAGCCGAAATATTTTGAAAATTGTATATAAAATACAAATTACTTCGTTTAAATTGAAATATATAATGGAACTTATGAAAATTGTAAGTGCTGATTTATTTCAACATTAAAATCGAGCCTTCGTGTCTTAAATAATTGAAAATGTTTGATCAATACTTTTTCGCAGTTTGACCCAGTTCCTAAGTTATTTTTGCCGTGTTTAGTACGTAATATGGCGTGAATAAATATAATTAACGTTATTCTGTGAGAGAAATGACACGGCTTTAGTTTGCGCCTTGGTGAATTGATTTCCCTAGTTTTTGTCAGACATTCGTTGAAAAATTATAACCTAAGACATTTTCGTGGAGAATTATATTTTGCGTAGTAAAATTTCGCTGAAGTTTGATGGAATAAAGGTATTTATCTGTTATTGTATGCTTTGTTTTGCACAAATGGTACAGAGCCACAACTCGGACCATAATTATTTACAGCTTTTTGTTGGATATGCATTGTAATTGTAACTACTCGAAAATAACCTATTAATAAGTACAATTGTACCTACTCGAAAATAACCCGTTACTATCTTTTATTTGTTGTACAACTCAGGCCATACCGCCACTGTGCTTGATTATGTCCCTTGGTTCACCTTATTAATTAAACAGTAGTCCAGTTCTTTTTATAGTGTTAACCAAGGTTGTCATTTGTGTTTTGGTGATGTCCTCTGGTACTCAACTTCCCCAATATCTGAGCCTTCTTCTCATTAAGGCGGGACATTGCCTCCCAGCATTCGTTTTGTCCTGCAGACTTATTGTAGAGAAGCCACTTGCTCTGCATCTGGGTTCGGCAGTGCATCCAGGAGTGACGGACATATGAATCCATTCCTCCACTGTGATGGGTCGAGAGAGTCTTGTTGGAGAGGTGAAGGGGTGTCCCTCAACTGGCCTCTCCCAATCTGGCCCACCAACTGGTGGGCAGACGCAGTGGCGTGCACAGAGTTTTTGATCAGGGTAGGCAGTAGGAAAACCGCCGAATTGATTCAAATAATAAATAAAAAACTTACTACAAAAACTCCCTTCGCACAAGTTTTTGCTAAGTGTGCTTTCTGCTGGTAAGACAACTAGTTGATAGAAATACATAACAACAGATGTCACTGTCATCAGTGATTGTCATTTGCTAATTTTGTTCCAGAAAGCTGTCTAAGGGTGGGTTTCTTCATTTACCGAGAATGCTAAATGCAATGCTAATTGTAAAAGTAAACGATCGAAATTTAAAATTTCCATGCATTTGACCATTTACTTTTACAATTAGCATTGCATTTAGCATTCTCGGTAAATGAAGAAACCCACCATAATACTAACAAAAAAACCTCATAGAAGCAAATTCAAAATGACAGTTCTACTCTATGCTATGTGCATTTCGTAAACATTGGTATTATATCTTGTATAAAGGTAGCTCCAAGCCGAAATAATTCCTGCTTAAGCCGCGTTTTAGTGAGGCAGCTGGAGGGCGCGCGCGTTTTGTTTCTAGCTACAGTTTATGCCACGTTTGTAGTATGCCGTTTGATGTGGCGCCTATTTTTGAAAGTGCGTATTTATTTTTAACAATAATTTAATAAATTATAATATTATTTACATGCTTATGTTTTACAAATGCGGAAGGGTAGGCAGTGCTTATATGCCTATATGGAGTGCACGCCCCCGGGCAGACGCATATGCCGCCGAGATCTGGAATAATGTACCCCTGCTAAGTCACCGGCCGTAGCTTGCCATTTGGGGCGACCAATGGCATAGGTATTGGTTTTGCAATAGATGGTTCCCGGGGCGACGGTACCCGTACCCGCCTCCTAAACTGGCTATTTTTCCAGCTGTAAACCAATCTATGGAAGAAAGAACGGAAAAAATTCGGTATACGGGAGATAGTCCTAGATAAATTTTTTTTTTTTTATACTAATTATGGGGCGGAAAATCCGAATCTGTAAGAATTAGGCGTCGGCAAGCAATATTAACTGAATTACACGACTTTAAAATTTTCTATAAATACTAAGGCAAAAACGTCATTTTTAATGCATTGACACAACAAATCATAGAAAAACAAGAAAGATGTTACACCACATAAAATTAAATGTTGCCATTATCAATAATATAAGCAGTACACCGGTCACCAATATTAATGTACATGGTTTGTGATAGAAAAGAAAGTGCCCCCTTCGTAGCGCCTACTCGCGTCACGGCAAAAAAACATCCCAGTTTTCAAGTAGTTTAGCGGCTACGCTAGGTTTGTGTAACATGGTTTGTGATAGAAAAGAAAGTGTTATTGATATTATTGCTTAATGGCAACACTTAATTTTATGTGGTGTAACATCCTTTTTTTTTTTCTATGACTAGTTATGTCAATACATTCAAAATGACGTGTTTTCCTTTGTGTTTATAGAAAATTTTAAAGTCGTGTAATTCAGTTAATGTTGCTTGCCGACGCCTAATTCTTTCAGATTCGGATTTTCCGGCCCATAATTAGTATAAAAAAAGAAAAAAAATTTATCTAGGATTATCTCCCTTAAACCGAACTTTAGCCGAAAGAACTTTGTTTAAAAAAAAAATACATACAATATTTTTAAATATTTAAATAAATGAAGACAATATAAGCGAAACTCAATCGAAAATCTGGAAACAGAAAAATCAGAAAAAACATATTGACACCTCTGGGACTCGAACCCAGGACCTCTTGCTTTCCGGGCAAACGCGCTAACCACTGCGCCACGGTGTCGATACGAAATTCGGTCATGTTTAACTGTACCATACTTCCACTAAGAACCACCCACATTATCTTCATTTTCTTTAACGCATATATTATTGGCAACTATCTTTATGTATGAGTGCAAGATTCAAACCCGAACTAAATGCTCTCTAGATAGTGTCTGGATAAATCTTTATCCATTTTATTTAATATGCGACATCTATCGACTTTTCTGCAAGTCTAGGATGAATATTTTATTTTTTTATTTTAACTTTATGAGTAAAACCTCAAATTGCAATATTTAAATAAATGAAGACAATATAAGCGAAACTCAATCGAAAATCTGGAAACAGAAAAATCAGAAAAAACATATTGACACTTCTGGGACTCGAACCCAGGACCTCTTGCTTTCCGGGCAAATAATATATGTGTTAAAGAAAATGAAGATAATGTGGGTGGTTCTTAGTGGAAGTATGGTACAGTTAAACATGACCGAATTTCGTATCGACACCGTGGCGCAGTGGTTAGCGCGTTTGCCCGGAAAGCAAGATGTCCTGGGTTCGAGTCCCAGAGGTGTCAATATGTTTTTTCTGATTTTTCTGTTTTCAGATTTTTGATTGAGTTTCGCTTATATTGTCTTCATTTATTTAAATATTGCAATTTGAGGTTTTACTCATAAAGTTAAAATAAAAAAATAAAATACAATATTTTTATAAGGACAACTCTCTTTTTTAACTTTTGAAGGTTATTCCCATCAATGTAATATATTATAGAAGAAAAAGATAACACTTATAATCTAAAAGAACATTTGAAAGAAAACAAGACACTTGTCGCAACTGGGACACGAACCCAGTACCTCTCGTCTAACCAGGACGGGCGCTTCTACCAATTCGGCCATTGCCACCTTCCATCAAACCGTCATATTTGTCAATCTCGTATTTAAAATTTTTTAGAATTAACAATTTTATCTTCAACTAATTTTTCCATATTCTAGGCAACTACCCTTTTTATTGGAAACGATCGTTATAAGAACTGGTTTGTAACCTAGATATATATATTTATCCGAGACGCTATCTACGTTTCTTTGTCCCAGTTGCGACCATTATCTTTTTCATTTTTGTGTGTTTTCATTTCAGTCACAGACATTGTACAGGGTGTAACAGGACGTACCCGAGGGATTTTAACCAGTGATTCCTGAGCATATTTGGAGTAAAAAATGTAAATGAAATTTTCGTCTCCGGTGAAATTTTTATTTCAAATAAAATCATTTTTGTGGTTTTTTTCCACACGCCGTCACTGATCTCATATTTCGAGTAAAGGATACGGCAACTCCGCGTTTACCCCTCCCCCCCATATCCGCTAGCCAACCCGAACCCCATTGTTGGCAGCGTACTCTTTCACTCTCTACTGCGCGCCTCCTCGTAACGCGAATAAACATATTGCCAGGTGGTTTTTTAAATAGATATTTTTTTGGAGATTTTTAAATATTTTAAGTTCAGTCAACATTACCTACACCTAAACAGTCTAAAATGTTTTCAAAGCTTATGATTCGAAACACCGCGATTAATTCATTTGAAACTGTCGTTCGTAATACATACTTTATAATGGGTTGGTAAAACCAATAGTTTATTGCTTCAAACCTGGTTAGGCCACAAAAGTCGAGAACTTTCTAAGAATTGTGTTACCCTTTTCTTCATATTACGTATTAATAGGTCGGTAAAACCAATGGTTTATTAATTGTAATCCTTATTGCGAATACCTACATAACTGAAAAATATTAGTACCTCCACTGAGTAGTTAGGTAAAAACCTTAAAATGACTACTTTCAATATTCAATACAAATCCGTTATACCAACCCAATTAATACGTGGAATTGCGAGGAGTGTGCTAAGACCGAGTTGTTTTGCGGTTCATCCTCTCTGTCTACCGCATGATGTAATTGATTTATTTTTATATTAATTTATAAAACTAAATATTTTTATTATTATTCAAATAGTTTTGCAATCTGGCAACATTATAGTTTTAAAATGAAATGGCATTTATCTATACCTACCCATTTACGTATGTACAATGTATTTCATATTATTTTACGTTCTGTGGGTCAAGGTTACGCAACTTGTCTTAACAGCTGTTTGAACAAGAAGTTCGTTTTAAATGGGCATTGATTTTATGCTTAAATTATTTATCTTCAAAGCCGGGTAGGTAATCGATGTATTTGTTAATATTTATGATAAAAAGACCATTGGAAATTAGTCTCATTTATCGACAAAAAAGTTATTTAATTATTGTTTTTGTGTTTAATTCGTAGAACTATATTTTTTTTAAATAAGTTATTTATGTCTTCTAACCACAAATTATTTAAATTAGAATTCCATAAGGAATTTTCGGTACTTAAGGGAACGTACCCATACTAAGTGACCTGTTCAAGGGGGGGGGGAAATCTTCAAAATACCGCGCTTGGTGCAAAGGAGCGGCGGGTTTCTTAGGTTTTTGGTCACCGGGGGGGGGGTTAAAAACTGCAAAAAGTTGGTAACGTAGTATGGGTAAGTTCCCTAAAGTCTTTACCTAAAGCTAGCTGAGTAAAATAAGCATAATTATTGTTTACGCAATAGATTAAATATTACTTGTTTGGTATTGGAGCATATAACATGGTCCTGCCTTGAAGCGCTGGCCGCTGTTGCCCCTTCCCTTGTGTGCACGTGTGAAATTGCGACGTTGACTCCCGAGTATGCCAATGATCATGCCATCGGCGACGCGAGATTTAAAAACATTATTTTTGTTTTTAATAGAAAAAAAATATCATCGGAGAGCAAAATGACATCTACATTTTTTACTCCGAATATGCTCAGGAACCGCTGGTTAAAATCCCTCGGGTACGTCCTGTTACACCCTGTATAATGGAGTTATGCATGTTAGTGCGATCATCTACAGTCAAGTTCCCACAGAAATAAGTTACAAGGTTCACAGGAAACTTATTATTACCAAAAGCGAACAAAACAATATTCCTAAAAGGACCATATTACATGGCCGTTAAAGTATTCAACAACCTTCCACATAACATTAAACAAATACAAGATACACACAAATTCAAATCGTCACTAAACACTTTCCTTATTTATTTATTTATAATGTGTATAGGTAACCCCAAGTGGTTCGTTACGTTTGGTGATTTAGCAGGGGTGCCCGGGTTCATGGGGTGAGGTTTGTCTAGGTATTGGAGGCGGATGACCAGGACACACTGAACCCCAGATTCCTACCCACCCCCTAAACCCTTTTTCTTCCCAGAACTCTCCTCTCCTTCCTTTCCCCAAAAAAACCCTCCACACAGCATCCCCAAAGATGACATAGGCTCTGAGGGAAATTATTTTCCTCAGGGCCTCCTGTGTGGAGCTCTTGTTAAAAAAAAAAAATTAACGCCTTTTACATAATATAACATACTTTTCGACTTTTACATAATATAACATAGTGTATAGCAACAACATGAAAAATACAGCTCTAGTGAGTTTGTAAAACAGAAAGAAATAGTTGAGAAAGACGTATTAGATATTCAGATAACAAAACGAAAATAAATGCTACGATATTTAAATATTACAATATTGTAACAATGACAAAATACATTGTATATAATACATGCAACTAACTTATCTCAAAGAGGATAAATGATTTATTATTTCATACTTATATTTTATCAGCGACACATTATGTGCGAAAACATGTTGCCTAAGTTTTGAATTCTGTGTAGTGGTATATTGAAATGGGACATGATCAAAGTATTACCACAATAAAACAGTAGTACTGACCTTGTGCTTCTGGCTGGCACATTAAAATTTATGAGCGCCAAGACTTCAGGGCTGTTATTATGCAAGATTTTAAATAAAAATACGAGGTCGAAAACAGTTCTTTTATCATTCAGTTTGAATAAATTAGATAAACGCAGAAGATAGGTGTAGTTTAATTGTTTTTTTGGTATTTTTAGCTTATAATTTAAAAAGCTTAGGAATTTTTTTTGTACTCTTTCTATTGTTGAGAATGCATATTATAATGAGGAGACCAAAACAAATGTCATTATACCTCGAATACCTCACATAAATGAAACACCTATTTTTGTATTTTTATTTGTACGTTTGTATTTTTCTTATTTGTGTAAACATTATAATATAACATGTGTATGGTTTACCCATAAGCTACACCTTTTGTTTTATTTATTTGTACAATAAATATTTTTGGATTTGATTTGACATGTGTTATTTTAGAATTATTAGTGTTATCTTCTTCCACAAAAAATACATACCACCAAAAATACGTACAGCAAATTTATTAGATGTAAATCATTTTATCTGTTTACAGCAACCGCGCAAAGCTTTGACAAAATGGGAGCCAAATCAACAAATGTTACGTCAAAACAAATGCTGCCACTTTTCCAGGTTATTTCTGATCTAGAAAAGCCTGGAGGCTCTACGACCTCACTTCAAACTAACAACAATTCCAGCTTCTACTTCGAGAACACATCTATTTTGGGCAGCGACGATATCACAGTCCATAAGTATTCGCAACCCGATGTAAATTCCCAAGAATTATTTCTTAATCTGGATGGGAGAAAGGGTGGGATTGCACATCTAGATCAGAGGAAACACGCGGTTGATAGCAAGAAGAACACAGTTAAAAGAAGGTACAAGAAAAGAAGAAGAAAAATGGATCAGAAATTAGAAGATGGAGATTTTCATTTCAAGGGGAAGAAGGTATCTGAGAAACATAGGCACCACAGACACAAAGAATCGGTGAATATGTTAAAAATATTATTTGCGTGACTTAATATTTCATAACCACTAAAATGTTTTTGACCCATTTGCAAACACCCTTGAATGTTCGCTGGCCAAAATATGGCTAATTTGAAGAGATGTTTTGAAACGTCTAGGATGAACGAAGTATGTATGAAGAATGAGTTAATGATGAATGTAAGTAAGTCTAAAGTCATGGTATTTGAAAGAGAGAGTATGAAAACAATAATAATAATAATAATAATAATGATTTATTGTCTTCATTTCTTAATAACAAATAGAGATAATGATATCCTCACTGGGATCTCCCGTGCTGAGGATTTCATTTACATATTATAATTTAATTATAAGAACAATATGAATTTGACATAACATTATATCATGTAGTATTTTTTTAATAATTATAAAGTAAATAAGATAGTTTTTTTTATAATTCAGTTTACTAGATTCGGTTTTAGTCTGTATTTGATTTCAGTATATTTTCTATTTCTGATCTCCCTATATTTAGTATCCAGCTTTTTATTTGAAATTTAAATGTTATAATGTTGAGGTTTTTGAGTGAGAGTGGTATTTTATTGTAGAGTTTAATGCCATAATATAAGAAGCTTTTTTGCCCAAATGTTGTGTTAGCAGTTACTTGTTGGATATGTTTTTGACCATGAGATCTAGTGTTTCTAATGTACGTGTCAGTTGTTATTTCTTGGGTTTTGTACTTATGAATGTAAATTAGTATAGTTTTAGAATATAGTTCTTTAATTGACATGATGTTAAGATTGTTGAAGATTTCGTCAGTGCTAGTTCTTACAGGAACTTTCAGTATAATTTTCATTATGGCTTTTTGAGTTTTAATTAGTGGATTTAGTATGTTTTTATTTGCACTGCCCCACATGTGCAACATAATTGTGAACTATGAGTATTTGGAGCAGGTGGATGAGTTTGTGTACTTGGGAAGTATGTTTACGAGAGATGGAAGGGCTGACAGAGATATCGAAAGAAGGGTAAATGCAGGCAACTCTATTAATGGAGGACTGAACGCTGTTGGCGCCAACAAAAAACTGTCCAAAGAAGCGAAGTTTGCCGTCCATAATGGAGTGCTGGTACCTACCCTGATGTATGGCAGTTAGGCATGGAACTGGCAGAGGAAGGATGAAAGTAGACTGAATGCTGTAGAAATGAGATCCCTGAGGCGTATGTGTGGTAAAACCATGTAAGATCGTGTGAGAAATGTGGAGATCCGCGAAGAATGCAAGGCTGATGTAAGCGTGTTGAGTAAGATTAAGAAAGGGACGCTCAGATGGTTTGGGCATGTAGAGCGAATGAATGAGGAAAGGAGTGTAAGGAGAATATATGACGCAAATGTGAATGGAAGAAGAAGTCGGGGACGCCCGAGGAAGACATGGCACGACCAAGTGAATCAGATACTTGAGTCGGGCCATGTGAAGAGTCGGAATAATAGAAGATCATGTATGAGACGATGTATGAATGTGAACGAGGCAAGGAGTGTGTGCCAAGATCGAGTTGTTTGCTGGTCCGTCCTCTCTGCCTACCCCTGCGGAAAACGGCGTGATGGTTAGTTAGTTAGTTTTATTGGAATTATTCCAAAAGGTCCCGTGCATTGTGTACTTTGATTAATCACAAAGATAACTTAGTATTTTCACTCTATAACAAGAGTGAAAATACATACTAATAACTCATAGACATATGAATATTAGTAGACCAGAACATAAAGGTGAGGGGTAGATAACAACTACAGCGGGGCGCAGAGCGGAAAGATGACTTTGGAGATATATGATTTGTCGATAACTTAATATGACAGTATATAGGCATCTGCATTATAATATCACCATTTAATTCTTAAAAGTAAACTCTGCTTTTGAATGAATAGACCTTTTTACAATAAATTTGTTCAATACGCGGCGAATTGCTCGCCGCGTATTGAACAAATTTGAGAAGTCTAAATACGGCAAAGTAAAGTTCGTTTATTTTCAGACTTCAATATTTTGTTGCCGTATTTAGTTAGGACATTTTTACAAATGTTTCATAATTTACTTACCCCGTAAACATCGACGAGCACACACCATCGAGTGATATATATTTACACATTTTCAAAACACAAACCCTGTTTTTTGCGGTGTTATTTCGTAAAATGCACCGATGAGCGCTCGACGCTGGCTCGCAGAAGAATGATGATGTCACATTTTTTAGATTCACGCGAAGCTATACTCAATCCCAGCCGGTTCCAAGGAACTGGTATGGGGAGGGGAAAATAATACGCTTTTATCACTTAGGGCAGGTCTACTAATATTCATATGTCTATGTAATAACTCTTATTGTTGACAACATATTTGACTCCTCACATGCTTACCCGTTTTTTTTGTGTTTAAATTTTTTTTTCTCAGTTACGCCACTCGTGTTGCCACTGCTCTGATGGATCCTATTTATTACTAATCCTTATGTAAAAAAATGTAAACATTGTGTACCTGATGGGCGTACAAAAGAGTAAATAAATAAAATAAAATAGAAATGATTCCAGAGTAACAGTTTACTCGCTCGAAAGTTGGCAGCTCGATTTCTGTATTATTCCGGAGTAATCTTCTTCTTTCGTATGGTGGGGGGTCAGAGGGGGACATCTAGGTCTGCGAGCCAGTCTAGGGCCTCAGGCGTTGCCCTGTGGACCTCATCAATCCCGCCGGGGAATGAATGGAGCGGGCATTCGTTGACCACATGTTCGGTGGTCTGCACCGCACCGCATTCACACGTCGCCGACTCTTTAAGGCCCCATCTATGTATCATGTGAGCACAACGGCTATGGGAACACCTTATCCTTTTGATGGCAGTCCAGAGTTTGCGAGGCAATGAGAACCCAGGCTGTCTCTCAGTGGGGTCTTGCACGAGATCGGCGTTTTTGACGTTGGCTGATTGCCACTCAAGCTTCCACCTATCTTCTGGGGTGAGAGGTGTTCGAAGGAGTCTTTCTCCTTCCGTCCAGAAGGGTTTTCGAGACTTTAAGCGGCATGCCGGGTGAGAAACGACATCATCGTGCAAGGGTATTTCGCTTTTTTGCAGCGCCTTCTTGTATTCCCTCAGTGTTGCAATCTCTCGCCTGATATTTGGCGGGGTTATATTTGCAAGTACGGGGAGCCAAGGAAGAGGAGTCGATTTTAAGGTTCCGCTGATGGTTCGCATTGTGGCATTAAGCTGAACGTCGACCATGGAAGTGTGGGCGCTTCTGGCCCATACTGGAACACAGTATTCAGCAATGGATGCCGTTCTGAGCGTGTTGGCGTCGCATCCCCAGCTAGTACCAGCCAGCTTATTGACTAAGTTTAGTCTTGTCCTGGTTTTTTTTCCCACTGTTTCCATGTGTTTCCGGTAATTCAGGCTCCTGTCCAAAGTTACTCCAAGATAGCGGGGATGGGGGTCATGGTAAATATTTTTTCCATCAAACTGAACACAGAGTTTTGCGTTTGCCTGTGATTACTGAGATGGAAAGCTGTCACAACTGTTTTCGACCCATTTGGCTTTAGTCGCCAATTGAGGAAAAATTCTTCCATAGCCTTGAGGTCAGAATTAAGGATCTCTTCTGCTGCATTGAGGGTTTTGGCTTGGACTGTGATGGCGAAGTCATCTGCGTAAGCAAATTTTCTGCCTTCAGTGTGAGGAAGATCTCGAGTATAGATATTGAAGAGTGATGGGGCCAGCACTGAGCCTTGGGCAAGGCCATTATTCAGGTGCATTTTTTTGCTTTTTAGCCCTCCTAGAAAAACCCTGAAAGTACGGCCAGTTAGTAGTTGCTCAATAAGTCGTACTGTGTTGCCATCCTCTATGGTGTCGTAGAGCTTGACAAGAAGGCCTTTGTTTATACATGGTACTTAAAAGCGAGATGGGCCGATAGCTGTTTGGATCTTCTGGTGGCTTGTTGGGTTTGAGGATCGCAATAACTTTAGTTTTTTTCCAGATATTTGGAATTACTCCAGTTTTAAAAATTTCAGTAAACAGTTTTGCGATCCATAACTTTGTCCGTGGCCCAGCATGTTTCAGAAAGTCTGGGAGAACTCCGTCGCATCCAGCTGCTTTCCCAGCTTTTGTTGAAGTGAGGGCGATGTCTACATCATCAGCTGTAACGGCGACCACATCATTAGGGTTCACCGGCCATTTTAGCCGCGCCGCTTTCAGAGATTTTTTGATCTGGTGGCTTATGTTAGACCTTATTGTCGTTTTTGAACTGCGGAGTAGTTGGTGAGCAACAGCATTTGGGGACACTTTGGGGGTTGCCTCCGGAGTAATGATTTACACACTTGACTTTCACTCAGAAGTTACCAGCTCGATTTCTGTATTATTCCGGAGTAATGATTTACGCACTTGACTTTCACTCAGAAGTTGCCATCTCGATTTCTGTATTATTCCAGAGTAATGATTTACGCATTTGACTTTCACTCGGAAGTTGCCAGCTCGATTTTTGTATTATTCCGGAGTAACGATCTATTTATTGACTTTTACTTGAAAGTTGCCAGCTCGATTTTTGTATTTTTCCTGAATAACGGATTTATGAACTTGACCTTCACTCGAAATTTGCCGCTCGATTTCTGTATTATTCCTGAGTAACAATTTATGCTTGACCTTCACTCGAAATTGGCCTGCTCGATTTCTGTATTATTCCGGAGCAATAATTTACGCACTTGACTCACTCGAAAGTGCCAGCTCGATTTCTGTATTATTCCGGGGGTTTAGGATCACAGGGGCCTAACTACAAAAATTGGTGTTTTGAGTTAAGCTTGGTTTCGGTAATGTCATAATCATATCTATTAGTGACACGAAGCTCTATCTCGAATATACAGCCGTTTAAGAGATAATGATGAGCAAATCGAGAAATTTAGACATAAAATTAGAAGCACAGGGGCATATCACCTGTTATGCCTTTGTGACATTAAACAAAAATCTTATTACTAGCGTCACACTGACCTAACACTTGTTATTCAGGGAAGAACAAAACGGTAATTGGCTGATTATCAAATAGTTTCAATAGGTACCGAAAGGATAATCCACACATGATCGATTTTTCATGTAATTTTGAACCCTTCTATGAATTTGAAGAACTTTACATTTTTTATTTCTTTTTTAAAAAGAAAGACAAACATTTCTGGTTTACGAATAAACTGACAATATTTTAAAGACTCCCACTACCATCACAGTAATGGGAAAGTATTGCCTGTGTCGTGATGGAGGACTTCGCCGAGGAATTGAACTTACTACTCATGGATGGGATCCAGACGTAATGCCAACTCAGCCATTGACCGGTCAATATAATGCTCCAATACCATTTACAGTGGAAAATATTAAAAATTTGAAGGATTTTTGAACAGTGGATATCATTCTTCCAATGGAAGCTATCTTTCCAATAAGCTTTCCATTGATATGCTTGGTGTTACTCTAAATGACCAGCTCAGGAACGGCGGCTACATCGAAGCCAGAGTCAAGTTAGCCTCTCAGAAACAGGGCGTACTGTACAGGGCCAGCAAATACTGCAGATAATACACAAATTCTAACTATGTACGAATAGCTTCACGGTTGAATTTGATAGCCACCTTTGGTCTGGAGCCATAAAATACCTGAAAAAAATCTTGACTGCAGAAAAGGGCGGTGCATTTGATAGAATCCCCTGTCTTTACAAACGGATTGCAATCTTTAGAGAAAAGGTGTCGGGTGGGAATTCTTTCCTTGGTATACCGATATTTTAATGGAAGATGCTCCAAGAAACTGTCGTCACAGTTCACGTCAGCATCAGTGCGCAGTTGGAAAACACGCCAAAATATGTTAACACAGTTGACCTTTATCACTTGAGAGCGGGTCGTTTCTACGACTCTTGAGTTCCCAACTGTGGAATAATTTGCTCTAATAAAATAGCTCTGCCCTAGAAAATACTGATAGTTCATAGATTTTGTTAAAATTATGATATTTATATTATTTCTCTATTCATAAATAGGAATCAAGAGGAGTTTACATGTTTGTAAATAATAACAATGGCTAAATATATAGGTAGGGACACATAGGCATATCTCAATAAATTTATTCAATTGTACCGGGCCTAAGATAATTATTTTAAACAAGTGTTTTTTATGCAATGTGCTGGACTGAGAGATGCTATATTTTCTGCGTTTGATAGCATCTAAAATCTTCATCTCAAAACTATGTTTTTGTAGAATGGCCCCTGTGAACTAAATCACCCCTTGTTAAAGTATTGCTGAATATTAAGGAACGCAAAGGCAATCCATCAATTTTTAAATTTTTAGTTGTCAAAATCTTTTTTTGTTGGGGTAAAATATGTAATTTATGAAATGGGGCGATATGTTTATTGATAAAAAAAAGTATTACACTTAAATGCGTTTTAATTTCTGAGTTTCAAAGTATCAAAACTGTAGATATGCCCCTGTGATCCTAACTCTCATGTCAAGTATTGCTGTATAGTTAGGAACACAAAGGCATATCTCAGTCGTTTTTCACAAATATATTTTTTTAATCACCACAAGTTTTTAATAACTACTTAAAAATATGTTTTTCAAAGAGTGGGATAATATATTTGTTGACAAATATTTTTTGTTTGCTGAAATGCCTTTTATTTTCTGAGTTTCAAAGCATTCAAAACTTTAAATGCGTTTATCTCAAAACTATGTTTTTGTAGATAGGCCCCTGTGATCCTAAACCCCCGATTCGTGAGTAACGGTTTATGCACTTGACCTTCACTCGAAATTTGCCAGCTGATTTCTGTACCTATCCGTACTCTTGATTTTCAGGACACACATTCCAAAACTCACAAACACACCTCGAAAAAGCACAAAGAAGAACAAATAACCGATGCTTCTAGCCAAACTCATAGTTTAAAGGGTGAGCAAAGAAGAACAGGTCTTTTCACCGAGATGGGCCTGAGCAACTATAAAGATGAAGGAATCGACATATCCCGACACTTCAAGAACCTGACTAAAGAAGAAATCAACTCAGAAACGGATAATTTGACTGTAGTTGACCATTCCGATTGCCCCACCTATGAAGTTCCCAAAGATTTGATCACTAGGAATGTGAACAAATTGAGGAGGCATTTGAATAGGAGTGATAATAACGGTATGTACATTATTAAAGGTTGAAATTTGATGAATTGTTCAAATTCTGTGAAACAACAAAGTTAATGTTCTGTGAAAGTTCTATTCAAGTTCTGTTATTGTTTCATAATGAGCCGGCTGTTCCATGGTAATTTGTAAATGACAGAACTTGAATACTAGCTTTTAATATTTAATTAAATAAAGACAATATAAGCGAAACTCAATCGAAAATCGGGAAACAGAAAAATCAGAAAAAGATATTGACACCTCTGGGACATGAACCCAGGACCTCTTGCTTTCCAGGCAAACGCGCTAACCACTGCACCACGGTGCCGATATCAATTCGTTCATTTTTAACTGTATCATACTTCGACTAAGAACCACCCACATTACTTAATTTTCTTAATGCATATATTATTGGCTACTTTCTTTATGTATGATTGCAAGATTCAAACCCGAACTAAACGCTCTCTAGATAGGGTCTGGATAAATCTTTATCTATTTTATTTTTATATAAGTCTAGGATAAATATTTTATTTTTATTTTAACTTTATGAGAAAACTTCAAATTGTGGTTAGTGTGTTTGCCCGGAAAGCACGAGGTCCTGGGTTCATGTCCCAGAGGTGTCAATATCTTTTTCTGATTTAATTGAATATTACAAAGAAAACTTTGTTTTTGAAACATGTCGGTAATATAGATTATATACTTAGTGGTGTTATACAAAGTAATTTGTTTTCATATAATACAATTTTTAATAAAATCATGTCTTCTCTTAAAGGTGATGTGACAATAGAAAACTTTGAAGATTCGGAGGGTAGAACGGTTAGGGTTACCAGAACAAATTCCAAAATGTCAACCAAGAATATTGTGAAGAATTATGAAGACATGTTGGCAACACTTTTGGCGAAATGTGTGCAGAAAGATATGCTGGTAACACAATACAATATCTATCTATTTATATGTGGCTCCCTTATCAGGCACAAAAGCTCCTCTTTTCTGATAAGGTATACATGACCAATGATGACTGAACTCACATTCTTTGCATTTCAATAAAAAAACATAGGCTGTCTTCATCTGATTTTGAAAAACTTTGCGTAAAGCCCGGAATTTTTTTTTTTCTAATATGATTTTGACCCTTCTGTGTACAGAATTTGTATGAAGAACAAGGTCAGAATCGCTTGCGCTAACATCATTGATGATATAGCCACTAGTTTCATTCACCTGGCAACACCAGAATATTTTTAAATAATTTATCTTTGGAATCGAAATTTCAAATTTGCAGCGATGCAAATCTGATGCGTGATACTTTTTTTTACTTTCCAAAAGGGCCCCAAATTCTTGTGTGCCCAAGGGCCCCAGCCTAGTTTAAGACAGCCCTGGCCCCAGGGACTGCAGCTAGTTTAAAATACATTGATGCTATGCTTATTTCCATGATTTATGGACCTTAAAAATATCTGTTTAGCTTGAAAAATAAATAAATTGCAATATTGTTTGTTCCATTTTATAAATTTTTCGTCTATCCAAATCAAATTCAATTTCAAAAATATATAATTTTTTTGAAGTATGTATTGTTTGTCAATATTTGAGAATCTCTAAATTTTAAGTCTCTTAAAAGTTAATAAAATCAAAGATCCTAGCCTTAGATAATAGAAACAAGGGAGATTGGCTTAAAACCATTATTCATACGAAACTGCATGTACAACGCATGTTGCCAACATTGTTCACCTGTACTACTGCGAATAGCGTCAACGCACAGCCTAGTTCCACCTTTGTTTCTACCCACAAACCAAATGCATATCTTTCATTTCAGGGTGGGTTTTTATGTTTGCGGAAAATCCAAAATAATTTTTCCTTCTCAATATATTCACCTGCTACCCTAATACATTTTTCGGATCTTTCAATTAACTTGTATACCCTAAAAAAAAGATTTGTCTTTGCCTACAAAATACGCCGAAATTGCATCCTTCACTTCTTCATCACTTGAAAACTTTTACCCATGAGGTTTTTTTTCATGTTTGGAAATGGATAATAATTAGGGAGCCAGGTCAGGACTGTAAAGTGGGTGTGACAAAATTTCGAAGCCCACCTTCTGCAGGGCAGCCATCGCAACACGGCTCTTGTGAAAAGGCGCGTTGTCGTGCAGAAGGAGGACACCTTTGGTCATTTTTCCCCTTCTTTTCTCCTTGATGGCTTACTTTAATTGTTCTAGGATTGAAGCGTATGGTTATGGAAACAACTTTATCTTTGTAATCGATCAACAGGATTCCTTCTGAGTCCCAAAAGACTGTCGCCATGATTTTCCCAGCCGATTGTGACACCTTAAATTCCTTGGGTGATGGTGTGCCTTTTAGTGCCACTGCATCGAGTCCTGTTTAGACTCAGGTTCATAATGATGAACCCAAATTTCATCACCAGTAACAATTTGAGCCAACACTCTATCTTTGTCTTCCCTACAGAGGTCTGAAAATGCACGAGAACACTCCATGCGCTGTTGTTTTTGCAGCGGCGTGAGCATTCCCGGCACCCATCTTGTGCTGACTTTAGTCTTATTTTATTTATTTTATTTTTTATTATTATTGTACAACAGAATAAATCCAATTACAGTTCAATTTAGTTACCCTATCAGCATTTAGGCAAGTGACTCTTCAATAATGTTTTTAAGGCATATAAAGAACAGTCACTTACATCCAAATGGTTTGCAATTTCATTTAACAGCACCACTCCCCTCATCATGCTATGCTTTGCCAAGACGTCTGTTCTGGCGTTCGGTACTTTAAATAAGTCATGATGTCGACTTCGGCTGTAGTGGTCTGGTACATATAAATCATAGCATCCCAAGAGAAATGGGCTATCGATGAAATTGTTTCAAATTTTGAAAGACAGAATAGCAAGGCTTGCTTTCCGTCTAGTTTCTAGACTCACAGAATCCGTTTCCTCAAGTAAGTCAATATGGTGCATGAACCTTGAATAGGTTCCATGTTTCCGCATATAAACATACCTGAGGAATTTCTTCTGGATTTGCTCTAACATATCAATGTACTTCTGGTGGTACGGTGTGCAAACATCGCTCACGTACTCCAGCTTGCTTCTCAGTATGCCATTGTCATGCCAAGATGGTCGTGAAGTATCGCGAGCTGTTTCTTCTTTAGTCGGGCATCTTCTAATATTTACTTTTTGAATAATTTCCGGATTGGTCACCTCGATATCGGCCTTCCTGGCCATGGGTCGTCTTCAAGTGACTCCCCGCCTTGTTTAAAGAGGGTATGCCACTTGTAAACCATAGTTTTACATGGACAAGAGTCCCCGTAAACGGATAACATCTCTTTCAGTATGGTCTGAACTGATTTTCCTTGCTTGGTAAGGCACTTTATAACAGCGCGGAACACAATTATCTCCATATTTCACAATTTCTTCCCGGTTTACTTGTTTGGTCAACGATATCTCAAAGTCTAATAATAATAATAACGTAGTATTTATATAGCGCAGTTTTGTGTTATTTCACTTCAAGTGCGCAAATGACCTAATTAGGATAAAATCCGGTGTTTATACTAATAATGAGTTGTTCAATTAGTATCTAATTCAGCGACACCCCAACTAATCACCTACCTACCCATTCTGTGAACTTAAAAACCTCCCCTCGTAGCTTTTAGGGTTCGTGCAGCCATATCTTCTTTTATATTATCTACGATTTGACTTATTGACCTGAGCAATATCGGGGACTTACGGCTCTGCAACCGGGCTCGAAAAGAAGAAGACGGAGAGATACGAAATTACGAATGTTAGAGGAGAGCGCTAACATTTACAGTGACAAAATCGATGCGAAAATTTGCGAAAATGTTTAATAAAACACGATTCGTTTAAAATAGAGCAAAAATCTCGCGGGCATTGTCTTAAACAGCATTTAAAGAAACACTGTGAATTTTTTCATACATATAACTTGTAAAATAACTGAAACAAATGTGTATATAATAATATTTGGAGCATACTTTGCGATTTTTTTCTATCGAAGGAATTTTAAATAATTTGCATTTCGGCATGTCTAGATAATATCTTCAAGAACGACATATTTTTTTAAGCGCTTTAAAACTTACCGTGTTTAAGGGAGATATGTAAGAAATCGGTAGAAATTCAGGTTGCGGGCCCTTCAGCTAGTTTTAACATATGTAGCATTTTTGTTTGTTGCATGTTTTTCACAATAATTTCTCTAATCAATCTCAGATACAGCAAAAAGACAGCCACCTTTCGAAGCTCAAATCTAAAATGAAAGACCTCCTGTCTTGCAACGGTCAGTTTGCCGACGAGAATGACTTCCTGAAGCGTCAGCACGAGGACATGAAGCTGTGCCTGGAGCAGCACAAGTCCTGCCTGTCCTCGGCGGAGGAGCAGCTCCAGAGACTGGGGGCAGAGAAGGAGCAAGGCGGGTCTCCGGGGCTGTGTGCTAATTGCAGCGCTAACGAGATCACCGCAATAAAAGTGGGGAGGTTGAACACGCGACTGATGGAGGATTTGCTCATGTTGAAGAATGTGGTTTACAGGTATTCTTACTTACTATTACTTCTGGAAACAAATTTGACAGTGTTTGGGAGGCACAGCCATCCAAGGACATATCTTTTTTTAATTAAATTAACTGATTAATTAACATTAACTCCACGTAGGAGGCCCGGAGGACAATAATTTTCCTCAGGGCCTACTTCATATTTGGGGATTTATTTATTTGTAAGAGACAAACAGCTTATACATAAAAATATAGAAATACATCTCTACATATTATAAATTAAAGTCCTGGGTGTCTGTCTGTCTGTTCGCGATAAACTCAAAAACTACTAAACGGATTTTCGTGCGGTTTTCACCAATGGATAAAGTGATTCATGAGGAAGTTTTAGGTATATAATTAGTCAAGGTTTTGTGTAAATTGGTTGAAATATATAATACTAGCTTTTTCCCGCGGCTTCGCTCGCATGGTATTAGGGGATTCCCACTCCGTCTCCTCCACCTTCCCTCTCCCCACTCCACTCCCCCATCAACCGCCTCCCCCTCCACCCACCCCTCCCCCCACTCCTCCTCCCTCTACCTTCCCACTCCCCACTCCACTCATCCATCAACCCCCCTCTCCCTCACCCTCCTTCTCCACCGACCCCTCCCCCACCCCATACCCATCCCCACTCCACCTCCCCCCACCTTCCCTCCCCCCTCTCCCATCCTCCTCCACCTTCCCTCTCTCCACTCCACTCCCCCCATCAACCCCCGCCCCATCAACCCCCTCCCCCTCTCCCTCCCCTCCCCCCTCATCCCCTACCCCTACACATTCCCTCTCTCCACACCTCTTCCCCCATCAACCCCCTTCCCCCCACCCCCTACCCCTCCCCACACCCTCCTCCATCCTTCCTCTTTCCCCTTCCTTCCCTCCCCCGTCTCCCTCCTCTAACCCCCTCCCCCACCCTCCTCTCCCTCCCCACTCCCCCCTCTCACCTCAATAATTTCATAACGCCAGAGCTTATTCATAACGCCAGAGCTTACCAATATATACAGCCTATAGTACTCGCAAATAATGTAGCTTTCTGTTAGTGGAAGAATTTTTAAAGTCCATTTTGTAGTTTTTGTCTGAAAGAGTAACAAACATACATCCATACAAACTTTCGCCTTTATAATATTAATAGGATAATAGGATATTGTGGTGGACGAGTGGACTGACAGCAGGCGGTGTGGATTTTATTTGTATGGAAATCTACAGTTGTATGCCGAGGATGATGAAAATTTGCACATCTGACCTTCAAAACAAGAGGAAGGTCACTGTCTACATTTAATTTCTAAAACTCTGTGTAAAGCCCGGGCATCGCCGGGGACTTCAGCTAGTAATATTCAAAGTTAAATTAAGTCATGCCAAAAAGGTCTCCAATGTTAGAGTTACTTGGAGATGAAGTTTTATTATATCTTTAAATTAGTTTTAGGTGAGAAGAAGAGGAAGAGGAAAATAGGATAAGGTTAGGAGATGCTCCCGATACATCCACACTCTTGTATTATTTTTCGATCGTAAGCGTTACTTCTATTCGGTATTTCTGAAGGATGTTAAAAACTTCTATATTGTAATTTTTTTTATTATATTGCACATGTACACGGAGAATAAGGAACTCCAGTGAAAAATATTATGGCTTTAAAAAAATATGTTCATAAAGACTAATAAACGCTGATTCTGAATATATAAGTTTTATTTAATAATATTAAACGCAGAGTTTTTAAAAAATTATTAAAAAGTCCATTTTTAATCGGGTCGTAAAAACACGCCGTCAAGTTGGCATTAGAATTTGAAATTAAAATACTTTTGTACTTTGGCATTATTGAAATTTTAGTGGTGACGTCACTGTAAAGTCATTGTATGGAAATGTATGATATGACACAAGCCATCGTATTGATTTTTTCGTTTATTTACATACTGTTTATAGAGATTTAGTTGTTGTGTTTATTGAAACATTATATTAAATAATGTTTCAAAAATAAAGGTATCTCTTATTAGTTTATCTCTATTATTGAAAATATTATAAAATTACTGCCCGAAAAAAATAGTAATGCTACTTATAGGGAGAATACTTCGAATTCGAACAACAGAATTCAAAATGGCGGCAGTTAATCAGCTGATTGTCCGATCCTATAGTTATTTTTCAGGAGTGATGACGTCACACGATTTACCATACGTACGGTGGTTTTTGGGGGATCTTGAAAAATTAAAACTTTGACAATTATTTTAACTATTAAAATTAATTCTAAAAGTAAAAATAAATATGCAGTTATTTAAGTTAGAAGGTCACTATTCACTAAAAAAAAAAAAAAAATTGGATTGGAATTCTCTATTGTGGAAATTTTTCTAATGTTAATTTGATATGTGGGCAAAGGAAATAAATTGGATTGTCTTGTTGATCTTGTCGGAATATGAATTTTTATTGAGTTGGTAAGCTGTGGCGACTCCAGGCCATTATTCAGAATTTTAAATAAATTTTGGTCAAAAATTAAATGTTGTGTGTAAAGGGAGTTTAAAGTTATGATAGTTTAAAGATTCAGTGTAATTTGAAAAGTGTTGCGTGGAAGTTGGTGGAAAGAAAGGAGTGAACGTGCGTTTTGAAGAGACCCATTTTGTAGGAGGGGGGAACCACAGAGGTCGGCAAATTATTCCTTAGCCGAGCTGTTGAACTCAAGAACGAGTTATGGAAATGGCCTGTTCTCATGTGATAAATGTTGGGCGCGCGTTTGGTGTGTTTCTCGACTGTGCACTGATGTCGAAGGGATCAATGACGCTAGTTCCTCGGAGCATCTTTTAATGAAATACCAGCTGAACAAAGACAGCATTCCCACCCAACGTCTGTGCTCTAAAGATTGCAATCCATTTGTTAAGATAGGAGAATCCATAAAACGGACCGACTAAATTTGGATTGCTTTTATCTAGGACTATAGAATGGTTGTGCCCAAAGATATTAAAATATAAGAGACATGCTATTGGCAGTTTTTACCGAGTGGGACTGTGTTTCCTGGCATCGCCGATATTGTTAACCAATGCTATGCTACTGCACACTTTAAAAAAATCAACTAAATTAACGAATTCTTTCCGTATTCAAACTATATTGTTAACCAATCACTTCACACCTTAAACAAATCAACTAAATTAACGAATTCTTTTCGTATTCAAACTATATTGTTAACCAATCACTTCATACCTTAATAAAATCAACTAAATTAACGAATTCTTTCCGTATTCAAACTATATTGTTAACCAATCACTTCACACCTTAAACAAATCAACTAAATTAACAAATTCTTTCCGTATTCAAACTATATTGTTAACCAATCACTTCACACCTTAAACAAATCAACTAAATTAACGAATTCTTTTCGTATTCAAACTACATTGTTAACCAATCACTTCACACCTTAAACAAATCAACTAAATTAACGAATTCTTTTCGTATTCAAACTATATTGTTAACCAATACTGCTGCACACCTTCAAAAAATCTAATCTTATATATAAAAATCTCGTGTCACAGTGTTTGTGGTCGCACTCCTCCGAAACGGCGTGACCGATTTGTATGAAATTTTTTATATATATTTGGTAGGTATGAGAACAGGTTTTAAAGTATATTTCATACCGCTAGGTCCCTATTCAGAAAAAAAATCCATTTTTTTTACAAAAATTTTATTTTGCATTTTTTTAAATTTGGCATCAAAAAATACACCCATAACCTCAAATTTTAACCCTCCTGCCCCCTACCTCCAATTTTTTAATAGCGATTTTAGTATTTTTGTATGAACAAATTTAACCGTCTTTCATATTTTAAACAGAATGAAATTATTTATATCGTTGAATGACAGTTGGCGCTACGTCCGCCTCATTGAACTTTCATCCACACATGCGCAAGACATTCATGAAAAGCATTGTGTCATTTTAATATTTCATTCGGCATCATGTTCTCGCGTGGGCTTATATGTGTTGGCTAAAGATGGAGTGACAAACAATATCCAACACTCAATTGCGCTTCAAAATTAATATTGATTTTCTTTATTTCATTTTCCTACTTTAGTTGGTGATTTTTTGTTTTTATCGGCGGTCATCGTCTACAGCGCTTAATTCCTCTTTCTGTCATAGATCCCATTCCCACACACTTACAATACATTCATTATTTTTTATTTCACATCTCTTGTATTCCAATGTCTTTGGTTGTGTCAATGACTGTCATTTAAAATATTTCTCAAATATGCTCATGGCATTATTTCAGATTAAATGTCCAGCTTCTACGATATCAAGACAAGCTTCGAGGAGCCCCTCCTCGGACACCAAACAAGGCCAGCGATCGCCCGCACTGTATTCCGCAATGCGATTCGCCGAACCACGATCGCAGAGATGGAACGGAATCCCCCAAGGCAGACCCGGAAATCAAGATTGCAGAGGGCATTTCGATTCCATCATTGCCTACGTTTGGTATTTTGATAATTTATTATCTTCTAATATATAAAATTCTCGTGTCACGGTGTTTGTTGCCATACTCCTCCGAAACGGCTGGACCAATTTTGATGAAATTTTTTATGCTTATATGTTAGGTCTGAGAATCGACCAACATCTATTTTTCATCCCCCTAAAAGTAAAGGGTGTTCCACTCCGAAGAAAAATTATTTTCCCATACATTTTGTATGAACGAATTCTCCTATTTTGAAAGAACTGCAGCAATATTGTAAGGGGTATAATATTGAACTGTGAACCGGGGGAGGGGGAAGGGGTGGGGGAGGGGGAAGGGGAGGGGGAGGGGAAGGGGGGAGGGGGAGGGGGAGGGGGAGGGGGGGGGGGGGGGGGAGGGGGAGGGGGAGGGGGAGGGGGGAGGGGGGGGGGGAGGGGAAGGGTGTGGGGGAGGGGAAGGGGGGAGGGGGAGGGGGGGGGGAGGGGCGAGGGGGAGGGGCGAGGGGAAAGGGGGAGGGGGAGAGGGAACGCGAGAGGGGAAAGGATACGCAGGGAGAAACAATTTAGATCAAGGTATGGTATACGCAGGGAGAAACAATTTAGATCAATTCAGCTAATAAGTTGACAACAGTTTTTGATTCTGAGGCGGTACGAAGTTCGCCGGATCAGCTAGTATTTATACATAAATCGTCACTAGGGATGTTATGGATATGAAATTTCGGATCTGGATACGGATACGGATATAAGAAAAATATTATACCGGTTTCGGATATGAAATTATTTCGGATTATCCGCTAGTTTCAGATGATTTCGGTTAGGGGTATTAGAATTTTTAAATTATAAAAGTAAAATACATACAGCAAGATTTGACTTTTATTTCTAGTCTATATTATGATTTATTTTTACAATCAGTCAAATAAATAACTATTATTATAGCCACTTTAAGTGCTATGTAGGTACCTATGAAGGTGTATACTTAAAAATACAAAAACAAAATTATAATAAACAAACATAATATTGTAATAAAACCTTGGTACACTTTTTCTGTAATCTTAGTATATACACAAAAACAGTTCTCAATGAATTTTGTAAGTAATGAAACCATTTCAAAATGTTTATTAATAAACTTTAACCTTAATTGTAGTTTTAATAGTCAAAATTGAGCAAAGGTAAATTATACTTAACAAAAAGTAATTTTGCAGCTTTATATTAGTAAGTAGGTACTCGTAAATAATAAGTTTTAATGTTTGTACACCCACAATCACAAAATAGGTCGCGGGATCGAATCCCGACATGGTAAATAAATTTTATTTGATTAATTTGTGTTATTTCACAATTTATTCATTTAAAATAATATAAATTATATTTGCGGCACGCTCCAGAGTGGAAGATACTCTCAGTATCGCCCCGGTATAAGACCACCATTCAGAATCGAAACGTTGCTTGAAATGGCTTTAGCCGTGTTTGGTTACCAGATCTGAATAGCCAGGTACTTCCCCACCTTCCTCTTCAATATCTCCTTCCCCTCCCCACTACCTTCAGCCTCACAACATACCCCAATTGGGGATGCCATAGTCTCACTGGCTCCAGACGGAAGCAGTTGAGAGTTGGGACTCTTGTGTGGTATTCACGTAAAAAAAATAAAAAAAATTCTCCCTGCAACCATAATATCGTAGGTACTAAACACGCCACAATACTGATGTGATAAATATTGAAATTCTAGGGTAGCCCTCCGGTTCGTCAATATGAATGCCCTGCCCTTCACAGTCTTCCGAATCTTATTGTCAAAAGGTCTCATGGGCAATTTGATTTTCGAGTAGAGGTTCTAAATTAGTGTTGCAACAGAACTCTGCTTTCGCTTCTGCAGAAGTTCCGCAAGTTTTTTCACTTCCGTTTCCGTTTCTGGTTCAGCAAAATTTATAACAGAACTCTAAATGAAGAATAATTTGCGATTGAAGATATCGAAGTGCAGCCTTCTACTCCAAAATCATCATCATCATTACAAATATTGGAATCAATGTTAAGTGTAAATGAAGACCATGAGGAGACCTCTTCTACTATTGAGGATGGTGACAATTTATTTTTAGAGATACAGTCACACCTTCGGGAGTACAAGAAAGAGAAGAGACTACCTCTCCGTGAGGATCCCCTTATGTGGTGGAAAGTAAATGCGCACAAATACCCCCATCTGTTGCCAATAGTTCGCCAGTAGTTATCAGCTCCCCCCAGCAGTGTAGCCAATGAGCAATTATTTAGTGGAGCTGGTTTAATATATGAAGAACACCGAAACAGACAGCCAAAAGCAGCCAAATTACTTTTTATTAAATATAATTTACCTCTGTTTAATTTCGAGTACTAAAAGGACAAAATACAAATTTAATTAAACAAATCTTAAAAAATAAAATTGTGCTTTTTCTTCATAGTATTAACGCTTCCGCGTCCGCTTCTGTTTCCGCTTCCGCTAAGATTTACTTTTGACATCTGTTTCCGCTTCTGCTTCCGTTAAGACACATTCGTTGCATCACTAGTTCTAATAATAATATTGGATTTTTTTTCAGTTTTAGATCCTGATAACAACAAAGATCTGGGTCAGAGACTAGATGCGGCAGAACAGAGAGCACAGTTTGCAGAAAAAATGCAAAGGACGTACTCGGTTGAAAATGAGGAGCCAACAGTTTGGGGGGATGTCAACACGCACACTTTAGGTTGGTAAAACTTATTATGCATTCATAAAATAGTAATATAACCATAGAATTAATAAGAGATAGAGCTACCTTATAAGGACGAGAAGAACAAACCAACTTGCGCGAAGCGTATCCCTTTCAGTGATTTGTCAATAAATTAATCCAACAGTCTACAGGCAATTTGCATTGTTGTATCATTATATCAGTCTTCGAAAAAAAATCTGCTTACGAAAAGCTAATCCTTTTTACATGGATGCGAAAATTGCTCGCTGTTTAATAAGCGTCATTGCGAATCCCAACTAACTAACCATCACGCCGTTTCCCCGCAGGGGTAGGTAGAGAGGACAGATCGCCAAACAACTCGGTCTTGGCACGCTCTCCTTGCCTCGTTCACATTCATACATCGTCTCATACAGGCTCTTCTATTATTCTGACTCTTGACATGGCCTGAATTAAGTATCTGATTCACTTGGTCGTGCCATGTCTTTCTCGGGCGTCTTCGACTTCTTCTACCATTCACATTTGTGTCATATATTCTCCTTACACTCCTTTCCTCGTTCATTCGCTCTACATGCCCAAACCATCGGAGCATTCCTTTCTTGATCTTACTCAGTATGCTTACATCAGCCTTGCATTCTTTGTGGATCTCCACGTTTCTCATACGATCGTTTCTCAGGGATCTCATTTCTACAGCATTCAGTCTAGTTTCATCCTTCCTCTGCCAGTTCCATGCCTCACTGCCATACATCAGGGTGGGTACCAGTACTCCATTATGGACGGTTAACTTTGCGTTTTTGGACAGTTTAATCCCAAATCAGGTTAAAAAAGTTTAGCTTGTTTCCAAAACTGAATATTTTGTTACAGTATTTTGTTTGACAAAGAAACAAAAATAAACAATCTGCAATGGAGTGCTGTTACCTACCCTGATATATTACAGTGAGGCAAGAAACTGGCAGAGGAAGGGTGAAGGTTGACAGATCTCTGAGGCGTATGTATGGTAAAACCACGTATGATTGTGTGAGAAATGTGGAGATCTGCAAAGTATGTAAGGCGTAATGAGTAAGATTAAGAAAGGCTTTTTTTAATTTACTCACTGCAATAAACAAAAATGTGAAAGATTAGTGAACGTCTGATGGTCCAGTTAGAAATAAACATGGCCTTGCACAGAAATGTCTCATAATGGAGTGCGCTGCAAAACGTTACCTTACTTTTCTGCGCAGTCTGGTTATTTCAATGAGCGCTTGCAAGCGTTCATGGTACGAATGATGTTGTGGTTTATTTAAGATATGCTCGAACCCAACTGGTGCCAAAAAGATTGTCACGGTCTGCCTCAATCATCATTGTCCAGATGCATATTTTTCAAGCATTGTGTGGTGCTCTTTGATGATTCAAGGTTCTTTAATATTGGTGTTGCATGCGAAACTGTTTCCGAATTACAGCTTCAGATGCAATTGGAAATATGTACACTAAATACTAAACGAAATGGTGTTTGCTGGAAATGGGTGATAATATGTGTAGGGAAAAATAATGGATTACAAGGAAGAAAGACAACCAATCACTTACCTCTGCGTTTTTTAGTTCCCCGGGGGTACCTCAAGATAATTATTGCCACAGCACAAATAAGTATAAAAAACGATCTCGATAAGGTCAGAAAACTTCTTTTAGTTCATAAAGAAATATATATGAACGTGAACAACCAACAAAATGCTTCCAATGTATGCCAAAATCTTCTTCTGTTTTTTCAGAAACAACAGCACTTGATTTCACTCTTGTCATTGTTCCATTTTCAAATGCTTTTCCATCAAGGTGATATGGTTAGGGAGGGTAGGTACTCGATAAATGATATCCCAGTAGGAACTATGCATATCATCATTTCAAAACCAAACAATTGGAACTCGTTATTTATTAAGGGAGATAATTGCATGGAAATTTATTTTCTATCATTCCAGCGCCTCTACTGAACGCTTACCAAGAATCCATCGTTGAAAAGGACCTTTTGATCCGCGATTACGAATCCGAATTCAACCGATTCACGGCAAAGTTGAAACACGTTGTGGAGGAGAA
Source organism: Limnephilus marmoratus (assembly GCA_917880885.1). NCBI lineage: Eukaryota > Metazoa > Arthropoda > Insecta > Trichoptera > Limnephilidae > Limnephilus > Limnephilus marmoratus. The sequence continues at coordinate 23,696,947 of OU862928.1, read as the reverse complement.
TGACACGATGCACCTGTCCTCCTCTAGGATGGCCGCGGAGCTGGCAGAACACAGGAGCAAGAGTGGGATGGCCATATCTGAAAGAGACGCGCTGCGAAGGGAGTGCGTGGAACTCAAGGAGAAAGTCATGCAGCTCGGGGGCAAGCTGAAAGAAGTTCACGAGTTGTACCAACAGAAAGGTAACTTTGTTATTTGGGTTGGAATGCAAAAGAAGATAAGGCGAAGAGACAGGATAAAAGAAGGGGTATGGGAAAAGTAAAGGGAAAGAGGAAGGGGCTGAAAGTACATAGCTATTATTAAAGGTGGGCATTTCGGTTTATTTTTCAAAATACACAAATTTCTCAAAATAAATGGTTACTCATAAAAGGAAACTGTATAAAAATCTATTTTTACAGGGTGATAAGGGGCATACTTGACTTACGATTTCTGACATTATTTGAAGTAAAAAATGTAAATAAAATTGGTCTCCAGTAGTACTGGGCGTTGACGATAATTCCATCCAACGCCAACGTCGTTATCGTTAGCGATTTTCAACTGTTGAAAATAACGTCGACGTTGGCGCAACTAAAATTGATTATTTCTAGTGATTTATTAACTCAGATCTGTTTTTAGTGTTTAATTCTCCATACTCAATGAAACCTCATTCATCACATAAGTTATTATATTTTTTTAGATAATTTAGTACTATCTAGTATCAAACATCAAACTAAACGTATAGGAGATCGACACGATACTAACAAAAAAACAATCAAAAAATAGATCAAAATCGTATTGGGGAATCCCTTTTAACGGGTGGTTCCCCGGATCATTGATGTATTATTATTATCTCTATGCACCACATACTTAGGTGTAATAATAAGCCTATAATAATGTTGAAAGTTGAAACTGTTGGAAGACGTTGGTTTCGGTGTTGAAAATATTAAAAGACATTGAAGATATTTTGCTTGTCACTGATAAAATCGCTTGTTGCTTGGTGCTACGTATCGGCCGTGTCAGACGGGAAAATCCAAAAAAAAGTGTTGTGTGTATGTACATTACCAAAATACCATTTCAAATTAGGTATAATATCGTTCACGAAGTGTGATCTCTTGACCCTTTTGATTTAACAGGCCAACACTGTTGAAAATAATAGGCACAAAACGTAGCTGTTAGGCGGCCGACATAGATAATTATCAATAAGTTATTTTTTGCTTGTCGTTGATAAATTTGATTGTCCCTTGGCGCTGCGTATCGGCCGTGGATGGGTAAATAAAAAAAACGTGCAGTAAGTACGTACATTACCAAAAGACCATTTCAAATTAGGTATAATATCGTTCACGAAGTGTGATCTCTTGACCCTTTTGATTTAACAGGCCAACACTGTTGAAAACAATAGGTACAAAACGTAGCTGTTAGGCGGCCGACATAGTTAATTATCAATAGGTTATTTTTTGCTTGTCGTTGATAAATTTGATTGTCCCCTGGCGCTGCGTATCGGCCGTATTGGATGGGAAAATAAAATAAAACGTGCAGTAGGTACGTACATTACCAAAGGACCATTTGAAATATCGAGTAATGTTGTTCACGAAGTGCAAACTCTTAACCCTTTTTATTTATTAGGCTGTTGAATCGTTGACTGCGTTGAATAATATTCGCATGTAGGTATTATATTTCAACTGTTGGCGCTAATTATTATCAACAGTGTTGGACGTTGAAACAATATAACTGTTGTTTCCAACGGCTAGTTATATTTTGATACAGTACTAGTCTCCAGTGACATTTTTGCTATTTTCTTCTACAAAAACATAAAAAAATGGTAGGCGTTGGACAGTAGGAGGCGGGGTGAGGGGTTGATCTGTTACTCGGCTGAGTGACTAGTGGTGACATGCAAAAGTTTTGATTTTGAAGAAAAAAAACTTTAAAAAAAAAAGTTTTCAACAAGTGGTGACTTTATTGAAAACTTTTTTTTTCAAATTTTTTTCTCCAGTGGGAGACCAAAATTTCATTTACATTTTTTACTCCAAATAAGAAGAGTGTTTGTGGTGGGTGGGCGGCGAGGACTTGTCAAATTTACAGTTTTATTCCAAGATTGATGAAATTTTGCACACTTGATATTTAAACAAGAGGAAGGTACTGCCTTCATGGAATTTCGAAAAATCACCCCCATCCCTTTTCCTACCCCTGAAAGCATAATTTCGTTATTTCTTGATGAAATTTTGCACACTTGACGTTGAAAATAAGAGGAAAATTATTGTCTTTATCTTGTTTTGAAAAACTCTGCTTAAAACCCGGTCAATGTTGGTAATGCAATAAATTATGTCCATTGCAGGCCCAGCCTCTCCTCGCACAGTTTCCGGAGTTGCTCTCCTCAATAGCCTGATGATGGGTAGAACGCTCGGATAGCAGTCGTACAAATAGAGTTCGATACGCACAATGGACAACCGACTTAATCGCTTTTCAATCAAAGTTATGCTTGGTGAAAAGATCTGTTTGAGTACATGATGTTTATAAGATTATTTAATTTATTTCAGTGGAGACCATGTCCCGAGATTACAACATGATTCACGAAGAGTACTTCAAATGCAAGACTAGTTTGGCGGCCACACAGTCACGTTGTCAGTTGTTTGAGGACCAGCGGAAGGGCCAGCAAACCACTATCCCGGCAAACGTGTACAATAACACGGTACAGGAATGTAAACGGTAATACATAATTCATACGTCTAGTCGGCTTCTACAGAAGCAATCTTCCGATGGGCCTTCCATTGATATGCTTGGGGTAACTCTAAGTGACCTGCTCAGGTATGGGGTAGGGATGTCGAAAGTGAAAAAAATATCGATATATCGATATTTATTAAAATATCAATATCGACATCGATATATCGAGGAAAAAATATCGATATATTGATACATTGGTCAAATTTTCAAGAGATTTTGCGTTTTTAAAATAATAGTGTATTCAGCTCAATATTATCAATAGTAATTTTTGTACACAATTTGCTTTTTTTAATGTACAAAAATCTCAATAAAAATGAAGGTATTTTTATCACTATTCATTTTTATTACGTAATAATTACAAAAATATCAAAAACTAAAAAGCTGTCTTCTAACTTATATGTAAACTGAGACGCATACAAAGTTTGTACGCGTCTCAGTAACATTCTATTGGCGTATTAATCTCTCAAAAAGGACTTTGTGTTTGGAACAAGGTATAGTCAATAAATCATAGACAATTGGGAACCAACACGTAGGAGTGGCTTAGAAAAAAATTGCGAAAAATAGCATACATTTCTATGTACGTACCTACACACATGAGATAGTATTGGTGATCACAAATACTAATGCAAAGACAATAGATTTGTAAGCTATTAATAGTTAAAATTTCAACCGCCAGATGTCATGACCCAATACAGTTACTTTTTTTCCGTTCGTTCCTATACGGTTTTGGATTCTAGTGACTTTAAATACATAAATTTAAAAAATATCGTTTTTGATACAATTTTCGATATTGGATATTTTGTATCGATATATCGGATCAAAATATATCAGCTAAAAATATTGATATATTGAATTAAAAATATCGATATATCGATACTTTTTCAACAAGCCTAGTACGGGGACTCCATCGAAGCCAGAGTTAAGTTGGTCTCTTAGAAGCTGGGCGTCCTGTACTTTAATAATACACAACTGCTGACCCTGTACAAATAGCAAGTGAAATTGGCAACCACCTCTAGGCTGAAGCCCCAAAACACCTGAAAAAACCATTGACTCTGTGCAAATTCCCCTATCTTAATAACGGATTGCAATCTTTAGAGCACAGGTGTCGTGTGGGAATGCTGTCCTTGTTTTACCATTATTTCAATGGAAGATGCTCCGAAGAATTAGCGTTATTGATTCCTTGGCACCAGTGCACACCTGGGAAACACGCCAAATGCGCAACCAACATTTGTACGAAGTTGACATTTGTCTACGACTCATTCTTGAGTTCAACAGCTCGGCTGTGGAACGATTTGGCGGCCCTTGTGTTCCCTCCCTACTACAACATGAGTCTCTTTAAGACCCAGGTTTACTCCATCCTTTCCACAAAAAGACCCTCCACACAGCAATCCCAAAAAATGACATAGACCCTGAGGGAAATTAGTCGCTGTTGTCTTTTATCTTGTTACAATTTCTATAATACTCACTGAACATAATCCTAAGAAATGCAATCCAATTTGAAAATAAACCTATCGGTTGACTCTTATTACATTTTGACCCTTATGTATAAAGAAACTGTATCAAGAACAAGGTCAGAATCGCTTGCGTCAACAGTATTTTTGGCGGTAGCCAAAAGTTTCGTTCACCTGGCAGCACCAGTATGTTTTTAAATTAATTATCTATGGAATATGAATGTCAATAGAACTGTCAAAGCATGTCAAAGTCAGTCGATGATCGATAGCTCACCAATTTACACGCAAACTTTCAAGTCCTACGCACTAGAAAGACCAATGAAATTAATTTTCTTTTCAAGAGAAAATTTTGTTAATTAAAAATATAGTCCGTCAAAATAGAGTAGAAAATATAAAAACTGGAACTACTAAATTTGTAGACTGGCAACACCAATTTAACTGTCAAATATTTCTTTGAAGTGCAATGACACTGAATGTGTAGAACACAGTAAACCACATTTTAAAAAACATTTTTTCTTCATGACATAAATTTTATTAAAAGGTGATTAATAAAGCGATTTGCTTTAATTTAATTTAACATAAATTTGAATTTAACAATAGATAGAAAGGAAGAATCACTAATGGTGAGTTTAGTTAGACTACTTTTAGATCTGAATGAGTTAAATATATTCAGATCTAAAATTAGAGACATGATCTAAAGCCCAGGCAACGCTAAGTACTTTATCTAGTATTAAATAAATGTGAGCAATTTCTAACCTGTGCTTTATATTTTATTACATTATAGTTATTCTTCATTATGTTAACACAAAATTGCAAAGGTATAATAATAAAATACCTATATTCAATTGTAATTTTGAGATCGGCGGATATCACTATACTGCAATGAAAAAATATTTTTTCCACTATTATGCCTTTTTAATTTTTTATGAAAATGTAGGTTACACAGCTTTACTTTAACACCATGAGTTATGTGTTTAGTATTGCCATTTGATCAACAGTGGCGCCCTCATATATTTTCTACTCTTTTTTGACAGACTATATGTATTATTATTTTTAATTGATAAACTAACGTTGAAGGCAAGATTTTTATGCATAGCACAACGGGTAACAATTATTATAAGCAATAATTATCAGCCTGAAACCTCATCTGCATTGAAAAAATCTTCCGAGAAAAGATACATGCCGCCAACAGGACTTGAACCCGTGTCCTTCTCATTGCCGGTCAGGTGCTATGTCGGCTTGTCTTATACCCGCCAAATAATTCAGTATATGTATGCTAGTGTTTCATTCAACAATTACTGGTTATACATTTTTCCACCTGAAAATAACCAACTTTATTTTTGTGAGAGAGGCATTGTTAGTGCTAAATCTCTTACTAGGTGGCGACAAGTTAAAGTATTTCACCAAAAAATGTAGACATAATTTGTCTCAACGCCACCTAGTGTAGGGTAGGGTGGGGCAAAGATCCGCAGTGGGAAATGATCCGCACCGTCAATTTAAAATGATCGCTTAATATTGTCGTGGTTTTAGACACATTTTTATGCTGGCAACATTGATAGAAGACGACTCACAAAAGTTACATGGCGTCCGACCGGCACAACAAAAACAATGAGGTTAGAATTCTTTTTACTTGTTTTGATGTAATAATCCGTAGGTCATCTTCAGTTGAAAATGTAATTTACTATACGCTTTGCTTACTTTTTTACTGGTTCAATTCCATAATAGGCCACTTGCATCACATTTTTTTAAATTTTTTTCCGGTTTAGGCAAATATTCTAAGACATTCTGTATTTTTTTTTTTTTTTTAATCGTATTTTTGAAACCCTGGGGATTTTTTGAAAATTTCAATCCGAAAAATCAGACCATTTTTTATAAACCGGAAAGACGGGACATAATTTTATAGGTGTGAAAAAACGATAATTACATAGCCGAAAATAATTTAAAAAAAAAGAACGTTTTCCACACGAATGGCACAGGACAATAACGAGGCATACCAAAAATATTACATCTCATAAATATTTTTTTCCTTGATCCATCTTATTGATCATAAATCATTATAATGTACAGCGTCTATATTACTAAATTCAATGTAATATACTTGAACTTGTAAATTGTAATAATAATAAGAATATTATAAAATTTTATTTTGTTAAAATCAGCACCATAATCATTATACCTCTAAAACATGTACCGACATCCTCTTCACGTTCTGAAGAGAACCCCGTACCCATTAATTGTACGGGGTTCTCTTCAGAACATCTGTCAAAAAATCAAACCAAATGATAAGTTCGCAGAGAACAAACAATAAATCTAGTGAACGAATTCAAAAATTCGCCTGAAATCAAAGTGATGCCATATAAAAAAATAAATCAGTGTGGAATTTTATAAAATTAATAGGAACATTTTCTGCGACGGGACATTTTCATGTAGTGACGTCACAAGCCCAAATAATGGATTTATTTATTTGAAAATAAAAAAAACTGTACATTTCTAAAAAATTTTACCAACATTTTCATAATCTTAGTAAAAAACTCTATTCACACGATTTTTTCCAAGTCGTTATGAAGTCCATGCAAGTGGCCTATTCAGGTTTTGAAAGGCGATCTATGTACAATAATTTGGCCAAATGCGCATTTCTTGTTTTTAGATTAATTTAATTTAAATTAATTAATACCCGCATCTGCGGACGTTTACCCCAAACAGTGGGGCAAAGGTCCGCAAAGGCAAGGTTGTCTACCTTTCCTTTTTTTTCCTAAATGGTGCTTATTTCGCTAGTAATAAAATGGTATATTGTAGCACATAAATTAAGATTTCCAGTGAAGCCAAAACCTGCAGGACCTTTTACTTATTGGGTGAGAAAAAAGGTTGAAACCTAAAATTGCGGATCTTTGCCCCACCCTACCTTATGTATCTTTTCTCGGAAGATTTTTTTCAATGTAGATGAGTAAACACAGGCTGATAATTATTGCTTATAAAAATGTGTTTATTTCATATAGTTTAGCGACAGGGAGGGGATGGGAAATCCATGAGGGGGGGGGGGGGGGGGGGAGGGTGAAAGAAGAAACGGGGGGAAAGCGGAAGGGGGGAATGAGAGGAAGGTGGAATTGGTGTGGCAGTCCATCCTCTCTGCCTGAGGGAAATCTGTATTTGTATGTAACTGGATAAACGGAATGGTGATAAAACAGAATGTAAAAAAATGGCTTAGTTATATTGGTTAAATATAAATGGCTTGGTTATGTTTGTTGTTTGTTTTTTCTTTATCTTTATTTTTCATGTCCTATTTTGTGCCTGTCTGTTTTGTCATGAAAACGGTTGATTGAACTTTGTGCTTTAGGTTATTTGAGGAACTAAAGAGTCGCTACGAAGCAGACAAAGGAAGGTTGACAGCCCGCCTGTCAGTGCTGCAGGAGAGCAATGAGCACTTGGAGAGGAAGATTATGGAGCTGAGCTGCGAGAAGCATAAAGTGGAAACCAAGGCCAAGAATGGGGATAAACTAGTCAGGTAAGACTATCTGTTACATCTAAAACGGCTTAAGAATTACAGCTTCAGATGCACTTGGAAATGGACTGTAAATACTAATAATGAAACAAAACAAAGTGGTGTTTGCTGGAATAAGGAACTCCAGTCAAAAATATTATGGCTTTAAAAAATATGTTCATATAGACCAATAAATGCTGATTCTGAATATATAAGTTTTATTAAACAATATTAAACGCAGAGTTTTTAAAAAATTATTAAATAGTCCATCTTAATCGGGTCGTAAAAACACGCCGTCAAGTTGGCATTATTGAAATTTTAGTGGTGACGTCACTGTTCGACGTGTTGTGACTTCACCGTAAAGTCATTGTATGGGAATGTATGATATGACACAAGCCATCTTTTATTTACATACTGTTTATAGAGATTTAGTTGTTGTATCTCTTATTAGTTTATCTCTATTATTAAAAATATTAAAAAGCTACTGCACAAAAAAAATTGTAATGCTTCTTCTAGGGAGAATACTTCGAACAACGGAATTCAAAATGGCGGTAGTTGATCAGCTGATTGCTCGATCCTATAGTAATTTTTCAGGAGTGATGACTTCACATGATTCACCAAACATACGGTGGTTTTCGCGGGGTCTTGAAAAATTAAAACTTTCACAATTATTTTAACTATTAAAACTATCTCTAAAAATAAAAAAAATGCAGTTATTTAAGTTAGAAGGTCATATTTCATTAAAAAAAATAAAAAATTGGACTGGAGTTTTCTATTGGGTGATAATGTGTAGGAAAAACTAGGGAAGCAAGGAAGAAGGATAACCAATCACTTACCACTGAACCTCTGCGAACGAGCGCACAACACAATCACAAATATAGCTTATATTGTTACACCGCGGTACCTCGAGGTAATTATCACCACAACAACACAAATAAGTATAAAATGATGTTGTTAACTTTCGAAATGATCAAAAACTTTCCATGTATTTAGTTCAAAACGAGATTATGAACAACCCACAAGTTGCTTTTAGAAGCTTAGAATAGAATCTTAGAATCTTAGGGTAGGTACGCACTGACCGGTTTGCCGCAACGCGGCTGCCCGTCCGGCTAGCGGCAGGACGCGGTTGCAACTGCGGCCAGCCGGATGGAGGTTAGCCATAGTCGTAACCGGAAAGTGCGGATGAAAACGCTTCGGCTTCTCGATTGATTGGCCCATTCTCAAGATGGACGTTGAAGAAGTCGCATTATATTTACTTGCGCTATATAAAGAAAAAGAAACAAAGAAAAAGGTACTGGGTACATCCTTATTTGCAAACACGAAATTATACTAAACATTTTGAAATATTTTTCGGAGAGCTCAAAAAGCATGAAGACAAGTTTTGAAACACTAGAATGAGTCTGAAATCATTTGAAGAACTTTTAATCATTTTAAGAACCAGTGTAACAAAACATGATAAAAAAAAAAAACAAATAAAAAACGCAAACTACTAGCAACCGCGTAGTGTGTATAGCAACCGTCCGGATGGCCGTCACTCGAGCCGCAGCGCTGCGAGCGACCGCAACGGTATAGCGGCAGCCGCATGACAGTGCGCATAAAAACTAATTTTTCATACATATTTTTGACTGTGGTTAACCAGACGGCTGACCGCATTCCGGCTAACCGCATAGTGCGTAGTTAGCCTTAGGATAGACCCAATTCTTCTTCTGTATTTCATAAAACAAATGCACTCGAATTTGGTATTTTTTCTTGTTCCAAATTCAAAATACTTTTCCAGAAAGATGATGTGGTTAGGAGGGTAGGTACTGCATAAATGACATCCCAGTAGGAACTATGCATATTCTCATTTCAAAACCAAACACCAACAGTATTACATTCATTCATGGACTTATAAATACTTTTACCTACAAATCCCAATGACAGTGGAATTTCTCATCTCAAATTTTGGAATGCTTTCGAGGATTTTTAAATGGGCTACATAGGTATTTCAAATTTTTTAAATTATTGTATGACGATACAATAATTTAAAAATAATACAAGTACGCCCCACGGTTGAATTTGGCAGCCATCTCTGGTCTGGAGCTCCAAAATACCTGAAAAATACCCTCGACTCTGTGCAGAAACGGGCGGTCCGTTTGATAGATTCTCCCATCTTAACAGATGGATTGCAATCTTTAGAGCACAGGCGTCGGGTGGGAATGCTATCCTTGTTCTACCGGTATTACAATGGAAGATGCTCCGAGGAACTAGCATCATTGATCCCTTCGGCACCGGTGCATAGTCGGGAAACACGCCAAACGCGTGCCCAACATTTGTACACAGTTGACATTTGTCACATGAGAACGGGTCGTTTCTTCGACTCGTTCTTGTGTTCAACAGCTCGGCTGTGGAATGATTTGCCGGCCTCTGTGTTTCCTCCTTCCTACAACATGGGTCTCTTCAAGACCAATGTTCATTCCTTCCTCTCCTCAAAAAGACCCTCCACACAGCATCCCAGATGACATGGAGTTAATGTAAAAAAAAAAAAAAAACAAATAATTTAGAAACTAAATAAAATAATCTTTCAGGTGTTTTTAACTAGCGATTTCCGAGCATTGAAGTAAAAAAAGTAGAGGTCATTTTGCTGTCCGATTATATATATTTAAAAAAAAAAACAAAAAATATGTTTTTCAATCACACTTCGCTATTGATCCCACTCCTATGCATGGCAACGGGATCATGTGATGCATACACTGTATCGTGTGTTACCGTGCCGCCGGAACGAGACACAATGCTTATCTACTGACCTGCTGGGCTATAAATGCGCTACTTTGTGACGTTGGGAGATGTGATAGAAAAACATTTTTAATGGTTTTAATTGAAAAACCATATATCTTAAAAAGACAACTACTTAGAATAGTTTACATTGAAAAGATCAGCTTTGTAGCAATTAAGAATTTCCATGTTTTACAGAAAATGTCGCAAGGAGGTGGCGACTCTCAGGAGCGAGCTGGCGGTCACCAAGGCGGCCAGAGACTCGGCCATGCGGCGCACCGGCCACGCCACCAACCTGTGCCGCCAGCTGGCCACTGAGGTGCAGTGGGGGGCGCAGGGGGCTCAGGGGGCCACACCAGGCCAGCAGGCCAGGGCTGAGAAACTTGTAACGATACCCACCTTCATTAATAATATATAGTTCTTCTTTAGTCATTTCTTCATTTCTGATGATTGTGACCAGTGAAGGTTGTAGGTCAAAATACGTAGGGGTTCACCACCATGTTTGATAATTAATTGTGAGGGTTCACCATGTTACGCACTCCCTGAATTTTGGCTTCTTAGAACTAGCCACCATTGATCGTTGCCCCACTCCAATGTAAATTATGACTGGTGTGCAAGCTTCACCCTCTGCATGGTCCTGCGCTGCATGGATAGATTCCAGATGCCTGTGATACTTTATAACTCCAACCTTAACCCTGTAATAATCATAAGTGCGCCCCACGTTTGAATTTGGCAACCACCTCCGGTCTGGAGCTCCAAAATATCTGAAAAATATCCTCGACTCTGTGCAGAAATGAACGGTCTGGATTGCAATTTTAGAGCAAGATTTACTCTACCGGTATTTCAATGGAAGATGCTCTGAGAAACTAGCATCATTGATCCCTTTGGCACCGGTGCATAGTCATGAAGCACTCCAAATGCATGCCCAACATATTTACACGGATAACATTTGTCACACGAGAACGGGTAGTTTCTTCGACTTGTTCTTGTATTCAACAGCTCGACTGTGGAACGATTTGTCGGCCTCTGTGTTTCCTCCTTTCTACAATATGGGTCTCTTCAAGACCAATGTTCATTCCTTCTTCTCCTCAAAAAGACCCTCCACACAGCATCTCAGATGACATAGGCCCTGAGGGAAATTATTTTCCTCAGGGCTTCCTGAGTTGAGTATATGTAAAAAAAAAACAAACACATTGATCAACTTCCTCTGCCTCTCCTTTTTCTTTCTGAATTCTCCTTCTTCTTCTTCAATGGCGCTACAGCCCATTTCGAGTCTTGGCCTCCTTCAAAATAAGCCTCCACCGCCCTCTGTCCTTGGTTGTCGTCTTCCAATCTGCAACATGGAGTAATCCTCTTGCATCCTTCCTGACATCATCCTCCCATAGGTCTAGGTCTGCCCGCCTTTCGTTTACCTCCCGGGAGTCCCGGGTGTCCTGTCAGAAACTTCTTTGGTACTCGTGTGCTTGGCATTCGGTGCACATGTCCGGCCCATCTCAATCTTGAGCCTTAAATGGGTGGAGAGTCTGGGAGCTTGGTAAATATCATAGAGCTCATTATTGTGGCGGATTCTCCATGCCTCTCCCTCTCGCACCGCTCCTAAGATTCTTCAAAGAACCTTTCTTTCGAAGATGTCCAGCTGTTCCGCTGACTTTGCTGTCAGTGTTCCCGCCTCACATCCATAGGCCAAGACTGTTCTAATAATTGTTTTATATAAGGTTATTTTCCTAATGAAGTTTAATTCCGCAGTTGGTGCACAAGGAAGCCATGAAGGAGCTGGACGCTGTGGAGAGCCTGATGAAGGAGCAGGATCGCAAGAAGCAGAGGAGCATCACCAAGATAGCCAGCCTCGAGGACATGCTCCGGGAGAGCAACGCCTCCGTGGAGGCCTTGAGACAACACTTCACTAGAGAAAGGTTAACAAACAATTTAACTACTTCAAACTTTTACAACGTTGGTCCTAACAACACAATCTATCCCACACAATGTACATATTTTGGTGAAACTTCACGAATCACATTTAATATTAATAATAAAAACATTTATTCAACATAATTACAATTTTATACATTTTGTTTAGTTATCATTGTTTCTATTGGCAAAAAAAAGCATAAAAATGCATACAAACTTTGGCGAAAATGCCCGACTACCATTCTATCCTCCCCATCTCCTACCCTTCCCCACTCATCCCCAATTGAGGATGCCATGGCCATCTGCTTTGGGGAGTTGAGAACCTTGTGTAATATAACTTTAAAAAGGTTTTCAATAATTGTTTCAATAAGTACTTAATTGTTTCAATAGGTACTTAATTGTTTCAATAGGTACTTAATTGTTTCAATAGGTACTTAATTGTTTCAATAGGTACTTAATTGTTTCAATAGGTACTTAATTGTTTCAATAGGTACTTAATTGTTTCAATAGGTACTTAATTGTTTCAATAGGTACTTAATTGTTTCAATAGGTACTTAATTGTTTCAATTGGTACTTAATTGTTTCAATTGGTACTTAATTGTTTCAATAGGTACTTAATTGTTTCAATAGGTACTTAATTGTTTCAATAGGTACTTAATTGTTTCAATAGGTACTTAATTGTTTCAATAGGTACTTAATTGTTTCAATAGGTACTTAATTGTTTCAATTGGTACTTAATTGTTTCAATTGGTACTTAATTGTTTCAATAGGTACTTAATTGTTTCAATAGGTACTTGGTTGTTTTAATAGGTACTTAATTGTTTTTTAATGTTTTTAGGTTACACAAATACGGTGCTTCGACCAGCAATTTAGATCAAAGCGTTCCGGAAGATGTCGCCAAGGGAAGGATGCTATCTCGAGATGCCGTAGAAGGTGTAAGAAGCCGGGGTTATCATTCTTCACACATAGTTCCCGCCAAAGGGGGCTTCCTCATACAACGAGATAGCCGATTAAGAAAATCTGAAGATTTATAATAATATATATACACTGAACAGACAATTTAAAGAAATGTGATTTATAACCATTTGAAAGAAAAGTGATGTCAGTAATTTAAATTATAATTGATGTTGAGAGATATGGCTCCGGGCTAGCAAATCCGGAGGTCCTGGTTTCAAAATCCTTGCGCGACAAGTAAATTTTATCTGGTTGATTTGGGTAAATATTTACAAAACAGGGACACGCTTAACACGCGCTTTTTATTTAAAAAATACTTAGTATCAGTTAGATAATAATGAGAAGTAAGTAATTCAGTTTCCGGAAATGGAAAATATTACAAAATAGCTGGTACCCGGCATGCGTTGCTATGCCATTTAATAAAGAAATTGTTTCTCCCTGTGTGTCCTTTCCCATTCGTACCGTTCCCCTTCCGCCTCCCCCTTCCTCACCCGCGTCCCCTACCCCTCTCGCGTTCCCACTCCACTCCCCCCCTTCCCCCGTCCCGCGAACCCCCTGCTGAGTTCCCCTCCCCCCTCCCAGGTTCCCCTTCCCATCCCTGGTGCCCCCTGCCCTCCAACTAACCCCCTACCCGTGTTTCCCTCCCCCCTCCCGCATTCCATTTATTCAGTCCCGGTACATTCACTTTTCAAACAGCTCGCGTGCCTCCTATTGCAATTTTTTTTATCAAATTTCATAATGCCAGAGCTCACCAGTAGTATTTTACAAACCTTGTCTTGACAATAACGAACACAAAACAGAAATAATTATCCAATTTGGTGCAGTCGTTCAGAAGTTATGCGCGTACATCCATTTCAGCGATTCATTTTTATTTATATAGATATTAGTACCTATTTCATTAAAAAAAACAGACAATTTGGCATCTTTTCTTCACGCCATGTTTTGACACGATAATATTAAAATAGTTTTTCGGGCTAGTTTTTTTCTTCTTCTTTTAATTAAACCCAACTAAGAACCTATTTTAGGGTTGTATGTTAATATTTTGGATTAACCCCTGAGGTTATTTGCGATTATGCACATTTTTCGTCATAAACAAAGTGTCACTTTAACAAAAACTTTGTGTTATTTCCGCTTCATAATTAAAGCTCTATAAATGAAACATTTCTGAATGTAGCCAAATACTAAAAACTGTTTTTGAAAGGTTATGAAATAATAAACAATATTATAAACTAGCTGGTCCCGGCATGCGTTGCTATGCCATTTAATAAATAAATTGTTTCTCCCTGAGTGTCCTTTCCCGTTCTTCCCGTTCCCTTTCCGCCTCCCCTTCTTCTCCTGCGTCCTCTTACCCTCTCGCGTTCCCACTCCGTCACCTCCACCTTCCCTCTCCCCACTCCACTCCCCCCCCTTCCCCCGTCCCACGAACCCCCTCCCCCCTCACACGTCCCCTTCCCCTCCCGCGTTCCCCTTCCACCTTCTCCGCCTTCCCTCTTCCCTTTCCCGCTCCCTCGTCCCGTCAACCCTCCTCCCGCGTTCCATATATTCAATCCCAGTACATTCAGTTATTAAACAGCCCTTGTGCCACCTTTTACAATGTTTATTCAAATTTCCATTTTTCATGTATATTAAATTTGGTACCTAACATAGGTACCTATTTAAAATATCTAAAATTCTTGATTCGATTCAAACTATTAGGGGAGTACCTACTTTAAATAAATTTATTAAAGATTTTCAAAAATAGAATCCTGATTGAACAATCAATGTTTTGCAAAATGTCATTCTCAAACACGCGAACTGTCAAACATGCTCATGTTTTCTGAAATTATCCAATTTTCTGCACAATTTTCTTAATTTTTCTCTCCATAAGAACCATCTCCGTACTTTAAGGAATATTCTAAAAAAAGAATTAGCGAAATCGGTTCAGCTGATCTCGAGATTTGCGCTTACCAACACATTTAGCGATTCATTTTTATATTATAGATAAATATTAACATTTGTAAATATTAAAATTTAGAATGCAAACATAAAAAAAATGTAAAAATGACTCACGTGATGTTTTTATGTGAAAACGGTACTAAAATCACGGATTATTTAAAAACCAATACTTATTCCATTATATAAATGTAATACAATTTTGTCACCTCACTTTTTTATCATTTCATACAAAAATATTTAATAAAAATTAACAATGTCCAGCGGCCCGTAGGCGATTTGGCGGGTAAAATAAATGTCAATCGTATGTCTGACAGAATAGGTCTTTTTACGTATTTCTATGGACAACTTGAATAGGAATGTACAGCTTGATTTATTATCGACCTTTTACTTTTTGTTTTAGGGATGTCACTAAAACAATAAGGGAGTTACAACGATTTCTGTGGAGACACACGTGTTGACGTGAAAACACGCTTATTGTACTTGACTGCTATTGTCATTTTAACGCGTACATCTAAAATTTATTAAATATCTCGAAGCCAAATGCAATATTGAAAATTATATTTAAAATAAAAAGCAAACTTCTACAATATCAACATTTTTATTTTGGAATTTTCTTGAATGAAGTACAATAAAATCTTCTAAAACCTAGCCCTACACACTGCAAACTGCAGTGCACTTCAAGGTAATCATTATTTCACCGGACTGCAAACGTAGTCAGCCACGCTATAGTGGTTAAATAAGAGAAGAAAAAACTAACCTTAAACAACAAATCGCGACTTAAAACTTTGACGTCAATGACAATGGCCGCCAAGTGAATAATCGATTTTAATTTCAACGAAATAACTATTAAATAATTCCCATTATTATCTAACGGATATTAAGTGTTTTTGAAATTAAAAGTGCATTTTAAGCCTGTCTCTATTTTGCAAATATTTACCTTAATTCATTTAAAATAATAATTATATATATTTATATATATTCTTTATAAATTATATAATATTCCGGAGTGAAGATACTCTCAGTCTAGTCCTGTTGTAAGACCACCATTCAGAATTGAAATTTTGCTTATATGGTTTTAGCCACGTTTTGTGACCATATCTGAATAGTCAGGTACTTCTCCACCTTCCTCTTCTCTATCTCCTTCCACTCCCAACTACAGTCCCTGGCCAAATTATTAGACGCACTGCAAGATTTCATGTAAAATATTAATTACCAGGTGATATTGTACCGTTTTATTATTTTAGATTGATTTGTTTTTTTTTTTTATTTTTATATTATCCAATTACAAAACAGCATTAATTTAGAAAAGCATAAGTTTATTAAGTTTTAAAGAAAAGTGAAATTAATGTTAGTATAGGTACACCTTTAGCCGCTACCAAAGCTTTAATTCTGCGCGGCATGCTATCAATGCAAGACTGTACTGTCTCCTGCATTTGAGGATGATGATTCCACACATAAATAATCGTTTCTAGGAGCTGGGTTTTGTTGGTAATCACATCTTTAGCCACTTCTCTTTTCATCAGCTCCCACACATTTTTAATCGGGTTCATATCAGGGCTATTACCCGGCCAATCCAACAGAGGGATACTTTTTTCTGCCAAAAAAGCTTCACAGAATTCTCCAACAATTCTTTTAAATAAAAATCAATAATATTGTAGTTTAAATATACCATTATTGCATAAAAACTCTTAAGAAACATAAAATTACAAAAAAAATACAGTGCGTCTAATAATTTGGCCAGGGACTGTACATTCAGCACTCTAACATAACCCAATTGGGGATGCCATGATCCCACTGGCTCCAGATGGTTGGGAGCAGTTGGCAGTTTTTCAATAGGATTGGGAACAACAGCCGCAAGTGGTGGTTTGTCACCAGGGCGATATTGTATCTTCTACTTTGGAATCAAAGTTTGTAGAAAATGCTTTTAACAAGGTTAGCTCATACGGGCCTTTTTAAAAAAAAAAACACGTTGGGCTGCTTTCGAAATTTCGAACGCGTTACTTAGCTTCTGCCTCTTGAATTGCAGTTAATTCAAAACTCTCAGTGGAACATGGACTGCCAGCTATGTCTTGAATTTTTAGCCTATCACCACTCTACCCCTTCGATGAATTAACCTTGTTAAAAGTATTTTCTACGAACCTTGCTCTGGAATGAGATATAGATCATGTTATAAATATTATTTTATTTAAATTATAATATGTAAAGTAGTCTGTACAATAAAATGTTTAAATCATGGACTACCAAGGTTTTCTAGTCACAAAAAATTATCTCATTAACCTTAAGTCTAAAACATATTGTCATTTCGCGTAGCGGAGTAAAATCCAATGTAATTTATAAAAAAATATTATTTTATTGGTGGCTAAAAAATTAAAAAAAACCTTTTTATATACTTATTCTATTTTTACTTACCCAAACTTCCCCCATATCATTCCCCTCCCCACTCCCATAGTCCCACTGGTTTAACCACACAGATATTTTGCGATTATGCTAGTTTTTTTGTCTTAAATAATAAACAATTTTGTCACCTCATTTTTTTACCATTTCATACAAGAATATTTAATAAATATTTAAAAAATTAACAATGTCTAACGGAGCGTAGGCGATTTGGCGGGTGAAAACTGTTTCTACAAAATAAGTCTTTTTTATGTACTTCTATACGACTTTGAATAGAAATGTGAAGCTTAATTCAATATGGATCTTTTACTTTTTATTTTACGGTTGTCACTAGTGACTGTGGGAACACATGTGTTAGCGTGAAAATACACTTATTGTACTTGACTGCTATTGTTATATTGTCGTATAAACACGCATAGAGGTCGGGGTGGTTAAGGCAGTTGGGATTCTTGTGCAGTGTTCATTTATCAAAAAGAGACGTAATGTACTATGTATATCTACCAACATTTATTAGGGCGCTACACAATGTAATTCAGAGCTAGACATCGGAGGGGGCCCCGGCTAGGTGCCAAAATGCACATTAAAGATGGGATTCAGAAAGAAACATTTCCACAAATTACCTAGTGCCTCCATTTTGAAGGGGGCCCAGCTAGATTAAGATGATAGATTTCAAAGGTTTCCGTTAAATAAAATACTGATGATTTCCGTATGTACATTGATGGAACACTGACTCTCGGAAAAATAAAAATCGAAAGCATTTATCGGTTCGCCTTCCCATCTACAAAAAATGTTGCCTGTGGCGCTTTTTTCATAACTAAATATAATTTATAACCCACATCATTCGCCTACACCACACAGGTCTTCAAAGCTTTCCGTATTTGTACTCGTCAGGCCTTTGCACGCACACAGACTGTAATAGGGGTTGGTAAAACACAACCTTGTATACGCCAAATATTGAAATCACTCGCCCTGATAAGAGCTGTTAGCGACACGACCTTGCTATGGTTCCCAAAAATATTTTAAATAACGCCCTGAAAAGGACGGTAGTATACGATATATACGTATTATTGTTGGGGCCGCTGCAATGCTGCAATTTCTCACTGCGGAAGTTTGGCTCAGATGAAAGTCACAGAAGTCGGCAGGAAAAGGCAGCTAGCAGGCGGCAGGGGCAGATCTGTTGAGTGAGAGAATTGAATGGCCCAAGCACGCCCTTTTTTGTTAAGTTGGCGGCCCGACTGCGGCTTTGTCATGGGACAGTTTAGGCAGCTCGTCCGAAACCTCTGCTTTGCCGAATCACCTTTATCGTCGGTACGTTTGAGTTTGCCCGGGTCCTGCTTCTGCTACCTGCTAGTGAACACCATTACATTCATATAGAATATGTGAATTATTTATTAAGAACATAATTATGAATGAAGGGGGACAGACGCTATTAAGTGCCTAGGGCCCCTGGACCTCTAAGTCCGGGAGTTAAACACTTGGGGTCGTTTAGATTAGGGATGTTATGGAGCTCCGTATCCGTAACCGAAACTATCGGATATCCGAAATAAAAAAATATCCGTATCCGTAACCGTAACCGATATAAAAGTTTCGGATAGTTTCGGATAAAGGCGGAGTCTAAATGACAGGTTTGTTTGTTTTGCCCGGCAAAGGCGCCACTTGTCACACAAGCCGCGCGTGCAGGCGGGTATAACAAAATAGTCTCCCCCACACGTAGAGTTCAAAGCGGGATGTGCCCCGCGCATTTCAGGCCGCCGCGCCGCGCAGACTAGTCTCACAGTGAACTGCGCTGTAAACCGTTATCTTAAATCTCAGTCTTTAATTTTCTGCGCGGCGGCCTAAAGTGGCGCGTGGCACGTCCCACTCCGAACTCTACGTGTGGGGGCTACTAATGTCAACCGAATCTTTGTATGATGTCAAAGTCGACTTTCTTTTGTTTACGGTCCCCGGCTACTACATCCACCAATAGGAATCGTTTATTTTTGTTGCATTTCTCTGGTTTGTTCTCATTTGACTTTACATTTCTGACACAACGCGACGCAATAACTAAACGTTAAACTTACCGAGTATTATTTACGAGTATCTACTGGTTTCAAAGTGTTGATTAAATTAATCGTTGTAGTCTTGGCAAGAGGAAAAAATGCGTCCTAAGTCTAGTGTAATTTGGATGTTTTTTGATGAGATTAACGTAGATTTTGCAAAGTGCAAACAGTGCGGTAAAAACTTTTCACGCAAAGGAGGTGGCACTACTTCTCTGAAACTTCATCTGAAAGCAAAACATATGGATAAATATGAAGAACTGTTCGTACTGGAAAAGGACACGCAACAAAAACAACAACCATCTCAACAGCTAACACCTTTACAAGAGTGTAAAAGACAGTTGTTAATAACAGACTCTTTAAAAAATAGAGGTTCCTGGGATGACAGTAACGATAAACAAAAAGAAATTGATCAATTAGTGGCCGAAATGATTGCGTTACAAAACTTGCCATTTAAATTTGTGGAAAGTCTGGGATTTGAAAGATTAATGCAGGCGGCATTACCACGGTATCGTTTAAGAGGTCGGCAGTATTTTACTAATTTACTTTGCACAAATATCTATGGTAAAATGAAATTAAAAGTTCTACAAATACTCAAGCAATTCGAAAATATATCTTTTACTACAGATGTTTGGTCCGAGCCCAGTGCAAATGTTTCATTGCTACTAGGTACCTACATATCACTTAAAGTTACTAAAATAATAGTTGTTTATTTGACTGATTGTAAAAACATAATATAGACTAGAAATAAAAGTCAAATCTTTCTATTTGTATTTTACTTTTATAATTTTAAAATTCTAATATCCGTAACCGAAATTATCCGAAACTAGCGGATAATCCGAAATAATTTCATATCCGTATCCATATCCGAAACCAGTATAATATTATTCCTATATCCGTATCCGTATCCATATCCGAAACTTCATATCCATAACATCCCTAGTTTAGATCTTCGCCCCTATGGCACCGATCCTGATGAAATTTTGTATTCTTACTAAAAGTTATGGCCTGTACAGGAATGAATAAAAAAATCTTCCAAAATAATTATTTTAAATAATTCGTCGTTGTACGTGCGCTATGTAACAACACTTGTGGTCGGTCATAACTTCGGCCCTATGCCACCGATACGGCTGATAATCAGAATCATGATCTGTACACGAGTCAATCAAAAAAACTGCCAAAAGAAGAATTTTTAAAAAAATCATTCATTTTAACACTTGGGGTCGGTCGTCTTAGCACTTGGGGTCGGGTGTTTAAACACTAAGGTTCGGACATAGTTTCGGCCCTATGGCACCGATCCGGCTGAAATTTTGGATTCTTACTAACAATTGTCTGTACAGGAATCAATTACAAAAACTGCTGAAGGAAGAAATAAATAAAAAAATCATTAATTTTATTACTTGGGGTCGGTCGTTTACGCACTTGGGTTCGGACATAGTTTCGGCTCAATGGCGCCGTTCCGGCTGAAATGTTGGATTCTAACTAAGAATCGTGGTGTGTACAGAAATCAATCACAAAAACTGTCAAAAGAAGAATTTAAAAAGAAAATCATTCATTTTAATACTTGGGGTCGGTCGTTTAAGCACTTGGGTTCGGTCATAGTTTCGGCCCTATGACACCTATAGTACTGATATTTTGGATTCTAACTAAGAATCGTGGTCTGTAGAGGAATCAACTATAAAAACTGCTGAAAGAAGAAATAAATAATAAACCATTCATTTTAATACTTGGGGTCGGTCGTTTAAGCACTTGGTTCGGACATAGTTTCGGCCCTATGGCACCGATCCGGCTGAAATTTTGGATTCTAACTTAGAATCGTGGTCTGTACAGGAATCAATCACAAAAACTCTCAAAAGAAGAATTAAAAAAATTAAAAATCATTAATTTTAATACTTTGGGTCGGTCGTTTAAGCACTTAGGTTCGGACATAGTTTCGGCCCTATGGCACCGACCCGGCTAAAGTTTTGGATTCTTACACCTACATGACTGATATTTTGGATTCTTACTAAGAATCGTGGTCTTTACAGGAATCAATCACAAAAACTGTTGAAAGAAGAAATAAATCAAAAATCATTCATTTTAATACTTGGGGTCGGTTGTTTAAGCACTTGGGTTCGGACATAGTTTAGGCCCAATGGCACCGATCCGGCTGAAATGTTGGATTCTAACTAAGAATCGTGGTCTGTACAGGAATCAATCACAAAATCTGCAAAATAAGAAATAAAAAAAAACCTTCATTTTAACCTTTGGGGTCGGCCGTAATTTCGACCCTATGACTGAAATTTTGGATTCTAACTAAGAATCGTGGTCTGTACAGGAATCAATTACAAAAACTGCTGAAAGAAAAAAATAAATAATACATCAATCATTTTATTACTTGGGGTCGGTCTTTTAAGCACTTTGGTTCGGATATAGTTTCGGCACTATGGTACCGATCCGGCTGAAATTTTTGATTCTTACTAAGAATCGTGGTCTGTACAGGAATCAATCACAAAAACAGCCAAAAGAAGAAATTTAAAAAAAATCATGGAGGCGTCTACTAATATCTACAGGAATTACAAAAACTGAAAAAATCGAATTAATATCTATCAGAACCAAAGTGTTGACGAATATCTACAGCTCAAACTGTTGACTAATATCTATGGGAACCAAAGTGTTGACGAATATCTACAGCACTGGCAGAGGTTGGATTTGCAATTATGTATAGCATATTGGAATAACGTAATATTGCGTATGCAGTTTAAAAAACTTAATTTATGTAAGTATGTACGTAAAAATCCCTAATATCGGACTATTGGACACATTTAGCTGATAAGTCCAACCTACGCTCTGTAGATATTAATTCAACCTACGCTCTGTAGATATTAGTCAACACTCTGAAGTTCGTAGATATTAGTTCAACATATGAGCTGTAGATATTCGTCAGACATACAGGCTGTAGATATTAGTATCTGGAGTCAAAATCATTCGTTTAACACTCGGGGTTGGTCGTCTAAGCACTTGGGGTTGGTTGTTTAAACAGATGGGTTCGGACATAGTTTCGGCAAAATTGCACCGATCCGGCTGAAATTTTGGATTCTATCTAAGAATCGTGGTCTGTACAGGAATCAATCACAAAAACTGTCAAAAGAAGAATTAAAAAATCATTCATTTTAATAATTGGGGTCGGTCGTTTAAGCACTTTTGTTCGGATATAGTTTCGGCCCTATGGCACCGATCCGGCTGAAATTTTGGATTCTTGCTAAGAATCGTGGTCTGTACAGGAATCAATCACAAAAACTGCCAAAAGAAGAATTTTTTTAAAAATCTTTCATTTTAACACTTGGGGTCGGTCGTCTTAGCACTTGGGGTCGGTCGTTTAAGCACTTGGGTTCGGACATAGTTTCGGCCCTATGGTACCTATCCGGCTGAAATTTTGGATTCTAACTAAGAATCGTGGTCTGTACAGGAATCAATTACAAAAACTGCTGAAAGAAGAAATAAAAAAAAAAATCATTCAATTTTAACACTTGGGGTCGGTCGTTTAAGCACTTGGGCCCTAAGCGTTTCGGCCCTATGACACCTATAGTACTGATATTTTGGATTCTAACTAAGAATCGTGGTCTGTAGAGGAATCAATTATAAAAACTGCTGAAAGAAGAAATAAATAATAAATCATTCATTTTAATACTTGGGGTCGGTCGTTTAAGCACTTGGGTTCGGACATAGTTTCGGCCCTATGGCACCGATCCGGCTGAAATTTTGGATTCTAACTTAGAATCGTGGTCTGTACAGGAATCAATCCCAAAAATTGTCAATGGAAGAATAAAAAAAAATTAAAAATCATTCATTTTAATACTTTGGGTCAGTCGTTTAAGCACTTAGGTTCGGACACAGTTTCGGCCCTATGGCACCGATCCGGCTGAAGTTTTGGATTCTTACTAAGAATCGTGGTCTGTACAGGAATCAATCACAAAAAGTGTAGAAAGAAGAAATAAATCAAAAATCATTCACTTTAATACTTGGGGTCGGTCTTTTAAGCACTTTGGTTCGGATATAGTTTCGGCCCTATGGCACCGATCCGGCTGAAATTTTGGATTCTTACTAAGAATCGTGGTCTGTACAGGAATCAATTACAAAAACTGCTGAAAGAAGAAATAAATAAAAAAATCATTCATTTTAACACTTGGGGTCGGTCGTTTAAGCACTTGGGTTCGGACATAGTTTCGGCCCTATGGCACCGATCCGGCTGAAGTTTTGGAATCTTACTAAGAATCGTGGTCTGTACAGGAATCAATTACAAAAACTTCTGAAAGAAGAAATAAATAATAAATCAATCATTTTATTACTTGGGGTCGGTCTTTTAAGCACTTGGGGTCGGACATAGTTTCGGCCCTATGGCACCGATCCGGCTGAAATTTTGTATCCTTTGTAAGAATCGTGGTCTGTACAGCAATCAATCACAAAATCTGCCAAATAATAAATTTAAAAAAAACCTTCATTTTAACCCTTGGGGTCGGTCGTAATTTCGGCCCTATGGCTGAAATTTTGGATTCTAACTAAGAATCGTGGTCTGTTCAGGAATCAATTACAAAAACTGCTGAAAGAAGAAATAAATAATAAATCATTCATTTTAATACTTGGGGTCGGTCGTTTAAGCACTTGGGTTCGTACATGGTTTCGGCACTATAGCTGCGATCCGGCTGAAATTTTGGATTCTAACTAAGAATCGTGGTCTATATAGGAATCAATCACTAAAACTGTTGAAAGAAGAAATAAATAAAAAAAACATTCATTTTAATACTAGGGGTCAGTCGTTTAAGCACTTGGGTTCGGACATAGTTTCGACCCTATGGCACCGATCTGGCTGAAATTTTCGAATCTTACAAAGAATCGTGGTCTGTACAGGAATCATTCAATAAAACTGCTAAAAGAAGAATATAAAAAAAATCATTCATTTTAATACTTGGGGTCGGTCGTTTAAGCACTTGAGTTCGGACATAGTTTCGGCCCTATGGTACCGATCCGGCTGAAATTTTGTATTCTTAGTAAGAATGGTGGTCTGTACAGGAATCAATTACAAAAACTGCAGAAAGAAGAAATAAATAATAAATGATTCATTTTAATACTTGGGGTCGGTCGTTTAAGCACTTGGGTTCGGAGACATAGTTTCGGCCCTATGGTACCGATCCGGCTGAAATGTTGGATTCTTACTAAGAATCGTGGTCTGTTCTGGAATCAATTACAAAAACTGCTGAAAGAAGAAATAAATAATAAATCATTCATTTTAATACTTGTGGTCGGTCGTTTAAGCCCTTGGGTTCGGACATAGTTTCGGCACTATAGCAGCGATCCGGCTGAAATTTTGGATTCTTACTAAGAATCGTGGTCTGTATAGGAATCAATCACAAAAACTGTTGAAAGAAGAAATAAATAAAAAAAAACAATTCATTTTAATACTTGGGGTCAGTCGTTTAAGCACTTGGGTTCGGACATAGATTCGGCCCTATGGCATCGATCCGGCTGAAATGTTGGATTCTTACTAAGAATCGTGGTCTGTACAGGAATCAATCACAAAAACTGTCAAAAGAAGAATTAAAAAAAAATTTAAAAATCATTAATTTTAATACTTGTGGTCGGTCGTTTAAACACTTGGGTTCGGACATAGTTTCGGCCTAATGGCACCGATCCGGCTGAAATGTTGGATTCTTACTAAGAATCGTGGTCTGTACAGAAATCAATCACAAAAACTGTCAAAAGAACAATTAAAAAAAATTTAAAAATCATTAATTTTAATACTTGTGGTCGGTCGTTTAAACACTTGGGTTCGGACATAGTTTCGGCTTAATGGCACCGATCCGGCAGAAATGTTGGATTCTTACAAAGAATCGTGGTCTGTATAGGAATCAATCACAAAAACTGTCAAAAGAAGAATTAAAAAATAAATAAAAAATCAGTCATTTTAATACTTGGGGTCGGTCGTTTAAGCACTTGGGTTCGTACATAGTTTCGGCCCTATAGCAGAGATCCGACTGAAATTTTGGATTCTTACTAAGAATCGTGGTCTGTACAGGAATTTATTACAAAAACTGCTGAAAGAAGAAATAAATAAAAAAAATCATTCATTTTAATACTTGTGGTCGGTCGTTTAAACACTTGGGTTCGGACAAAGTTTCCGCCCAATGGCACCGATCCGGCTGAAATGTTGGATTCTTACTAAGAATCGTGGTCTGTACAGGAATCAATCACAAAAACTGTCAAAAGAAGAATTAAAAAATAAACAAAAAATCAGTCATTTTAATACTTGGGGTGGGTCGTTTAAGCACTTGGGTTCGTACATAGTTTCGGCACTATAGCAGCGATCCGGCTGAAATTTTGGATTCTTACTAAGAATCGTGGTCTGTATAGGAATCAATCACAAAAACTGTTGAAAGAAGAAATAAATAATAAATCATTCATTTTAATACTTGGGGTCAGTCGTTTAAGCACTTGGGTTCGGACATAGATTCGGCCCTATGGCACCTATCCGGCTGAAATTTTGGATTCTTACTAAGAATCGTGGTCTGTACAGGAATCAATTACAAAAACTGCTGAAAGAAGAAATAAATAATAAATGATTCATTTTAATACTTGGGGTCGGTCGTTTAAGCACTTGGGTTCGTACATAGTTTCGGCACTATAGCAGCGATCCGGCTGAAATTTTGGATTCTTACTAAGAATCGTGGTCTGTATAGGAATCAATCACAAAAACTGTTGAAAGAAGAAATAAATAAAAAAAACAATTCATTTTAATACTTGGGGTCAGTCGTTTAAGCACTTGGGTTCGGACATAGATTCGGCCCAATGGCACCGATCCGGCTGAAATGTTGGATTCTCACTAAAAATCGTGGTCTGTACAGGAATCAATCACAAAAACTGTCAAAAGAAGAATTAAAAAAAAATTTAAAAATCATTAATTTTAATACTTGTGGTCGGTCGTTTAAACACTTGGGTTCGGACATAGTTTCGGCCCAATGGCACCGATCCGGCAGAAATGTTGGATTCTTACTAAGAATCGTGGTCTGTACAGGAATCAATCACAAAAACTGTCAAAAGAAGAATTAAAAAATAAATAAAAAATTAGTCATTTTAATACTTGGGGTCGGTCGTTTAAGCACTTGGGTTCGTACATAGTTTCGGCCCTATAGCAGAGATCCGACTGAAATTTGGATTCTTACTAAGAATCGTGGTCTGTACAGGAATCAATTACAAAAACTGCAGAAAGAAGAAATAAATAATACATGATTAATTTTAATACTTGGGGTCGGTCGTTCAAGCACTTGGGTTCGGACATAGTTTCGGCCCTATGGCACCGATCCGGCTGAAATGTTGGATTCTTACTAAGAATCGTGGTCTGTACAGGAATCAATTAAAAAATAAACAAAAAATCAGTCATTTTAATACTTGTGGTCGGTCGTTTAAACACTTGGGTTCGGACATAGTTTCGGCCCAATGGCACCGATCCGGCAGAAATGTTGGATTCTTACTAAGAATCGTGGTCTGTACAGGAATCAATCACAAAAACTGTCAAAAGAAGAATTAAAAAATAAATAAAAAATTAGTCATTTTAATACTTGGGGTCGGTCGTTTAAGCACTTGGGTTCGTACATAGTTTCGGCCCAATAGCACCGATCCGGCTGAAATGTTGGATTCTTACTAAGAATCGTGGTCTGTACAGGAATCAATCACAAAAACTGTCAAAAGAAGAATTAAAAAATTAAAAAAAAATCAGCCATTTTAATACTTGGGGTCGGTCGTTTAAGCACTTGGGTTCGTACATAGTTTCGGCCCTATAGCAGAGATCCGACTGAAATTTTGGATTCTTACTAAGAATCGTGGTCTGTACAGGAATTTATTACAAAAACTGCTGAAAGAAGAAATAAATAAAAAAAAATCATTCATTTTAATACTTGTGGTCGGTCATTTAAACACTTGGGTTCGGACATAGTTTCGGCCCAATGGCACCGATCCGGCTGAAATATTGGATTCTTACTAAGAATCGTGGTCTGTACAGGAATCAATCACAAAAACTGTTGAAAGAAGAAATAAATAATAAATCATTCATTTTAATACTTGGGGTCAGTCGTTTAAGCACTTGGGTTCGGACATAGATTCGGCCCTATGGCACCTATCCGGCTGAAATTTTGGATTCTTACTAAGAATCGTGGTCTGTACAGGAATCAATCACAAAAACTGTTGAAAGAAGAAATAAATAATAAATGATTCATTTTAATACTTGGGGTCAGTCGTTTAAGCACTTGGGTTCGGACATAGATTCGGCCCTATGGCACCGATCCGGCTGAAATGTTGGATTCTTACTAAGAATCGTGGTCTGTACAGGAATCAATTAAAAAATAAACAAAAAATCAGTCATTTTAATACTTGGGGTTGGTCGTTTAAGCACTTATGTTCGTACATAATTTCGGCACTATAGCAGCGATCCGGCTGAAATTTTGGATTCTTACTAAGAATCGTGGTCTGTACAGGAATTTATTACAAAAACTGCTGAAAGAAGAAATAAATAAAAAAAATCATTCATTTTAATACTTGTGGTCGGTCATTTAAACACTTGGGTTCGGACATAGTTTCGGCCCAATGGCACCGATCCGGCTGAAATATTGGATTCTTTCTAAGAATCGTGGTCTGTACAGGAATCAATCACAAAAACTGTTGAAAGAAGAAATAAATAATAAATCATTCATTTTAATACTTGGGGTCGGTCGTTAAAGCAATTGGGTTCGTACATAGTTTCGGCACTATAGCAGCGATCCGGCTGAAATTTTGGATTCTTACTAAGAATCGTGGTCTGTATAGGAATCAATCACAAAAACTGTTGAAAGAAGAAATAAATAAAAAAAACAATTCATTTTAATACTTGGGGTCAGTCGTTTAAGCACTTGGGTTCGGACATAGACTCGGCCCTATGGCACCGATCCGGCTGAAATGTTGGATTCTTACTAAGAATCGTGGTCTGTACTGGAATCAATCACAAAAACTGTCAAAAGAAGAATTAAAAAAAATTTAAAAATCATTAATTTTAATACTTGTGGTCGGTCGTTTAAACACTTGGGTTCGGACATAGATTCGGCCCTTTGGCACCTATCCGGCTGAAATTTTGGATTCTTACTAAGAATCGTGGTCTGTACAGGAATCAATTACAAAAACTGCTGAAAGAAGAAATTAATAATAAATCATTCATTTTAATACTTGGGGTCGGTCGTTTAAGCACTTGGGTTCGTACATAGTTTCGGCACTATAGCAGCGATCCGGCTGAAATTTTGGATTCTTACTAAGAATCGTGGTCTGTATAGGAATCAATCACAAAAACTGTTGAAATAAGAAATAAATAAAAAAAAAATTCATTTTAATACTTGGGGTCAGTCGTTTAAGCACTTGGGTTCGGACATAGATTCGTCCCTATTGCACCGATCCGGCTGAAATGTTGGATTCTTACTAAGAATCGTGGTCTGTACAGGAATCAATCACAAAAACTGTCAAAAGAAGAATTAAAAAAAAATTTAAAAATCATTAATTTTAATACTTGTGGTCGGTCGTTTAAACACTTGGGTTCGGACATAGTTTCGGCCCAATGGCACCGATCCGGCTGAAATGTTGGATTCTTACTAAGAATCGTGGTCTGTACAGGAATCAATCACAAAAACTGTCAAAAGAAGAATTAAAAAATAAATAAAAAATCGGTCATTTTAATACTTGGGGTCGGTCGTTTAAGCACTTGGGTTGGTACATAGTTTCGGCCCTATAGCAGAGATCCGACTGAAATTTTGGATTCTTACTAAGAATCGTGGTCTGTACAGGAATTTATTACAAAAACTGCTGAAAGAAGAAATAAATAAAAAAAATCATTCATTTTAATACTTGTGGTCGGTGGTTTAAACACTTGGGTTCGGACATAGTTTCGGCCCAATGGCACCGATCCGGCTGAAATGTTGGATTCTTACTAAGAATCGTGGTCTGTACAGGAATCAATCACAAAAACTGTCAAAAGAAGAATTGAAAAATAAACAAAAAATCAGTCATTTTAATACTTGGGGTCGGTCGTTTAAGCACTTGGGTTCGTACATAGTTTCGGCACTATAGCAGCGATCCGGCTGAAATGTTGGATTCTTACTAAGAATCGTGGTCTGTACAGGAATTTATTACAAAAACTGCTGAAAGAAGAAATAAATAAAAAAAATCATTCATTTTAATACTTGTGGTCGGTCATTTAAACACTTGGGTTCGGACATAGTTTCGGCCCAATGGCACCGATCCGGCTGAAATATTGGATTCTTACTAAGAATCGTGGTCTGTACAGGAATCAATCACAAAAACTGTTGAAAGAAGAAATAAATAATAAATGATTCATTTTAATACTTGGGGTCAGTCGTTTAAGCACTTGGGTTCGGACATAGATTCGGCCCTATGGCACCGATCCGGCTGAAATGTTGGATTCTTACTAAGAATCGTGGTCTGTACAGGAATCAATCACAAAAACTGTCAAAAGAAGAATTAAAAAAAAATTTAAAAATCATTAATTTTAATACTTGTGGTCGGTCGTTTAAACACTTGGGTTCGGACATAGTTTCGGCCCAATGGCACCGATCCGGCTGAAATGTTGGATTCTTACTAAGAATCGTGGTCTGTACAGGAATCAATCACAAAAACTGTCAAAAGAAGAATTAAAAAATAAATAAAAAATCAGTCATTTTAATACTTGGGGTCGGTCGTTTAAGCACTTGGGTTCGTACATAGTTTCGGCCCTATAGCAGATATCCGACTGAAATTTTGGATTCTTACTAAGAATCGTGGTCTGTACAGGAATCAATTACAAAAACTGCAGAAAGAAGAAATAAATAACAAATGATTCATTTTAATACTTGGGGTCGGTCGTTCAAGCACTTGGGTTCGGACATAGTTTCCGCCCTATGGCACTGATCCGGCTGAAATGTTGGATTCTTACTATGAATCGTGGTCTGTACAGGAATCAATTAAAAAATAAACAAAAAATCAGTCATTTTAATACTTGGGGTTGGTCGTTTAAGCACTTGGGTTCGTACATAATTTCGGCACTATAGCAGCGATCCGGCTGAAATTTTGGATTCTTACTAAGAATCGTGGTCTGTATAGGAATCAATCACAAAAACTGTTGAAAGAAGAAATAAATAAAAAAAAAAAAATCATTTATTAAAATAAAAGTATTAACTTGGGGTCAGTCGTTTAAGCACTTGGGTTCGGACATAGATTCGGCCCTATGGCACCGATCCGGCTGAAATGTTGGATTCTTACTAAGAATCGTGGTCTGTACAGGAATCAATCACAAAAACTGTCAAAAGAAGAATTAAAAAATTTAAAAAAAATCAGCCATTTTAATACCCGGGGTCGGTCGTTTAAGCACTTGGGTTCGTACATAGTTTCGGCCCTATAGCAAAGATCCGACTGAAATTTTGGATTCTTACTAAGAATCGTGGTCTGTACAGGAATTTATTACAAAAACTGCTGAAAGAAGAAATAAATAAAAAAAATCATTCATTTTAATACTTGTGGTCGGTCATTTAAACACTTGGGTTCGGACATAGTTTCGGCCCAATGGCACCGATCCGGCTGAAATATTGGATTCTTACTAAGAATCGTGGTCTGTACAGGAATCAATCACAAAAACTGTTGAAAGAAGAAATAAATAATAAATCATTCATTTTAATACTTGGGGTCAGTCGTTTAAGCACTTGGGTTCGGACATAGATTCGGCCCTATGGCACCTATCCGGCTGAAATTTTGGATTCTTACTAAGAATCGTGGTCTGTAAGGAATCAATTACAAAAACTGCTGAAAGAAGAAATAAATAATAAATGATTCATTTTAATACTTGGGGTCGGTCGTTTAAGCACTTGGGTTCGTACATAGTTTCGGCACTATAGCAGCGATCCGGCTGAAATTTTGGATTCTTACTAAGAATCGTGGTCTGTAAGGAATCAATTACAAAAACTGCTGAAAGAAGAAATAAATAATAAATGATTCATTTTAATACTTGGGGTCGGTCGTTTAAGCACTTGGGTTCGTACATAGTTTCGGCACTATAGCAGCGATCGGGCTGAAATTTTGGATTCTTACTAAGAATCGTGGTCTGTATAGGAATCAATCACAAAAACTGTTGAAAGAAGAAATAAATAAAATAAAAAATTCATTTATTAAAATAAAAGTATTAACTTGGGGTCAGTCGTTTAAGCACTTGGGTTCGGACATAGATTCGGCCCTATGGCACCGATCCGGCTGAAATGTTGGATTCTTACTAAGAATCGTGGTCTGTACAGGAATCAATCACAAAAACTGTCAAAAGAAGAATTAAAAAAATTTAAAAATCATTAATTTTAATACTTGTGGTCGGTCGTTTAAACACTTGGGTTCGGACATAGTTTCGGCCCAATGGCACCGATCCGGCTGAAATGTTGGATTCTTACTAAGAATCGTGGTCTGTACAGGAATCAATCACAAAAACTGTCAAAAGAAGAATTAAAAAAAAATTTAAAAATCATTAATTTTAATACTTGTGGTCGGTCGTTTAAACACTTGGGTTCGGACATAGTTTCGGCCCAATGGCACCAATCCGGCTGAAATGTTGGATTCTTACTAAGAATCGTGGTCTGTACAGGAATCAATCACAAAAACTGTCAAAAGAAGAATTAAAAAATAAATAAAAAATCAGTCATTTTAATACTTGGGGTTGGTCGTTTAAGCACTTGGGTTCGTACATAGTTTCGGCCCTATAGCAGAGATCCGACTGAAATTTTGGATTCTTACTAAGAATCGTGGTCTGTACAGGAATCAATTACAAAAACTGCAGAAAGAAGAAATAAATAATAAATGATTCATTTTAATACTTGGGGTCGGTCGTTCAAGCACTTGGGTTCGGACATAGTTTCGGCCCTATGGCACCGATCCGGCTGAAATGTTGGATTCTTACTAAGAATCGTGGTCTGTACAGGAATCAATCACAAAAACTGTTGATAGAAGAAATAAATAATAAATCATTCATTTTAATACTTGTGGTCGGTCGTTTAAACACTTGGGTTCGGACATAGTTTCGGCCCAATGGCACCGATCCGGCTGAAATGTTGGATTCTTACTAAGAATCGTGGTCTGTACAGGAATCAATCACAAAAACTGTCAAAAGAAGAATTAAAAAATAAATAAAAAATTAGTCATTTTAATACTTGGGGTCGGTCGTTTAAGCACTTGGGTTGGTACATAGTTTCGGCCCTATAGCAGAGATCCGACTGAAATTTTGGATTCTTACTAAGAATCGTGGTCTGTACAGGAATTTATTACAAAAACTGCTGAAAGAAGAAATAAATAAAAAAAATCATTCATTTTAATACTTGTGGTCGGTGGTTTAAACACTTGGGTTCGGACATAGTTTCGGCCCAATGGCACCGATCCGGCTGAAATGTTGGATTCTTACTAAGAATCGTGGTCTGTACAGGAATCAATCACAAAAACTGTCAAAAGAAGAATTGAAAAATAAACAAAAAATCAGTCATATTAATACTTGGGGTCGGTCGTTTAAGCACTTGGGTTCGTACATAGTTTCGGCACTATAGCAGCGATCCGGCTGAAATGTTGGATTCTTACTAAGAATCGTGGTCTGTATAGGAATCAATCACAAAAACTGTTGAAAGAAGAAATAAATAAAAAAAAAAACAATTCATTTATTAAAATAAAAGTATTAACTTGGGGTCAGTCGTTTAAGCACTTGGGTTCGGACATAGATTTGGCCCTATGGCACCGATCCGGCTGAAATGTTGGATTCTTACTAAGAATCGTGGTCTGTACAGGAATCAATCACAAAACTGTCAAAAGAAGAATTTAAAAAAATTTAAAAATCATTAATTTTAATACTTGTGGTCGGTCGTTTAAACACTTGGGTTCGGACATAGTTTCGGCCCAATGGCACCGATCCGGCTGAAATGTTGGATTCTTACTAAGAATCGTGGTCTGTACAGGAATCAATCACAAAAACTGTCAAAAGAAGAATTAAAAAAAAATTTAAAAATCATTAATTTTAATACTTGTGGTCGGTCGTTTAAGCACTTGGGTTCGTACATAGTTTCGGCCCTATAGCAGAGATCCGACTGAAATTTTGGATTCTTACTAAGAATCGTGGTCTGTACAGGAATTTATTACAAAAACTGCTGAAAGAAGAAATAAATAAAAAAAATCATTCATTATAATACTTGTGGTCGGTCGTTTAAACACTTGGGTTCGGACATAGTTTCGGCCCAATGGCACCGATCCGGCTGAAATGTTGGATTCTTACTAAGAATCGTGGTCTGTACAGGAATCAATCACAAAAACTCTCAAAAGAAGAATGTAAAAAAAAATTTAAAAATCATTAATTTTAATACTTGTGGTCGGTCGTTTAAACACTTGGGTTCGGACATAGTTTCGGCCCAATGGCACCTATCCGGCTGAAATTTTGGATTCTTACTAAGAATCGTGGTCTGTACAGGAATCAATTACAAAAACTGCTGAAAGAAGAAATAAATAATAAATGATTCATTTTAATACTTGGGGTCGGTCGTTAAAGCACTTGGGTTCGGACATAGATTCGTCCCTATTGCACCGATCCGGCTGAAATGTTGGATTCTTACTAAGAATCGTGGTCTGTACAGGAATCAATCACAAAAACTGTCAAAAGAAGAATTAAAAAAAATTTAAAAATCATTAATTTTAATACTTGTGGTCGGTCGTTTAAACACTTGGGTTCGGACATAGTTTCGGCCCAATGGCACCGATCCGGCTGAAATGTTGGATTCTTACTAAGAATCGTGGTTTGTACAGGAATCAATCACAAAAACTGTCAAAAGAAGAATTAAAAAATAAATAAAAAATCAGTCATTTTAATACTTGGGGTCGGTCGTTTAAGCACTTGGGTTGGTACATAGTTTCGGCCCTATAGCAGAGATCCGACTGAAATTTTGGATT
Source organism: Limnephilus marmoratus (assembly GCA_917880885.1). Lineage (NCBI taxonomy): Eukaryota > Metazoa > Arthropoda > Insecta > Trichoptera > Limnephilidae > Limnephilus > Limnephilus marmoratus. Next base: position 23,662,346 of record OU862928.1, on the reverse strand, counting down.
CTTACTAAGAATCGTGGTCTGTACAGGAATTTATTACAAAAACTGCTGAAAGAAGAAATAAATAAAAAAAATCATTCATTTTAATACTTGTGGTCGGTGGTTTAAACACTTGGGTTCGGACATAGTTTCGGCCCAATGGCACCGATCCGGCTGAAATGTTGGATTCTTACTAAGAATCGTGGTCTGTACAGGAATCAATCACAAAAACTGTCAAAAGAAGAATTGAAAAATAAACAAAAAATCAGTCATTTTAATACTTGGGGTCGGTCGTTTAAGCACTTGGGTTCGTTCATAGTTTCGGCACTATAGCAGCGATCCGGCTGAAATGTTGGATTCTTACTAAGAATCGTGGTCTGTATAGGAATCAATCACAAAAACTGTTGAAAGAAGAAATAAATAAAAAAAAAAACAATTCATTTATTAAAATAAAAGTATTAACTTGGGGTCAGTCGTTTAAGCACTTGGGTTCGGACATAGATTTGGCCCTATGGCACCGATCCGGCTGAAATGTTGGATTCTTACTAAGAATCGTGGTCTGTACAGGAATCAATCACAAAACTGTCAAAAGAAGAATTTAAAAAAATTTAAAAATCATTAATTTTAATACTTGTGGTCGGTCGTTTAAACACTTGGGTTCGGACATAGTTTCGGCCCAATGGCACCGATCCGGCTGAAATGTTGGATTCTTTCTAAGAATCGTGGTCTGTACAGGAATCAATCACAAAAACTGTCAAAAGAAGAATTAAAAAAAAATTTAAAAATCATTAATTTTAATACTTGTGGTCGGTCGTTTAAGCACTTGGGTTCGTACATAGTTTCGGCCCTATAGCAGAGATCCGACTGAAATTTTGGATTCTTACTAAGAATCGTGGTCTGTACCGGAATTTATTACAAAAACTGCTGAAAGAAGAAATAAATAAAAAAAATCATTCATTATAATACTTGTGGTCGGTCGTTTAAACACTTGGGTTCGGACATAGTTTCGGCCCAATGGCACCGATCCGGCTGAAATGTTGGATTCTTACTAAGAATCGTGGTCTGTACAGGAATCAATCACAAAAACTGTCAAAAGAAGAATTGAAAAATAAACAAAAAATCAGTCATTTTAATACTTGGGGTCGGTCGTTTAAGCACTTGGGTTCGTACATAGTTTCGGCACTATAGCAGCGATCCGGCTGAAATGTTGGATTCTTACTAAGAATCGTGGTCTGTATAGGAATCAATCACAAAAACTGTTGAAAGAAGAAATAAATAAAAAAAAACATTTCATTTTAATACTTGGGGTCAGTCGTTTAAGCACTTGGGTTCGGACATAGATTCGTCCCTATGGCACCGATCCGGCTGAAATGTTGGATTCTTACTAAGAATCGTGGTCTGTACAGGAATCAATCACAAAAACTGTCAAAAGAAGAATTAAAAAAAATTTAAAAATCATTAATTTTAATACTTGTGGTCGGTCGTTTAAACACTTGGGTTCGGACATAGATTCGGCCCTTTGGCACCTATCCGGCTGAAATTTTGGATTCTTACTAAGAATCGTGGTCTGTACAGGAATCAATTACAAAAACTGCTGAAAGAAGAAATTAATAATAAATCATTCATTTTAATACTTGGGGTCGGTCGTTTAAGCACTTGGGTTCGTACATAGTTTCGGCACTATAGCAGCGATCCGGCTGAAATTTTGGATTCTTACTAAGAATCGTGGTCTGTATAGGAATCAATCACAAAAACTGTTGAAATAAGAAATAATTAAAAAAAAAACAATTCATTTTAATACTTGGGGTCAGTCGTTTAAGCACTTGGGTTCGGACATAGATTCGTCCCTATTGCACCGATCCGGCTGAAATGTTGGATTCTTACTAAGAATCGTGGTCTGTACAGGAATCAATCACAAAAACTGTCAAAAGAAGAATTAAAAAAAAATTTAAAAATCATTAATTTTAATACTTGTGGTCGGTCGTTTAAACACTTGGGTTCGGACATAGTTTCGGCCCAATGGCACCGATCCGGCTGAAATGTTGGATTCTTACTAAGAATCGTGGTCTCTACAGGAATCAATCACAAAAACTGTCAAAAGAAGAATTAAAAAATAAACAAAAAATCAGTCATTTTAATACTTGGGGTCGGTCGTTTAAGCACTTGGGTTCGTACATAGTTTCGGCACTATAGCAGCGATCCGGCTGAAATGTTGGATTCTTACTAAGAATCGTGGTCTGTATAGGAATCAATCACAAAAACTGTTGAAAGAAGAAATAAATAAAAAAAAACAATTCATTTTAATACTTGGGGTCAGTCGTTTAAGCACTTGGGTTCGGACATAGATTCGTCCCTATGGCACCGATCCGGCTGAAATGTTGGATTCTTACTAAGAATCGTGGTCTGTACAGGAATCAATCACAAAAACTGTCAAAAGAAGAATTAAAAAAAATTTAAAAATCATTAATTTTAATACTTGTGGTCGGTCGTTTAAACACTTGGGTTCGGACATAGATTCGGCCCTTTGGCACCTATCCGGCTGAAATTTTGGATTCTTACTAAGAATCGTGGTCTGTACAGGAATCAATTACAAAAACTGCTGAAAGAAGAAATTAATAATAAATCAGTCATTTTAATACTTGGGGTCGGTCGTTTAAGCACTTGGGTTGGTACATAGTTTCGGCCCTATTGCAGAGATCCGACTGAAATTTTGGATTCTTACTAAGAATCGTGGTCTGTACAGGAATTTATTACAAAAACTGCTGAAAGAAGAAATAAATAAAAAAAATCATTCATTTTAATACTTGTGGTCGGTGGTTTAAACACTTGGGTTCGGACATAGTTTCGGCCCAATGGCACCGATCCGGCTGAAATGTTGGATTCTTACTAAGAATCGTGGTCTGTACAGGAATCAATCACAAAAACTCTCAAAAGAAGAATTTAAAAAAAATTTAAAAATCATTAATTTTAATACTTGTGGTCGGTCGTTTAAACACTTGGGTTCGGACATAGTTTCGGCCCAATGGCACCTATCCGGCTGAAATTTTGGATTCTTACTAAGAATCGTGGTCTGTACAGGAATCAATTACAAAAACTGCTGAAAGAAGAAATAAATAATAAATGATTCATTTTAATACTTGGGGTCGGTCGTTCAAGCACTTGGGTTCGGACATAGTTTCGGCCCTATGGCACCGATCCGGCTGAAATGTTGGATTCTTACTAAGAATCGTGGTCTGTACAGGAATCAATCACAAAAACTCTCAAAGGAAGAATTTAAAAAAAAAATAAAAATCAATTATTTTAATACTTGTGGTCGGTCGTTTAAATACTTGGGTTCGGACATAGTTTCGGCCCAATGGCACCGATCCGGCTGAAATATTGGATTCTTACTAAGAATCGTGGTCTGTACAGGAATCAATCACAAAAACTGTTGAAAGAAGAAATAAATAATAAATCATTCATTTTAATACTTGGGGTCAGTCGTTTAAGCACTTGGGTTCGGACATAGATTCGGCCCTATGGCACCTATCCTGCTGAAATTTTGGATTCTTACGAAGAATCGTGGTCTGTACAGGAATCAATTACAAAAACTGCTGAAAGAAGAAATTAATAATAAATCATTCATTTTAATACTTGGGGTCGGTCGTTTAAGCACTTGGGTTCGTACATAGTTTCGGCACTATAGCAGCGATCCGGCTGAAATTTTGGATTCTTACTAAGAATCGTGGTCTGTATAGGAATCAATCACAAAAACTGTTGAAAGAAGAAATAAATAAAAAAAACAATTCATTTTAATACTTGGGGTCAGTCGTTTAAGCACTTGGGTTCGGACATAGATTCGGCCCTATGGCACCGATCCGGCTGAAATGTTGGATTCTTACTAAGAATCGTGGTCTGTAATAATAATAATAATAATACCTCTATAATAATAATAACAATACCTCTACTAACGTACTCATTTGGCATAATTAAATGGTCCAATACAGATTTAGATAGTTTAGAACGATTAATTAGAACTACGTTAACAAAATTTAATTGCCATCATCCAAATTCAGCTATAGAACGAATTAATTTACCTAGAAATTTAGGAGGTAGAGGTGTTGTCAAAATAACATCTTTGAAACACAATCAGGTAGAAATGCTTAGAAATTTTTTCCATAGGAAAGCTAATAGCTCAGAAATGCACAAAATAATTTGCAAGTCAGATAGAAATATTACACCTTTAAATTTATATTACGAGAATGCCAACATTCTTATAAATACTAACCAGGAATTATTAGATTCCTGGTCAAATAAAATTATTCACGCAAAACACTTCAATTATCTCAACCAAACGTATGTTGACAAACTTTCGTCAAACAAATGGTTGAGTATTGGAGAGTTGAGCGCAGAAATAGAAGGATTTATGCTTGCAATTCAAGATAGAGTCATTAATACTAAAAATTATAGAAAGCATATAATCAAAGATATAAATCAAATTGATGATTTATGTAGAAAATGTTTGGCTTTTCCCGAAACTATAGAACATATTATATCGGGATGTTCTATATTAGCGCCTTCCGAGTATACATTTAGGCACAATCAGGTTTTAAAAATAATTCACCAAAGTTTGGTAATTAAACATAACTTGATTGATTGCCGTAATGTAGTACCTTATTATGAATATGAACCAAATTCATTTATAGAAAATGAATTTTATAAAATATATTATGATAAAACTATACTAACAGACAGAACAATTAGTCATAATAGACCTGATATAGTTTTACATGACAAAATTAAAAAAATAACTTATATCATTGATGTAGCTATTCCAAATTCCTGTAATATTCAAAAAACTGTTTCTGAAAAAATTAGAAAATACACAGATTTAGGAAATGAGATTAAAAGAATTTGGCATTCTCAGACTATAAAAATATTACCATTTGTTATTTCGGCCACTGGCATAATACCTAGGAATCTGATTCAAAATTTAAGCATATTAGATTTGTCAAAGAATTTGTATATAAAAATGCAAAAAGCAGTAATTTTAAATACATGTAGGATTACAAAAGATTTTTTAAATATTTATATTGAGGGATCAGTAGGATTTATAGGTTCAATTAGAAATGCCACAGAGCCGAACCCTCTGATATGAAAATATCTGGAGTCGGTGAATTATATTCCCATTTGGTCTCTAGTAGGTTGACATGTTGTTCTTGTATTGTTTTGTATTTATAATACTTATATAGTGCAATTGCATAACGTGGATTCACCAGATGATCATTTGGGGAAGTGTATGAAAGGGTTTAGTTTTTCCTTCTTTTTTTTTTTTTTTTTTTTTTTTTTTTTTTTTTTTTTTTTTTTTTTTTTTTTTTTTTTTTTTTTTTTTTTTGGGGGAAAATTTAACCCGGACATTTAAATTTGGTGCGTAAAAATAATTGGATAATTTATAAAGCGCCGTTTTTGTGAAAAATCACCTCAAGGGCGCTGTACAATTTATTAGGAATGCTTAGGTTCTAACTGATTTTACTATTTACAAATGGATACAGAAACATACTTACCTGGCAGGTCACTTCCGATAAACACACTTTAATTATAAGTTTATGCTTGGAGAAGATACGGCTTTGCACGCGGAGGACATTACAGTTATACACACTGGACATTGCGTGATTTTACATTATTTGCTACCCTCATCGCTGTTAGTACCTATTACATTTGTGAATAGATTAGTGGCAAAAGTAGAGGTATTTATTTTAAAATACTGGAGAATTTAGGACTATTGGAGATTAGTGGCAAAAGTATAGTTGAAATTTATTTTTAAATACTGGAGAATTTCGGAATCTTTAGGGCTGGAGAATGTTCATGAAATGATCTTCACAAACGCTTACATTATTATTTTTTTTTCTATGTTTTTCAAGGTTAGTTATTTACGGTGTCGCGGGCATTGAAAGTGAAGGTGAAAGATTTTGAGTTTATGGATACGACTGTCTGAAAAGGTGAGTTTTAAGTCTAGCTCTAAATTCCGCCGCGTCTGTGATCATTCTTAAGTCATGTGGCAGTCGTTTCCAGGCTTTAGGTCCTGACACTCCGAAAGCGCGCTCACCGAACTTAGTATCTGGTGTGCGCTTTGGTTCCTTTAACCTTCCGATAGCTGATGACGCTGCTGACCTCAGGGTTGACTGTCGATGATTGGAAATTTCTGGAATACACAATTCCGATAAGTAAGCCGGTGCCATTCCGTTAAGGGACTTAAATACCATCCAGCAGAGCTTAAACTGGATCCTTTCAGGACATTTAAGCCAGTGTAGGTTTTTGAGATGCTCTGAAATATGGGAATATTTTGATACGCCGGTGATAAGTCTTGCCGCAGCGTTGAAAATGGATTGTAATTTGTTAATTTGATATTTTGGAAGACTTGCATATATTCCGTTGCAATAATCTAAACGTGAAACCACATACGAATTTACTAGTAATTTAGTCGCCTCTGTTGGCAGGTTTCTCCTTACTGCTTTAATTTGCCTTAGTTGAAAAAATCCCGTGCTTACGGTTCTGTTCACTTGGGTTTTAAGGGAAAAATCAGCGTCCAGATTGATACCCAGTAGTTTTATACAAGTCTTTGGAGTGATGTCGCTTCCTGAAATGGTTATTGGGGAGTTATCAATGTTATGCTGACGTCTGCTTGTAGCGGTCCAAAGAAACTCAGTCTTTGACGGATTTAGTTTTAATCTATTTGAGGTCATCCAGCGGGTAATTGCTTCTAGACACTCAATTATGCGAGTTTTTAGACTGTCTACTTCCTCTGGTAAGCAGTAAAAGTAAACTTGTTGGTCATCTGCGTAGCAGTGAGATAGAAGGCCAAATGATTCTATTATTTTAGCGACATCATTTGTGAAGAGGATGAAAAGAAGTGGGCCCAGAACAGACCCCTGGGGTACTCCAGATGAAAGGGTTGCATATTTTGATTGGTTTTTCCCTACCTTTACGGCTTGTATACGGTTACCCAAGTACGATGTCAGCCAGCTTTGAACGCCGCCATGTAAACCAAAGGATTCTTCTAATCGTTTAATAAGAAAATCGTGGTCGATTGTATCAAAAGCGGCACTCATGTCCAAGACTGAAAGGAGTGCCAGTTTTCCCGACTCGATAGCAAGAGTTATGTCTGACAAAACACGTAGTAATCCAGTTTCCGTTGAGTGAAACCTTCTATATGCAGATTGGTATTTAGTCAGCAATTCATTTGAGTTTAAGTGATATATTATCTGGGAAGCAGTAATTTTTTCTAAGATTTTGGAAATTAATGGAAGATTTGAAACGGGTCGGTAGTTTGAGAGATCTTCAGCGTCCAATTGCGGTTTTTTTATAAGTGGAGTTACAACATCTGATTTAAGGGGTTTTGGGAAATCTGAGTGACTTATTGAAAAGATGAACTAGAAAGGGAGATATTTCCTTGCAACACTTCTTCAGTAACCACGTTGGAATAGGATCGAGTGAACACTGCTTGTTCGGTGAAGTAAGTATTAATTTCCTTACTTCCTCGATGGTTGTAGGTTTGAAGGCAGAAAAGTTTCCGCTATTGCTTTTAGTAAATTATGGTGGTGGGGCGGAGGCTGTTAGGTCACGTATTGACTTAATTTTGTCAAGAAAAAATTTGGAGAAGGTTTCCGGAGCTATTTCGGTTGTATTTTGCGCCCGTACATCGGCAACGACCGTCTTAATAGAGTTCCACAGACTTCGTGAATTTTGACGCTTTGAATCGATCCTACTTGTCCAATATTCAGATCTTTTCGAGCGAATTAATAGTGCGTACTCTTTTTGAGCCCGTATCCAATCGTCCGTGAAGTAACGCCTGAGTGTCTGTAGGACCTCTCCAATTTACGCATTGATCTCTTCTGGCTCCGACATTCTTCGTCAACCCAGTCATCAGAACTTTGCAGTCGACGAGTTTTTGTTGTAGTTGGAGCATATTTATTTAACAGGAATCAATCACAAAAACTGTCAAAAGAAGAATTAAAAATAAATAAAAAATCAGTCATTTTAATACTTGGGGTCGGTTGTTTAAGCACTTGGGTTCGTACATAGTTTCGGCCCTATAGCAGAGATCCGACTGAAATTTTGGATTCTTATTAATAATCGTGGTCTATACAGGAATCAATCACACAATCTGCCAAAGAAGAAATAAAAAAACCTTCATTTTAACCATTGGGGTCGGTCGTAATTTCGGCCCTATGACTGAAATTTTGGATTCTAACTAAGAATCGTGGTCTGTTCAGGAATCAATTACAAAAACTGCTGAAAGAAGAAATAAATAATAAATCATTCATATAAATACTTGGGATCGGTCGTTTAAGCACTTGGGTTCGGACATAATTTCGGCCCTATGGCACCGATCCGGCTGAAATTTTGTATTCTTAGTAAGAATCGTGGTCTGTTCAGGAATCAATTACAAAAAACTGCTGAAAGACGAAATAAATAATAAATCATTCATTTTAATACTTGGGGTCAGTCGTTTAAGTTCTTGGGTTCGGTCATAGTTTCGGCCCTATGACACCTATAGTACTGATATTTTGGATTCTAACTAAGAATCCTGGTCTGTAGAGGAATGAATTATAAAAACGGCTGAAAGAAGAAATAAATAATAAATCATTCATTTTAATACTTGGGGTCGGTCGTTTAAGCACTTGGTTTCGGACATAGTTTCGGCCCAATGGCACCGATCCGGCTGAAATGTTGGATTCTTACTAAGAATCGTGGTCTGTTCAGGAATCAATCACAAAAACTGTCAAAATAAGAATTAAAAAAATTAAAAAATCATTCATTTTAATACTTGTGGTCGGTCGTTTAAACACTTGGGTTCGGACATAGTTTCGACCCTATGGCACCGATCCGGCTGAAATTTTGGATTCTTACTAAAAATCGTGGTCTGTACAGGAATCAATCACAAAAACTGTCAAAAGAAGAATAAAAAAAAAAACAATCATTAATTTTAATTTTTTTTGGGTTCGGACATAAATGCGGCCCTATTGCACCGATCCGGCTGAAATGTTGGATTCTTACTAAGAATCGTGGTCTGTACAGGAATCAATCACAAAACTGTCAAAAGAAGAATTTAAAAAAAAAATAAAAAATCGGTCATTTTAATACTTGGGGTCGGTCGTTTAAGCACTTGGGTTCGTACATAGTTTCGGCCCTATGGTACCGATCCGGCTGAAATTTTGTATTCTTAGTAAGAATCGTCGTTTGTACAGCAATCAATCAAAAACGGCGAAAAGAAGAAAAAAAAAATCATTGATTTTAACACTTGGGGTCGGTCGTCTTAGCACTTTGTTGTTTAAACAGTTGGGTTCGGACAAAGTTCTGCCCTATGGCACCGATCAAGCTGAAATTTTGTATTCTTATTAAGAATCGTGGTCTGTACAGGAATCAATCACAAAATCTGCCAAAGAAGAAATAAAAAACCTTCATTTTAACCCTTGGGGTCGGTCGTAATTTCGGCCCTATGACTGAAATTTTGGAATCTAACTAAGAATCGTGGTCTGTTCAGGAATCAATTACAAAAAACTGCTGAAAGAAGAAATAAATAATAAATCATTCATTTTATTACTTGGGGTCGGTTGTTTAAGCACTTGGTTTCGGACATAGTTTCGGCCCTATGGTACCGATCCGGCTGAAATTTTGTATTCTTAGTAAGAATCGTCGTCTGTACAGCAATCAATCACAAAAACGGCGAAAAGAAGAAGAAAAAAAAATCATTGATTTTAACACTTGGGGTCGGTCGTCTTAGCACTTTGTTGTTTAAACAGTTGGGTTCGGACAAAGTTCGGCCCTATGGCACCGATCAAGCTGAAATTTTGAATTCTTATTAAGAATCGTGGTCTGTACAGGAATCAATCACAAAATCTGCCAAAGAAGTAATAAAAAACCTTCATTTTAACCCTTGGGGTCGGTCGTAATTTCGGCCCTATGACTGAAATTTTGGAATCTAACTAAGAATCGTGGTCTGTTCAGGAATCAATTACAAAAAACTGCTGAAAGAAGAAATAAATAATAAATCATTCATTTTATTACTTGGGGTCGGTCGTTTAAGCACTTGGTTTCGGACATAGTTTCGGCCCAATGGCACCGATCCGGCAGAAATGTTGGATTCTTACTAAGAATCGTGGTCTGTACATGAATCAATCACAAAAACTGTCAAAAGAAGAATAAAAAAAAAACAATCATTAATTTTAAAACTTGGAGTCGGTCAAACGACCGACCCCAAGAATATCATGCTTAAACAAGCACTTGAGTTCGGACATAGTTTCGGCCCTATGGTACCGATCCGGCTGAAATGTTCGAATCTTACAAAGAATCGTGGACTGTACAGGAATCATTCAATAAAACTGCTAAAAGAAGAAACAAAAAAAATATCATTCATTTTAATACTTGGGGTCAGTCGTTTAAGCACTTGGGTTCGGAAATAAATGCGGCCCTATTGCACCGATCCGGCTGAAATGTTGGATTCTTACTAAGAATCGTGGTCTGTTCAGGAATTAATTACAAAAACTGCTGAAAGAAGAAATAAATAAAAAAAACCATTCATTTTAACACTTGGGGTCGGTCGTCTTAGCACTTTGTTGTTTAAACAGTTGGGTTCGGACAAAGTTCGGCCCTATGGCACCGATCAAGCTGAAATTTTGTATTCTTATTAAGAATCGTGGTCTGTACAGGAATCAATCACAAAATCTGCCAAAGAAGTAATAAAAAACCTTCATTTTAACCCTTGGGGTCGGTCGTAATTTCGGCCTTATGACTGAAATTTTGGAATCTAACTAAGAATCGTGGTCTGTTCAGGAATCAATTACAAAAAACTGCTGAAAGAAGAAATAAATAATAAATCATTCATTTTATTACTTGGGGTCGGTCGTTTAAGCACTTGGTTTCGGACATAGTTTCGGCCCAATGGCACCGATCCGGCAGAAATGTTGGATTCTTACTAAGAATCGTGGTCTGTACATGAATCAATCACAAAAACTGTCAAAAGAAGAATAAAAAAAAAACAATCATTAATTTTAATACTTGGAGTCGGTCAAACGACCGACCCCAAGAATATCATGCTTAAACAAGCACTTGAGTTCAGACATAGTTTCGGCCCTATGGTACCGATCCGGCTGAAATGTTCGAATCTTACAAAGAATCGTGGACTGTACAGGAATCATTCAATAAAACTGCTAAAAGAAGAAACAAAAAAAATATCATTCATTTTAATACTTGGGGTCAGTCGTTTAAGCACTTGGGTTCGGACATAAATGCGGCCCTATTGCACCGATCCGGCTGAAATGTTGGATTCTTACTAAGAATCGTGGTCTGTACAGGAATCAATCACAAAAACTGTCAAAAGAAGAATTAAAAAATAAATAAAAAATCGGTCATTTTAATACTTGGGGTCGGTCGTTTAAGCACTTGGGTTCGTACATAGTTTCGGCCCTATGGTACCGATCCGGCTGAAATTTTGTATTCTTAGTAAGAATCGTCGTCGGTACAGCAATCAATCACAAAAACGGCGAAAAGAAGAAGAAAAAAAAATCATTGATTTTAACACTTGGGGTCGGTCGTCTTAGCACTTTGTTGTTTAAACAGTTGGGTTCGGACAAAGTTCGGCCCTATGGCACCGATCAAGCTGAAATTTTGTATTCTTATTAAGAATCGTGGTCTGTACAGGAATCAATCACAAAATCTGCCAAAGAAGTAATAAAAAACCTTCATTTTAACCCTTGGGGTCGGTCGTAATTTCGGCCCTATGACTGAAATTTTGGAATCTAACTAAGAATCGTGGTCTGTTCAGGAATCAATTACAAAAAACTGCTGAAAGAAGAAATAAATAATAAATCTTTCATTTTATTACTTGGGGTCGGTCGTTTAAGCACTTGGTTTCGGACATAGTTTCGGCCCAATGGCACCGATCCGGCAGAAATGTTGGATTCTTACTAAGAATCGTGGTCTGTACATGAATCAATCACAAAAACTGTCAAAAGAAGAATAAAAAAAAAACAATCATTAATTTTAATACTTGGAGTCGGTCAAACGACCGACCCCAAGAATATCATGCTTAAACAAGCACTTGAGTTCGGACATAGTTTCGGCCCTATGGTATCGATCCGGCTGAAATGTTCGAATCTTACAAAGAATCGTGGACTGTACAGGAATCATTCAATAAAACTGCTAAAAGAAGAAACAAAAAAAATATCATTCATTTTAATACTTGGGGTCAGTCGTTTAAGCACTTGGGTTCGGACATAAATGCGGCCCTATTGCACCGATCCGGCTGAAATGTTGGATTCTTACTAAGAATCGTGGTCTGTACAGGAATCAATCACAAAAACTGTCAAAAGAAGAATTAAAAAATAAATAAAAAATCGGTCATTTTAATACTTGGGGTCGGTCGTTTAAGCACTTGGGTTCGTACATAGTTTCGGCCCTATAGCAGAGATCCGGCTGAAATTTTGGATTCTTACTAAGAATCGTGGTCTGTTCAGGAATTAATTACAAAAACTGCTGAAAGAAGAAATAAATAAAAAAACCATTCATTTTAATACTTGGGGTCAGTCGTTTAAGCACTTGGGTTCGGACATGGATTCGGCCCTATGGCACCTATCCGGCTGAAATTTTGGATTCTTACTAAGAATCGTGGTCTGTACAGGAATCAATCACAAAAACTGTCAAAAGAAGAATTAAAAAATAAATAAAAAATCGGTCATTTTAATACTTGGGGTCGGTCGTTTAAGCACTTGGGTTCGTACATAGTTTCGGCACTATAGCAGCCATCCGGCTGATATTTTGGATTCTTACTAAGAATCGTGGTCTGTATAGGAATCAATCACAAAAACTGTTGAAAGAAGAAATAAATAAAAAAAAACAATTCATTTTAATACTTGGGGTCAGTCGTTTAAGCACTTGGGTTCGGACATAGATTCGGCCCTATGGCACCGATCCGGCTGAAATGTTGGATTCTTACTAAGAATCGTGGTCTGAACAGGAATCAATCACAAAAACTGTCAAAAGAAGAATTAAAAAATAAATAAAAAATCAGACATTTTAATACTTGGGGTCGGTCGTTTAAGCACTTGGGTTCGTACATTGTTTCGGCCCTATAGCAGAGATCCGGCTGAAATTTTGGATTCTTACTAAGAATCGTGGTTTGTTCAGGAATTCATTACAAAAACTGCTGAAAGAAGAAATAAATAAAAAAACCATTTATTTATTTATTTATTTATTATTAATTTCAATAGCAAAGTTTGTACATGTATGTATAATGTATCGTATAAGTATAGATCCATTTTTTTTTTCACAGACCTCCTCACTAGGATTTCCTGTTCTGAGGTGGCCTGTAGTTTTTTAAAATATTTGTATTTGGTTATGGATTGACTTTATATCGGATTCATGATGTTTGTAATTTTATTATCACTTTGATCTCTCAGCCATGTTTTTATTTTTGTTTTAAATATGTTAATTTCCTTTATATTTTTGATTTGATCTGGTAGAGCATTGTATTATTTCATAGCATGGAATTTATTATTTCTCTGTCCAAAAGATGTGTTCAAACTGGGAGTAACCAGGATGTTATTGCTTACTGCCCTGGTTGAGTATTTATGTTGGGTAGTGGAGTATTCATATATGTTTTTTTTCAGTTTAAATAAAATATTTTTTGAATAAAGTTTCTGTACATTCATTTTAATACTTGGGGTCAGTCGTTTAAGCACTTGGGTGCGGACATAGATTCGGCCCTATGGCACCTATCCGGCTGAAATTTTATATTCTTACTAAGAATCGTGGTCTGTACAGGAATCAATTACAAAAACTGCTGAAAGAAGAAATAAATAATAAATCATTCATTTTAATACTTGGGGTCGGTCGTTTAAGCACTTGGGTTCGTACATAGTTTCGGCACTATAGCAGCGATCCGGCTGAAATTTTGGATTCTTACTAAGAATCGTGGTCTGTATAGGAATCAATCACAAAAACTGTTGAAAGAAGAAATAAATAAAAAAAACAATTCATTTTAATACTTGGGGTCAGTCGTTTAAGCACTTGGGTTCGGACATAGATTCGGCCCTATGGCACCGATCCGGCTGAAATTTTGGATTCTAACTAAGAATCGTGGTCTGTACAGGAATCAATTACAAAAACTGCTGAAAGAAGAAATAAATAAAAAAAATCATTCATTTTAACACTTGGGGTCGGTTGTTTAAGCACTTGGGTTCGGACATAGTTTCGGCCCAATGGCACCGATCCGGCTGAAATGTTGGATTTTTACTAAGAATCGTGGTCTGTACAGGAATCAATTACAAAAAACTGCTGAAAGAAGAAATAAATAATAAATCATTCATTTTAATACTTGGGGTCGGTCGTTTAAGCACTTGATTTCGTACATAGTTTCGGCCCTATAGCAGAGATCCGGCTGAAATTTTGGATTCTTACTAAGAGTCGTGGTCTGTACAGGAATCAATCACGAAAACTGTTGAATGAAGAAATAAATCACTTGGTATCGGACATAGTTTCGGCCCAATGGCACCGATCCTGCTGAAATGTTGGATTCTTACTAAGAATCGTGGTCTGTACAGGAATCAATCACAAAAACTGTCAAAAGAAGAATTCAAAAATAAATAAAAAATCAGTCATTTTAATACTTGGGGTCGGTCGTTTAAGCACTTGGGTTCGTACATAGTTTCGGCCCTATGGCACCGATCCGGCTGAAATTTTCGAATCTTACAAAGAATCGTGGACTGTACAGGAATCATTCAATAAAACTGCTAAAAGAAGAAACAAAAAAAAATATCATTCATTTTATTACTTGGGGTCAGTCGTTTAAGCACCTGGGTTCGGACATAAATGCGGCCCTATGGCACCGATCCGGCTGAAATTTTGGATTCTTACTAAGAATCGTGGTCTGTACAGGAATCAATCACAAAAACTGTCAAAAGAAGAATTAAAAAATAAATAAAAAATCGGTCATTTTAATACTTGGGGTCGGTCGTTTAAGCACTTGGGTTCGTACATAGTTTCGGCCCTATAGCAGAGATCCGGCTGAAATTTTGGATTCTTACTAAGAATCGTGGTCTGTTCAGGAATTAATTACAAAAACTGCTGAAAGAAGAAATAAATAAAAAAACCATTCATTTTAATACTTGGGGTCAGACGTTTAAGCACTTGGGTTCGGACATAGATTCGGCCCTATGGCACCGATCCGGCTGAAATGTTGGATTCTTACTAAGAATCGTGGTCTGTACAGGAATCAATCACAAAAACTGTCAAAAGAAGAATTAAAAAAAAAATTAAAAATCATTAATTTTAATACTTGTGGTCGGTCGTTTAAACACTTGGGTTCGGACATAGTTTCGGCCCAATGGCACCGATCCGGCTGAAATTTTGGATTCTTACTAAGAATCGTGGTCTGTACAGGAATCAATCACAAAAACTGTCAAAATAAGAATTAAAAAAAAAAAAATCATTCATTTTAATACTTGGGGTCGGTCAAACGACCGACCCCAAGAATATCATGCTTAAACAAGCACTTGAGTTCGGACATAGTTTCGGCCCTATGGTACCGATCCGGCTGAAATGTTCGAATCTTACAAAGAATCGTGGACTGTACACTGCTAAAAACTGCTAAAAGAAGAAACAAAAAAAAAATCATTCATTTTAATACTTGGGGTCAGTCGTTTAAGCACTTGGGTTCGGACATAAATGCGGCCCTATGGCACCGATCCGGCTGAAATTTTGGATTCTTACTAAGAATCGTGGTCTGTACAGGAATCAATTACAAAAACTGCTGAAAGAAGTAATAAATAAAAAAAATCATTCATTTTAACACTTGGGGTCGGTTGTTTAAGCACTTGGGTTCGGACATAGTTTCGGCCCAATGGCACCGATCCGGCTGAAATGTTGGATTCTTACTAAGAATCGTGGTCTGTACAGGAATCAATCACAAAAACTGTCAAAAGAAGAATTAAAAAATAAATAAAAAATCAGTCATTTTAATACTTGGGGTCGGTCGTTTAAGCACTTGGGTTCGTACATAGTTTCGGCCCTATAGCAGAGATCCGGCTGAAATTTTGGATTCTTACTAAGAATCGTGGTCTGTATAGGAATCAATCACAAAAACTGTTGAAAGAAGAAATAAATAAATAAAAACAATTCATTTTAATACTTGGGGTCAGTCGTTTAAGCACTTGGGTTCGGACATAGAATCGGCCCTATGGCACCGATCCGGCTGAAATGTTGGATTCTTACTAAGAATCGTGGTCTGTACAGGAATTAATCACAAAAACTGTCAAAAGAAGAATTAAAAAAAAAAAATCATTCATTTTAATACTTGGGGTCGGTCAAACGACCGACCCCAAGAATATCATGCTTAAACAAGCACTTGAGTTCGGACATAGTTTCGGCCCAATGGTACCGATCCGGCTGAAATGTTCGAATCTTACAAAGAATCGTGGACTGTACACTGCTAAAAACTGCTACTTGGGGTCAGACGTTTAAGCACTTGGGTTCGGACATAGATTCGGCCCTATGGCACCGATCCGGCTGAAATGTTGGATTCTTACTAAGAATCGTGGTCTGTACAGGAATCAATCACAAAAACTGTCAAAAGAAGAATTAAAAAAAAATTAAAAATCATTAATTTTAATACTTGTGGTCGGTCGTTTGAACACTTGGGTTCGGACATAGTTTCGGCCCAATGGCACCGATCCGGCTGAAATTTTGGATTCTTACTAAGAATCGTGGTCTGTACAGGAATCAATCACAAAAACTGTCAAAATAAGAATTAAAAAAATTAAAAAATCATTCATTTTAATACTTGTGGTTGGTCGTTTAAACATTTGGGTTCGGACATAGTTTCGATCCAATGGCACCGATCCGGCTAAAATTTTGGATTCTTACTAAAATCACAAAAACTGTCAAAAGAAGAATTAAAAACTAAATAAAAAATCGGTCATTTTAATACTTGGGGTCGGTCGTTTAAGCACTTGGGTTCGTACATAGTTTCGGCCCTATAGCAGAGAATCGTGGTCTGTTCAGGAATTAATTACAAAAACTGTTGAAAGAAGAAATAAATAAAAAAAATCATTCATTTTAACACTTGGGGTCGGTCGTTTAAGCACTTGGTTTCGAACATAGTTTCGGCCAAATGGCACCGATCCGGCTGAAATGTTGGATTCTTACTAAGAATCGTGGTCTGTACAGGAATTAATCACAAAATCTGTCAAAAGAAGAATTTAAAAAATTTAAAAATCATTCATTTTGTTACTTGTGGTCGGTCGTTTAAACTTTTGGGATCGGACATATTTTCAGCCCTATGGCACCGACCCCGCTGAAATTTTGGATTCTTACTAAGAGTCGTGGTCTGTACAGGAATCAATCACGAAAACTGTTGAAAGAAGAAATAAATAAAAAAAACCATTCATTTTAATACTTGGGGTCAGTCGTTTAAGCACTTGGGTTCGGACATGGATTCGGCCCTATGGCACCAATCCGGCTGAAATTTTGGATTCTTACTAAGAATCGTGGTCTGTACAGGAATCAATTACAAAAACTGCTGAAGGAAGAAATAAATAATAAATCATTCATTTTAATACTTGGGGTCGGTCGTTTAAGCACTTGGGTTCGGACATAGTTTCGGCACTATAGCAGCCATCCGGCTGATATTTTGGATTCTTACTAAGAATCGTGGTCTGTATAGGAATCAATCACAAAAACTGTTGAAAGAAGAAATAAATTTAAAAAAAAATTCGTTTTAATACTTGGGGTCAGTCGTTTACGCACTTGGGTTCAGACATAGATTCGGCCCTATGGCACCGATCCGGCTGAAATGTTGGATTCTTACTAAGAATCGTGGTCTGTACAGGAATCAATAAAAAAAACTGTCAAAAGAAGAATTAAAAAAAAAATTTAAAATCATTAATTTTAATACTTGTGGTCGGTCGTTTAAGCACTTGGGTTCGTACATAGTTTCGGCACTATAGCAGCGATCCGGCTGAAATTTTGGATTCTTACCAAGAATCGTGGTCTGTATAGGAATCAATCACAAAAACTGTTGAAAGAAGAAATAAATAAAAAAAATCAATTCATTTTAATACTTGGGGTCAGTCGTTTAAGCACTGTGGTTCGGACATAGATTCGGCCCTATCGCACCGATCCGGCTGAAATTTTGGATTCTAACTAAGAATCGTGGTCTGTACAGGAATCAATTACAAAAACTGCTGAAAGAAGAAATAAATAAAAAAAATCATTCATTTTAACACTTGGGGTCGGTTGTTTAAGCACTTGGGTTCGGACATAGTTTCGGCCCAATGGCACCGATCCGGCTGAAATGTTGGATTCTTACTAAGAATCGTGGTCTGTACAGGAATCAATTACAAAAAACTGCTGAAAGAAGAAATAAATAATAAATCATTCATTTTAATACTTGGGGTCGGTCGTTTAAGCACTTGATTTCGTACATAGTTTCGGCCCTATAGCAGAGATCCGGCTGAAATTTTGGATTCTTACTAAGAGTCGTGGTCTGTACAGGAATCAATCACGAAAACTGTTGAATGAAGAAATAAATCACTTGGTTTCGGACATAGTTTCGGCCCAATGGCACCGATCCGGCTGAAATGTTGGATTCTTACTAAGAATCGTGGTTTGTACATGAATCAATCACAAAAACTGTCAAAAGAAGAATTAAAAAAAATTAAAAAATCATTCATTTTAATACTTGTGGTCGGTCGTTTAAACACTTGGGTTCGGACATAGTTTCGGCCCTATGGCACCGATCCCGCTGAAATTTTCGAATCATACAAAGAATCGTGGACTGTACAGGAATCATTCAATAAAACTGCTAAAAGAAGAAACAAAAAAAAAATCATTCATTTTAATACTTGGGGTCAGTCGTTTAAGCACTTGGGTTCGGACATAAATGCGGCCCTATGGCACCGATCCGGCTGAAATTTTGGATTCTTACTAAGAATCGTGGTCTGTACAGGAATCAATCACAAAAACTGTCAAAAGAAGAATTAAAAAATAAATAAAAAATCAGTCATTTTAATACTTGGGGTCGGTCGTTTAAGCACTTGGGTTCGTACATAGTTTCGGCCCTATGGCACCGATCCGGCTGAAATTTTCGAATCTTACAAAGAATCGTGGACTGTACAGGAATCATTCAATAAAACTGCTAAAAGAAGAAACAAAAAAAATACCATTCATTTTAATACTTGGGGTCAGTCGTTTAAGCACTTGGGTTCGGACATAAATGCGGCCCTATGGCACCGATCCGGCTGAAATTTTGGATTCTTACTAAGAATCGTGGTCTGTACAGGAATCAATCACAAAAACTGTCAAAAGAAGAATTAAAAAATAAATAAAAAATCAGTCATTTTAATACTTGTGGTCGGTCGTTTAAGCACTTGGGTTCGTACATAGTTTCGGCACTATAGCAGCGATCCGGCTGAAATTTTGGATTCTTACCAAGAATCGTGGTCTGTATAGGAATCAATCACAAAAACTGTTGAAAGAAGAAATAAATAAAAAAAATCAATTCATTTTAATACTTGGGGTCAGTCGTTTAAGCACTGTGGTTCGGACATAGATTCGGCCCTATCGCACCGATCCGGCTGAAATTTTGGATTCTAACTAAGAATCGTGGTCTGTACAGGAATCAATTACAAAAACTGCTGAAAGAAGAAATAAATAAAAAAAATCATTCATTTTAACACTTGGGGTCGGTTGTTTAAGCACTTGGGTTCGGACATAGTTTCGGCCCAATGGCACCGATCCGGCTGAAATGTTGGATTCTTACTAAGAATCGTGGTCTGTACAGGAATCAATTACAAAAAACTGCTGAAAGAAGAAATAAATAATAAATCATTCATTTTAATACTTGGGGTCGGTCGTTTAAGCACTTGATTTCGTACATAGTTTCGGCCCTATAGCAGAGATCCGGCTGAAATTTTGGATTCTTACTAAGAGTCGTGGTCTGTACAGGAATCAATCACGAAAACTGTTGAATGAAGAAATAAATCACTTGGTTTCGGACATAGTTTCGGCCCAATGGCACCGATCCGGCTGAAATGTTGGATTCTTACTAAGAATCGTGGTTTGTACATGAATCAATCACAAAAACTGTCAAAAGAAGAATTAAAAAAAATTAAAAAATCATTCATTTTAATACTTGTGGTCGGTCGTTTAAACACTTGGGTTCGGACATAGTTTCGGCCCTATGGCACCGATCCCGCTGAAATTTTCGAATCATACAAAGAAT
This sequence comes from Limnephilus marmoratus, assembly GCA_917880885.1. Classification (NCBI taxonomy): domain Eukaryota; kingdom Metazoa; phylum Arthropoda; class Insecta; order Trichoptera; family Limnephilidae; genus Limnephilus; species Limnephilus marmoratus. Next base: position 23,642,113 of record OU862928.1, on the reverse strand, counting down.
CGTGGACTGTACAGGAATCATTCAATAAAACTGCTAAAAGAAGAAACAAAAAAAAAATCATTCATTTTAATACTTGGGGTCAGTCGTTTAAGCACTTGGGTTCGGACATAAATGCGGCCCTATGGCACCGATCCGGCTGAAATTTTGGATTCTTACTAAGAATCGTGGTCTGTACAGGAATCAATCACAAAAACTGTCAAAAGAAGAATTAAAAAATAAATAAAAAATCAGTCATTTTAATACTTGGGGTCGGTCGTTTAAGCACTTGGGTTCGTACATAGTTTCGGCCCTATGGCACCGATCCGGCTGAAATTTTCGAATCTTACAAAGAATCGTGGACTGTACAGGAATCATTCAATAAAACTGCTAAATGAAGAAACAAAAAAAATACCATTCATTTTAATACTTGGGGTCAGTCGTTTAAGCACTTGGGTTCGGACATAAATGCGGCCCTATGGCACCGATCCGGCTGAAATTTTGGATTCTTACTAAGAATCGTGGTCTGTACAGGAATCAATCACAAAAACTGTCAAAATAAGAATTAAAAAAATTAAAAAATCATTCATTTTAATACTTGTGGTTGGTCGTTTAAACATTTGGGTTCAGACATAGTTTCGATCCTATGGCACCGATCCGGCTAAAATTTTGGATTCGTACTAAAAATTGTGGTCTGTACAGGAATCAATCACAAAAACTGTCAAAAGAAGAATTAAAAAAAAAAATCATTCATTTTAATACTTGGGGTCGGTCAAACGACCGACCCCAAGAATATCATGCTTAAACAAGCACTTGAGTTCGGACATAGTTTCGGCCCAATGGTACCGATCCGGCTGAAATGTTCGAATCTTACAAAGAATCGTGGACTGTACACTGCTAAAAACTGCTAAAAGAAGAAACAAAAAAATATCATTCATTTTAATACTTGGGGTCAGTCGTTTAAGCACTTGGGTTCGGACATAGATTAGGCCCTATGGCACCGATCTGGCTGAAATGTTCGAATCTTACAAAGAATCGTTGACTGTACACTGCTAAAAACTGCTAAAAGAAGAAACAAAAAAAAATATCATTCATTTTAATACTTGGGGTCAGTCGTTTAAGCACTTGGGTTCGGACATAGATTCGGCCCTATGGCACCGATCTGGCTGAAATTTTCGAATCTTACAAAGAATCGTGGACTGTACAGGAATCAATCACAAAAACTGTCAAAAGAAGAATTAAAAAATAAATAAAAAATCGGTCATTTTAATACTTGGGGTCGGTCGTTTAAGCACTTGGGTTCGTACATAGTTTCGGCCCTATTGCAGAGATCCGGCTGAAATTTTGGATTCTTACTAAGAATCGTGGTCTGTTCAGGATTTAATTACAAAACCTGCTGAAAGAAGAAATAAATAAAAAAACCATTCATTTTAATACTTGGGGTCAGTCGTTTAAGCACTTGGGTTCGGACATGGATTCGGCCCTATGTCACCAATCCGGCTGAAATTTTGGATTCTTACTAAGAATCGTGGTCTGTACAGGAATCAATTACAAAAACTGCTGAAGGAAGAAATAAATAATAAATCATTCATTTTAATACTTGGGGTCGGTCGTTTAAGCACTTGGGTTCGGACATAGTTTCGGCACTATAGCAGCCATCCGGCTGATATTTTGGATTCTTACTAAGAATCGTGGTCTGTATAGGAATCAATCACAAAATCTGTTGAAAGAAGAAATAAATTAAAAAAAAAATTCGTTTTAATACTTGGGGTCAGTCGTTTACGCACTTGGGTTCGGACATAGATTCGGCCCTATGGCACCGATCCGGCTGAAATGTTGGATTCTTACTAAGAATCGTGGTCTGTACAGGAATCAATCAAAAAAACTGTCAAAAGAAGAATTAAAAAAAAAATTAAAAATCATTAATTTTAATACTTGTGGTCGGTCGTTTAAGCCTTGGATTCGTACATAGTTTTGGCACTATAGCAGCGATCCGGCTGAAATTTTGGATTCTTACTAAGAATCGTGGTCTGTATAGGAATCAATCACAAAAACTGTTGAAAGAAGAAATAAATAAAAAAAATCAATTCATTTTAATACTTGGGGTCAGTCGTTTAAGCACTGTGGTTCGGACATAGATTCGGCCCTATCGCACCGATCCGGCTGAAATTTTGGATTCTAACTAAGAATCGTGGTCTGTACAGGAATCAATTACAAAAACTGCTGAAAGAAGAAATAAATAAAAAAAATCATTCATTTTAACACTTGGGGTCGGTCGTTTAAGCACTTGGGTATGGACATAGTTTCGGCCCAATGGCACCGATCCGGCTGAAATGTTGGATTCTTACTAAGAATCGTGGTCTGTACAGGAATCAATCACAAAAACTGTCAAAAGAAGAATTAAAAAAAATTAAAAAATCATTCATTTTAATACTTGTGGTCGGTCGTTTAAACACTTGGGTTCGGACATAATTTCGGCCCTATGGCAACAATCCGGCTGAAATATTAGATTCTTACTAAAAATCGTGGTCTGTACAGGAATCAATCACAAAAACTGTCAAAAGAAGAATTAAAAAAAAAAGTCTTTCATTTTAATACTTGCGGTCGGTCGTTTAGGCACTTGAGTTCGGACATAGTTTCGGCCCTATGGTACCTATCCGGCTGAAATTTTGTATTCTTAGTAAGAATTGTAGTCTGTAAAGGAATCAATCGCAAAAACTGTCAAAAGAAGAATTAAAAAATTAATAAAAAATCAATGATTTTAATTCTTGGGGTCGGTTGTTGAAGCACATGGGTTCGGACATATTTTCGGCCCTATGGCACCGATCCGGCTGAAATTTTGGATTCTTACTAAGAGTCGTGGTCTGTACAGGAATCAATCACGAAAACTGTTGAAAGAAGAAATAAATCAAAAATCATTCATTTTAATACTTGGGGTCGGTCGTTTAAGCACTTGGGTTCGGACATAGTTTCGGCCCTATGGTACCGATCCGGCTGAAATTTTGTGTTCTTAGTAAGAATTGTGGTCTGTACAGCAATCAATCACAAAAACTGCGAAAAGAAGAATTTAAAAAAAAATCATTCATTTTAACACTTGGGGTCGGTCGTCTTAGCACTTTGTTGTTTAAACAGTTGGGTTCGGACAAAGTTCGGCCCTATGGCACCGATCAAGCTGAAAGTTTGTATTCTTATTAAGAATCGTGGTCTGTACAGGAATCAATCACAAAATCTGCCAAAGAAGAAATAAAAAAAACCTTCATTTTAACCCTTGGGGTCGGTCGTAATTTCGGCCCTATGACTGAAATTTAGGATTCTAACTAAGAATCGTGGTCTGTTCAGGAATCAATTACAAAAACTGCTGAAAGAAGAAATAAATAATAAATCATTCATTTTAATTCTTGGGGTCGGTCGTTTAAGTACTTGGGTTCGGACATAGTTTCGGCCCTATGGCACCGATCCGGCTAAAATTTTGCATTCTTAATAAGAATCGTTGCCTGTACAGGAATCAATTACAAAAACTGCTGAAAGAAGAAATAAATATATAATAATTAATTTGAATACTTGGGGCCGGTCGTCTTAGCAATTGTGGTCGTTTGCTTAAACACTTGGGTTCGGGCATAGTTTCGGCCTTATGGCACTGATCTGGCTAAAATTTTAGATTCTTACTTAGAATCGTGATCTGAATCAATCACAAAAACTGTTGAAAGAAGAGATAAATAAAAAACCTTTCATTTTTATACTTGGTGTCAGTCGTTTAAGCACTTGGGTTCGGACATAGTTTCGGCCCTATGGCACCGATCCGGCTGAAATTGTGGATTCTAACTTAGAATCGTGGTCTCTACAGGAATCAATCACAAAAACTGTCAAAAGCAGAATTAAAAAAAAAAAAAAAATCATTCATTTTAATACTTGGGGTCGGTCGTTTAAGCACTTGGGTTCGGACATAGTTTCGGCCCTATGGCACCAATCCGGCTGAAATTTTGGATTCTTAGTAAGAATCGTGGTCTGTACAGCAATCAATCACAAAAACTGCGAAAAGAAGAATAAAAAAAATCATTCATTTTAACACTTGGGGTCGGTCGTCTTAGCCCTTCGTTGTTTAAACAGTTCGGTTCGGACATAGTTCGGCCCTATGGCACCGATCAAGCTGAAATTTTGTATTCATATTAAGAATTGTGGTCTGTACAGGAATCAATTACAAAAAACTGCTGAAAGAAGAAATAAATAAAAAACCATTCATTTTAATACTTGGGGTCAGTCGTTTAATCACTTGGATTCGGACATAGTTTCGGCCCTATGGCATCGATCTGGCTGAAATTTTCGAATCTTACAAAAAATTTTGGTCTGTACAGGAATCATTCAATTAAACTGCTAAAAGAAGAAACAAAATCGGTTTACAAACCGATATCGACTGAATCGTAGAATGTAGTAATCTGAATAAACTCTATTTTAACAGCGGAAAGTGTACAATTATTTGCTATACAAGGGCTAGGAGTACTCTATATTATAACTACAAAATGTCTGGTACCTCGTTTAAACATATTTCACAAATGAGGGATTTAGGAATCACTTTTGACACACGCCTGACATTCCGTTCTCATATCGATTCGATGTGCAACTCTGCGATGCGAATGCTAGGCTTTGTAATCTGCAACGCAAAATATTTTTCCAACACAGCAGTCATAAAAATGCTCTACTTCTCTCTGGTTCGCAGCATTCTCGAAAGTGGATCAGTAATATGGGGACCCGAAGATGCCCTATACGCAAATGATGTTGAAAAGGTGCAAAAAAAGTTCATGCGGTACCTGTACATGCGAGAGTTTGGGTACTACCCTTTGTTGTATCCCTCTGATTTTCTCGCGGGAATGCTGGGACTAAATCGTCTCGACGTTAGGAGAAAAATTGCAATGGTACTAGTAGCACACAAGCTGCTAAACGGGCACATTTGTAATCCTGATGTCCTGGAAAGGATTTCACTTTATGTCCCCGATAACTTCACCAGAGCAAGGCAACACAGACTTTTTACTTTTCCTAGAGGCAGGACCAACCTACCAATGGTTATGCCTCTGGGGAGAATGACCTCACTATTAAACCTTTCTTCTGAAATTGACATTTTTCGATCGAACTTCAATCATTTCAAGAGCGAAATAAAGGTATTCTTTAGTTTACACTATTATTTAAAAATTGTGAAATGTAATTGGATATACATGTTAACTGTTTTTCACAATAAATAAATAAATAAATAAATAAATAAATAAATAAATAAAAAAAATATCATTCATTTTATTACTTGGGGTCAGTCGTTTAAGCACTTGGGTTCGGACATAAATTCGGCCCTATGGCACCGATCGGGCTGAAATTTTGGATTCTTACTAAGAATCGTGGTCTGTACAGGAATCAATTACAAAAACTGCTGAAAGAAGAAATAAATAAAAAAAAATCATTCATTTTAACACTTGGGGTCGGTCGTTTAAGCACTTGGGTTTGGACATAGTTTCGGCCCAATGGCCCCGATCCGGCTGAAATGTTGGATTCTTACTAAGAATCGTGCTCTGTACAGGAATCAATCACAAAAACTGTCAAAAGAAGAATTAAAAAAAATTACAAAATTATTCATTTTAATACTTGTGGTCGGTCGTTTAAACACTTGGGTTCGGACATAATTTCGGCCCTATGGCAACGATCCGGCTGAAATTTTAGATTCTTACTAAAAATCGTGGTAAAAAACCTGGGGAGAATGACCTCACTATTAAACCTTTCTTCTGAAATTGACATTTTTCGATCGAACTTCAATCATTTCAAGAGCGAAATAAAGGTATTCTTTAGTTTACACTATTAACTAAAAATTGTGAAATGTTATTGGATATACATGTTAACTGTTTTTCACAATAAATAAATAAATAAATAAATAAATAAATAAATAAATAAATAAATAAATAAAAAAAATATCATTCATTTTATTACTTGGGGTCAGTCGTTTAAGCACTTGGGTTCGGACATAAATTCGGCCCTATGGCACCGATCGCGCTGAAATTTTGAATTCTTACTAAGAATCGTGGTCTGTACAGGAATCAATTACAAAAACTGCTGAAAGAAGAAATAAATTTAAAAAATCATTCATTTTAACACTTGGGGTCGGTCGTTTAAGCACTTGGGTTTGGACATAGTTTCGGCCCAATGGCACCGATCCGGCTGAAATGTTGGATAAGAATCCTGTACAGACCACGATTCTTAGTAAGAACTAAGAATCGTGGTCTGTACAGGAATCAATCACAAAAACTGTCAAATGAAGAATTAAAAAAAATTAAAAAATCATTCATTTTAATACTTGTGGTCGGTCGTTTTAACACTTGGGTTCGGACATAATTTCGGCCCTATGGCAACAATCCGGCTGAAATTTTAGATTCTTACTAAAAATCGTGGTCTGTACAGGAATCAATCACAAAAACTGTCAAAAGAAGAATTAAAAAAAAGTCATTCATTGTAATACTTGGGGTCGGTCGTTTAAGCACTTGAGTTCGGAAATAGTTTCGGCCCTATGGTACCGATCCGGCTGGAATTGTGTATTCTTAGTAAGAATTGTGGTCTGTACAGGAATCAATTACAAAAACTGCTGAAAGAAGAAATAAATTTAAAAAATCATTCATTTTAACACTTGGGGTCGGTCGTTTAAGCACTTGGGTTCGGACATAGTTTCGGCCCAATGGCACCGATTCGGCTGAAATGTTGGATTCTTACTAAGAATCGTGGTCTGTACAGGAATCAATCACAAAAACTGTCAAAAGAAGAATTAAAAAATAAATAAAAAATCATTCATTTTAATACTTGGGGTCGGTCGTTTAAGCACTTGGGTTCGTACATAGTTTCGGCCCTATAGCAGAGATCTGGCTGAAATTTTTGATTCTTACTAAGAATCGTGGTCTGTACAGGAATCAATTACAAAAACTGCTGAAAGAAGAAATAAATAAAAAAAATCATTCATTTTAACACTTGGGGTCGGTCGTTTAAGCACTTGGGTTCGGACGTATTTTCGGCCCTATGGCACCGATCCGGCTGAAATTTTGGATTCTTACTAAGAGTCGTGGTCTGTACAGGAATCAATCACAAAAACTGCGAAAAGAAGAATTTAAAAAAAAATCATTCATTTTAACACTTGGGGTCGGTCGTCTTAGCACTTTGTTGTTTAAACAGTTGGGTTCGGACAAAGTTCGGCCCTATGGCACCGATCAAGCTGAAAGTTTGTATTCTTATTAAGAATCGTGGTCTGTACAGGAATCAATCACAAAATCTGCCAAAGAAGAAATAAAAAAAACCTTCATTTTAACCCTTGGGGTCGGTCGTAATTTCGGCCCTATGACTGAAATTTAGGATTCTAACTAAGAATCGTGGTCTGTTCAGGAATCAATTACAAAAACTGCTGAAAGAAGAAATATATAATAAATCATTCATTTTAATTCTTGGGGTCGGTCGTTTAAGTACTTGGGTTCGGACATAGTTTCGGCCCAGTGGCACCGATCCGGCTAAAATTTTGCATTCTTAATAAGAATCGTTGCCTGTACAGGAATCAATTACAAAAACTGCTGAAAGAAGAAATAAATATATAATCATTAATTTGAATACTTGGGGCCGGTCGTCTTAGCACTTGTGGTCGGTTGCTTAAACACTTGGGTTCGGGCATAGTTTCGGCCTTATGGCACTGATCTGGCTAAAATTTTAGATTCTTACTTAGAATCGTGATCTGAATCAATCACAAAAACTGTTGAAAGAATAGATAAATAAAAAACCTTTCATTTTTATACTTGGTGTCAGTCGTTTAAGCACTTGGGTTCGGACATAGTTTCGGCCCTATGGCACCGATCCGGCTGAAATTGTGGATTCTTACTTCGAATCGTGGTCTCTACAGGAATCAATCACAAAAACTGTCAAAAGCAGAATTAAAAAATAAATAAAAAATCATTCATTTTAATACTTGGGGTCGGTCGTTTAAGCACTTGGGTTCGGACATAGTTTCGGCCCTATGGCACCGATCCGGCTGAAATTTTGGATTCTAAATTAGAATCGTGGTCTGTACAGGAATCAATCACAAAAACTGTCAATAGAAGAATTAAAAAAATTAAAAAATCGTTCATTTTAATACTTGTGGTCCGTCGTTTAAGCACTTAGGTTCGTACATATTTTCGGCCCTATGGCACCGATTCGGCTGAAATTTTGGATTCTTACTAAAAATCGTGGTCTGTACAGGAATCAATTATAAAAACTGCTGAAAGAAGAAATAAATAATAAATCGCTGCGATAGAAACTCTAAATCCAGTTCCAAAACAAGGGGCGGCGGAGTGGTAATTGCAATTTAAAAAAAAATTGTTATCAAGAAAACTCAAAACAAAAAATAATTCACTCGAACAACTATTTATACAAATTGATACCACCGTAGAAAAGATAATAATTGCAACTGTGTACACACCGCCACTATCTGATGCTCTAATCCAGTGTTCCGCAAACTTTTTATGTTCACGGTACACCTAACTAATCAAGAAATTTTAACGGTACACCAAAGAAAAAAAAACAAGGTAAATTTTGGATAGGATTGGCTAGGCTTATTACTAATAACGGCGAACTTTGATAATACGAAAGCTGCATGTCATCATAATTTTAAAAAACATCCCAGGTTTTGAATGGTTTGTTTGGCAAAACAGGGTTTGTCTAGCCGGGTTTGTGTAATTATGATTGATATTTATCACATAACAGTGACAGAATGACCGCGAACTGTCACCGAATCGGTTCGAGAAGTGAATTTTAATTTTACGCAATTGATAATTAAAATGCATCTTTTTCCGCCGCCACCAAGCCAAAAAGTTTCCTTTTATAGTAATTACGGCATATCTAAAGTTTTTTTCTAAAAAATATTCGTAATAAGCGTGGCCACTCCGAACCAAAATTTACCCAAAACAATATTTTATTAATATTTATTATTAAAATCAATATAACATGAAAAGATGTTTAATGCGAAATGTGAGCCTGTTTAACTGAACACAGACGATCAAAATTTGGAACAATCGTTGATAACGCTGCTCGCATCTCTTCGTCGATCGACCACTGATATCAGTAGACTCGTCGACTTGTAGCGCGAAAACTCCACTTAGCCTTAATTTTTCAATTAACGTTGATTGAATGTCGGTGGATATTTCATTAATGCGACGTGAGATCGTATCTGCTGACGCAGTTATTTTTTCGATTTCCTTAGCGGCTTCTTGGCTAATCATAATTTTGACAATTTCTTTTCAGACAGGTAAAATTAAAGTTTCAGCGAGAGAATGAGGTTTCTTCGATTTAACCAGCATATTAGCAATCACGTAGCTTGCTTTTTGCGCTTTGCTTGATGTATTGAAAGACGAACTCATGAGAGTTACCTGTTTCTTAGACTGGTCTTTCATACGTTGAAAGAAGGCTTTATCTTTGTGAGCCACCGATGGGTGTTCAGTTGTTAAATGTCGTGAAAGTTTACTGGGCACCATCGAATTATTAGCCAAAGTTTCTCCACAAACAAGACATTTTGGGATTGGGCTCGATTCGTCACCGCAATATATAAAGCCATAACGCACATAGCTCTCATCGTATTTCCGATCAAAAAGCTTAGGTTTTTTCTTCGTTGACTCTGCTTTTTCTTGGGAATCATTAGTTTCACTTGACAAACTTGCGGTACGTTTAACGAATTTATCCATTATATACACGTAATATGGGATATTTTTTTGCAATTAAAAAAGTCAATTAAGTTCGCGACGACACAACCAAACACTAGCATTAACGAATGACTTCTAAACAAGCGGGCGCAACGTCGCCGTTGTAATTCGTAATGTTATGTTGTCACGCGCATGCACCCCGATAGCTCGTGCGCAATCACGTGATAATGTAGCGTAGCGGCGTAGCACACGGCCACTTCGCAGCGATCGAGTCCCACCCACGCCACCTCCGGCCGCCGCGCCGCACAGAAAAGTAAAGACCGATTTACAGAGCACTTTGTGAGAAGTGACGCGGGACTCGCGGCACACTTACAAATGGCCACGGCACACCAGTGTGCCGCAGAGCACACTTTGCGGAACACTGCTCTAATCTACCGAAGCCACAGCGAAGACGTTGTAGATCTACTATACAAATACCCTAACTCTAAAATTATTATTCTTGGGGATTACAACCTCCCTAACCTGAAGTGGAAATCAAGTGATAGTGGCTTAATTGTAAATGAGGGCGAAAATGATCGTGCACGTGAGATTTTGTATATGACAATTTTTTTAAATCTTTTCCAACATAACTTTATATACAATGCAAATAATCGCTTACTAGATCTAGCAATATCAAATTATCCTAAATTGGTCATTGACAAATGTAATGATCCTCTCTTACCGGTTGATAACCACCACCCTCCTCTTTATATTAAGCTAAATGTGTGTAGCGTCAAACCAAAACACGTTGAAGAGACTCTCAACTACAAGCGTGCAGATTTTGAATCTATAAATTATCATCTTTCCCGTATCGACTGGTCTTTTTTATCGGATGTGAATACTGACAAATCCTTAGATAATTTATATTCAATATTGTCTAGCACCATAAAATCATATGTACCACTATATACTCCTAAAACACATACATATCCAACTTATTTCTCACCAGAACTAAAAGCCTCACTTCAACAAAAAAAAACTTCTTAAAAAATTCAAAGAAACTCGATCGATGATCGACTATGCAATTTTCAGTGAAACTAGAAAACAATGCAAAGATCTTTCTAAAATCTGTTATAAAACATATATAAACTCTATCGAAAACACAGCTTTGCACTCAAGTAATCTCTGGAAATTTATCAAAACACTAAACAACGATAGCACAGACTATCCACCACAAATGCATATGGACGACAAATGTGCCAACACCACACAAGATATCGTAAATCTTTTCTCAGATTTCTTTAAAAATGTTTATGATGAGGAAACACCAGAAGAAAAAATTCCTTCATACACATTTAACAAAACCATACATTTAACAGACTGCTACATAACAGAAGAATCTTGCAAAAAAAAAACTATGTTCCTTAGACATTAACATATCTGCAGGCCCAGACTCCATCCCGCCAATTTTCCTAAAACATTGCTCGTCTGTATTGTCTAAACCAATAACCATTCTATTTAACCAGCTACTATCTTCTGGACATTTTCCTGTCTGCTGGAAATCCAGCTATATTATTCCAATACTTCAAAAAGGCGATGAGACTGACATTTCAAACTATCGACCTATATGCATACAATCTGTATTACCCAAAATCTTTGAATCTTTAGTTCTTGATGAAATATATCCCACGTCAACAGAGATAATAAATGACAAACAACATGGCTTCATTAGAATTAGATCAACTTGTGATGAATGGTAACTTCCAATTTACGAGAAAGCCTACGGGATTTTTTTTTTAAGATGAAAAGCGCAGTACTACGACATCTGTATGGTCAAATTCAAAACTTGCTCGAAAATAGAGGTATTTTTAAGTTGTTTGATGTGTTATAGTTACCTTAAATATACACAGATGGTGATGAGATCGATATTTAACGGGAACCCCAGGTTTAGGGACGATTTTAAACGCGAGAGTTGAGACAACCAATTAAATAGCAGGAAAAGCAATTAAAAATCAACTCAGCCTATCAGCAAGAAGGGGGTCGTGCCCATTTTGGACACAAAGGATTGTACTTTGACCCTAGTGATTAGTGAAGAAATTTATGGTCTAGACGTTCCCACAGAGATCAGGGTTGAATGAACTAAGAGATAAATATCGAATTATTCAAGGTTTTTAGTACAACGAACCCAAGTAATGTTATTAATAAAGGGTACCTTCAAGGGGTCGGGAGACCTTAGTTTCGAGTGCATTAGGGCGTTTTTAGTTGCGGAAAACACACTTGGATAACGATAAAAAAAAATTATCAGTAATATATTGAGTGGAAAACGCGGGGACAACGGGGCATGCAATGCGGGAGGATTTTCAATTATAGAATAAGTACATATGACGGCTGAGAGACAAAATTCGAGGAAAAACGTACGAAAGGAAAATGAATATACATAACACAATGGAAAATTATTGTTATCAATTCTAGACGGAACTGAGTGATTAGGAAAGCGAATTGGGAAGGAAAATTCAAAAAAATTTAGAGTTTAAGGATTGAACAAGAGGACGAAACAAGGGTTTGGTGCAGTAGCAGATGCTTGGAAAGGAATTGGAATAACATACCTAGGGGGGGGGTGGAAATACTGCAAACATTGCGATAGATTAATTCATAAAAAGGAGTCATTTTACGTAATTAAAATAGTGATCATAACATAAAGTTACACGAGACTGCAAGGGAAAATGAGACATTTCAACGGTTGTCGACCCCATATGTATATTGTTGATATAAACAAGGAATATTCGGACATGGAAATTGTTTAGATTAACACCATTAGCTATTAAAAAGGGTCATAAAAATTAACATTGCTCTTACCTAGTATTTAGATTATAGAATTTCCGTAAAATTTAATTATAAACACATTAAAATGGATTTATCGCCAGGTATGTAGAAATTAGGATGTATACACACGTCAGGGCTTATAGTTTATGGGATTTTGAGCGAGAGAGAGATGGAAAATTGGGCGGAATTTGATCGAAGTAGTTAACTTGACAGATATTCCAGGATAGGAATAGTTAGTGGGCCGGAAAACACCATAAATAATATATCAAAAAAGGAAAAAAGGGTTTTAGCGGGAGATGGAATCACGGCAAAAAGGCAAACGTCAAATTTCAATAAGGGATCATTGGGTTAGGAGTGGGGGGAGAGAACGAAAAACCGACATAACCGGAAAACTCAGATAAGGAAATGGGAAAAACTCAAAACGTTATAAGTAGAGTAGATACGGAACCAGGATATGATTCCTTATTAACAACGAAGGGAAAATCATCTAAGAATAGTTGCTAAAACACCGTTATTTGAAGGAAATTTAGGCGGGAAAAGCGAAAAGTTAAATATGCCACATAAATAATGAAAATACGGTTCTGAGACATAATTGCTTACGTAGACTAGGGGAAAAGAAATAATTTTCGTGGAAATTTATACAGGACAACTAGCGTTTAAAACTAGGAGACTGAAGAATCTACGTTTTCCCTAATATTTATGCCAATTAAAACACAGTTTTAGCAGATCACTTATGGGCATGTTCAAATTGAAAAAAAAAAAAACAAGATTAAAACCATGTTTATAAAACATATTATGAAGACAGAAGACATGTGGAAAATGGGCAAACTGGATGGCAGCTTACTAAGTCCGGGACTAAAAACCTTAGAAAAGCGAGACAAAGTTGTGGGACGAACCGAGATTTAAGAAGAGGAAAAATCGAAAGAGCTTATGTAGGGACAAACGATAACGAGATGGGGTTTTCAAAAAATTTCGAGTGATTACAGATTATAATTCCTCGTCAAGGAATATACGATTATGCCCTTTTGGAGCTGTGATGGGTATAAATTAGCGTGTTTGGGATTATTCGGGGAGTCCTTCGACAACTGGCAAGGTTGCTTAAAACGTCGCGCGTGTCGTGAGAATTACCCTGGTGATTAATTAATAGAGTTTAGAATCAGTTCATACTTTGAAAATACAGTGGAAAAATAGCGTCATTTTTACACTTTAAAAATACAGTGGAAAAATAGCGTCAGTTTTATACTTTAAAAATTCAGTGGTAAAATACAGTCTACAATCAGTTATACTTTGATAAAACAGAGAGTGGAGTGTCCGGATACGGTTAATCGTGCAATTTAACGGAGTGTATGATCTTATAATAAATCTAAAAATCAGTGTTTGCAATAGCCTCCGATTCAAAAAAAAATCTAATAATTAATTAATTAATTAAAAATTCAATGCGGAAGGAGAGTTTAATAGAGTGTTTGAATTGATTTAAATTTGTTCTATGAAGGTTAAAATAAAGTTATTTATTCCGAGGTTATATAAAGAAAATTACAGTCTAATAAGTTTTATTAAATAAAAATTTACGTTAAGTCGAAAGTTGGAAATTTTATTACGAGATATTAATTATCGTTAGGTGACAACGCAATAATAATAATTGATCCGAAATCTGGAAAATACTTATCCCGAAGTTTAAATAAATAATCCAAATTATTAATTGTTGCTAAACGAAAGTGTTATAAAATAAAGTGGTCCTTTCAGTTTTGTTGTAAATTGGGTGAAGACTAATATTTAGTTATTCGTTATAAAAGGATTCTAATTTAAATTGGAAAAAATAAATAAAACTTTAACTTTGTCCTTAAGTGAAATACTTCAAATTTAAAGAAAATCTTTAGTTTTATAAAAAGGAAATATGATTTAAATTGAGAAAAAAAAATAAAACTTAAATATTTTATAAAGTGGAATAATACAAAATTAAAGAAAATTCGAATTAATAAATTAATTTATTAAAGAGTAAATAAGTATAGTTATATTTATCAATTAATATTCGAGCGAACGATTATTAAGAATCGATTCTCTTCTTTAGATTGAAATCAAATATGGAAGAAAAGGGGAAGGGAAGGAAATGAATTCCGGGTCTTGTAGGGTTAAATCGTTAAAAGTGGGAAACCGAAATAAAAGTGCGATAAGTTACACAGGTAGTCTGGATGCCCTAATAAAATTCATATCGATGATATTACCCGATGGAGCTGAATTTAAGACATTAGAGCTTTGGTGAGTCCTTACAATATTTAAGCTTTTACAGGTTCCTGTGGATATCCTGACACTGATGAACGTAACGCCAAGTAAGGGTAAGTTAATATCTAACCAATTTATTAGCATTCGCATGTCACACCTCCCATACAGAATGAAGTGTTGCTAAACAAATACTTAACACATAATTAGATAGAAACGCATCACTTAATCAATTTTGGTATCTTAGCGTATTTACAAAGTAAATACCTATCGCTTCTTTTCACTAGCACGATTAGGGTATGGTCATATGACCTTCGATAGTGCACCAAAATTTTCGATTTGAGTTCAAGGCGATCCATTGACCCAGTCACCTAAATTCATTAACGAATAAACAAAACAAAACTTAACGTCAGGGACAAGTTTATCAATTATAGCTTGCGATGAAATCTGCGGTAAAATGTGAAGACGACATTGACGCTAAATTCACTCAATTCTAAACGACTTATCTGTACTAGAGCGATCGCCAATAGGTAGCATTGTTTTAGCATGCGAAATTTTCGCAAAGTAAGGTACTGCGACTAGCTTCAAACTCTAAGAGAGCTCATCACAATTATTCAGGAGGTCATTGATTCAATGACAACTTGATTTATCTCATTTTTAAACCTTTCTTATAGGAAGTAGGTATCCAAGAACCCATAAATACCCATTATCCTAAATACCTAACACACGAGGAGCTAGTGACCTCATTTAAACAACACTGGTGTTCAAATACTCATACAGTCCTGAATCCTAACTTGTCTTCGGATGTAAGCTTCAAGGCTTCTGTATGTAGGTATGAGCCATCTGGAAATGTAAGTGTCAACCTTTCTAGAACGGACGGCTTTGATCTTGTGGCGGTATTGTCGAGGTGGGCATGCGGGGAAGAGGAAGGACGTATGCGGACAGTACGCTGACGCGGCATTAAAGCCACAGGTTATTTGCATACCGTGAGTCTTGTCGAACCTGAAAGCAAACATAAGGTTCACGAGGTGAGTTTTATGTCAGCTAGTCAGAGGTGGAGTGTAACGCTGGGTCGGTCACGTGGGAGGAAGGATCTGCCCGTCACAAGCTTACGCCACATTTAACGGATAGAGGCATGATAAGGGAAGACATGAAATACCCCTTCTAGACTCAGTAGAGTTAAATTCAATCCGGCGGAGATGGAAGTCGGAGTGAGGCAGAAAAACGGCATGAAGACTTGGTATTCCCCCATCTGGCGTGAAGAGCCCCTTTCGTAACAAGAGACGCTCGTCGAAGAGAGTAAAACTCGGACTTAAGGATAAGCTTAGCAAACGTATTTGGGAGAATCCGGTTTGAAATTGTTGTTCATCGGTTTTCACTTGGTTAGCGGAGGAGCCGACTTTTCAGCAAACATATTATCCCCCTCCCCATATCCATCCATTCCTGCTCTTTCAACAATTTTGCGAATACTAACCAATAACACTAACTATGACTACAAACACATTATGTTAGGGGAAGCTGCAGACAAGAACTCCAATTGAGAAAACCGGACTCTCGAATATGAACATTCTACACTGGTAAGATAAGGTTTTTATTTTTTTGAAATGATGTAATTTGTTAACTGTTGTTTATGTTATCGATGTATCAGCGGTGATAGGAAGAATTAAATAAACACACTAAATTCCTACGGAAATCAAATAGACACAAGGTTTAGGGCGGGGATAGTTTATCAAACTCGGTTAAATATTCTAAAATAATAATAAATAAATTGATCGGAAAATTCTCACCCTTTCTCTAAAAGAATCTAGGGGTTACCACACGTAATACATTATCTTCTCTACATATGTGTGCATATTAAGTATGCAAACAGATGTAAAATCTAAAATAAAAAAATCACACAACGCAGATTATAGAAATAATGTGAACTAAAATCTTAAATCTTGATTACTGTGAGAAAATCGCAGAGATTTAAGAAGATAGGGTAGGTTTAGCTAGACTACAAGGTATAGGGGTTTAGAAATCACGAGCCTGAGGTAGAAATAAACCGAAAGGAGCGTTGAGTCAGGCCATCATACCTAGTGGTGTGATCAGTAGGACATAAGGGTAGAATTATGAGCGTGGCTACGAGACAGGAGCTACGAGATTTAAACTACGAGGTAGAAGCTTAGAAAAGTAAATCAGCTAGGTAGGGTTCATCACAATTGGTGTCAAAAGCCAAGGGTGGCGGACCATTACAAACTTCAACAAACTTATTACTCTTTCAAAACTATATATTGGAGTCTTTTTCTAAAAACAAACAAGTTGACTGTATATATACTGATTTCTCGAAGGCTTTCGATAAAGTGTCCCACAAAATACTGATCCGAAAACTTCATGCTCTGGGAATCAGAGCAAATATGTTGAGCTGGCTAAGTAGTTACGTATCAGGTAGAACTTTATTTGTAAAAATAAAATCTTTTATATCTAAATTATTTTCCGCCACTAGTGGAGTACCGCAAGGTAGTCATCTTGGCCCAATTCTATTTCTTGTTTTTATAAATGACATAGTCAACTGCTTTAAAGATGTCAAAGTATTGCTTTTCGCTGATGACTTTAAATTATATAAAGAGATAACTATCCTTAATCACTGTGAAATTCTTCAATCCAATATAGACATGCTAAAAATTTGGTGCTCACAAAACAATCTATATTTAAATGTAGAAAAATGCAAAACTTTGACCTTTTCCAGAAAAAAAACATCACTGTTTTTCGAATATTCAATAAATAAAATAAAATTAGAAAGAGTATCGGAAATGCGGGATCTTGGCATAATAATGGATGAGAAACTAGACTTCACGGTTCACATTCAACAAACTGCAAATAAGGGTATGAAAACATTAGGATTTGTATTAAGAACAATTAAAAACTTTGAATCGTTACAAATCATTAAACTACTGTACACATCCCTTGTTAGAAGCCTAATAGAATATAACTCCATAGTCTGGTCGCCCTTCTACAAAATTCATATTCATACTATTGAAAGAATTCAAAGAAAATTTCTACGTTTTGTAAATTTTAAACTTAACATCCCTTTCGAGCACATAAATTACCCGTCGTTTTTGAATACTTAAAATATTCCAACATTAGAAAACAGACGAAAAATAAACGACCTAACCTTTTTATTAAAATTATTAAACTCTAAATTCAACAGTTGTAATTGCAATTACTAAATTTACATGTACCTACACGAACAACTAGACAAACATTGACATTTTATATACGTACATCTCATTCGAACTATGATTTACATTCTCCAATACAACGTTTGCATAGTCTTGGTAACAAATACTTAAACAATCTGGATGTATTTGACAATAATTTGAACTTAGCAAACTTCAAACGCCATAAGTGCCAACTATTTATTTCTACCTATCCCATAAACTAATGTGAACAACAATTTCAAACATTACCCTTTATGTCAACTCATATATTTTATGGACTATATGTTGTTTCTTATATTTTATGATACCTGTATTTTGTTAACGCTAATATTTTATGTAACCTAAATTTTTATTTTTTTTAACCCTTATATTTTATGTAATCTATATTTTGTTTTTAACAAATATTATGTTACTTGTATTGTGTATTGTATTTTGTAAACCCATTCTTTTCACTGTAATTAAAAAAAAATGTACTGCATTCATATTATGTAAAAGCCCTATGGGCGTTTAAATAAATAAATAAAAATAAAAAAAATCATTCATATTAATACTTGGGGTGGGTCGTTTAAGCACTTGGGTTCGGACATAGTTTCGGCCCTTTGGCACCGATCCGGCTGAAATTTTGGATTCTAACTTAGAATCGTGGTCTGTACAGGAATCAACCACAAAAACTGTCGAATGACGAAATATATAAAAAACCATTTATTTTAATACTTGGGGTCAGTCGTTTAAGCACTTGGGTTCGGACATAATTTCGGCCCTATGGCACCTATCCGGCTGAAATTTTCGATTCTTACTAAGAATCGTAGTCTGTACAGGAATCAATCACACAACCTGCCAAAAGAAGAAAATTTAAAAAAATTCACTCAGCACTTGGGGTTGGTTGTTTAAACACACGTTTAGAATCGTGGTCTGTACAGGAATCAACCACAAAAACTGTCGAATGACGAAATATATAAAAAACCATTCATTTTAATACTTGGGGTCGGTCGTTTAAGCACTTGGGTTCGGACATAGTTTCGGCCCTATGGTACCGATCCGGCTGAAATTTTGTATTCTTAGTAAGAATTATGGTCTGTACAGCAATCAATCACAAAAACTGCGAAAAGAAGAATTTAAAAAAAAAAATCATTCATTTTAACACTTGGGGTCGGTCGTCTTATTGGTTGTTTAAACAGTTGGTGTTCTTACATAGTTCGGCCCTATGGCACCGATCAAGCTGAAATGTTGTATTCTTATTAAGAATCGTGGTCGGTACAGGAATCAATCACAAAATCTGCCAAATAAGAAATAAAAAAACCTTCATTTTAACCCTTGGGGTCGGTCGTAATTTCGGCCCTACGGCTGAAATTTTGGATTCTAACTAAGAATCGTGGTCTGTAGAGGAATCAATTATAAAAACTGCTGAAAGAAGAAATAAATAATAAATCATTCATTTTAATACTTGGGGTCGGTCGTTTAAGCACTTGGGTTCGGACATAATTTCGGCCCTATGGCACCGATCCGGCTGAAATTGTGGATTCTAACTTAGAATCGTGGTCTGTACAGGAATCAATCACGAAAACTGTTGAAAGTAGAAATAAATCAAAAATCATTCATTTTAATGTTTGGGGTCGGTCGTTTAAGCACTTGTGTTCGGACATAGTTTCGGCCCTATGGTACCGATCCGGCTGAAATTTTGTGTTCTTAGTAAGAATTATGGTCTGTACTGCAATCAATCACAAAAACTGCGAAAAGTAGAATTTTAAAAAAATCATTCATTTTAACACTTGGGGTCGGTCGTCTTAGCACTTGGTTGTTTAAACAGTTGGGTTCGGACATAGTTCGGCCTTATGGCACCGATGAAGCTGAAATTTTGTATTCTTATTAAGAATCGTGGTCTGTACAGGAATCAATCACAAAATCTGCCAAATAAGAAATAAAAAAAACCTTCATTTTAACCCTTGGGGTCGGTCGTAATTTCGGCCCTACGGCTGAAATTTTGGATTCTAACTTAGAATCGTGGTCTGTTCAGGAGTCAATTACAAAAACTGTTAAAAGAAATAATAAATAATAAATCATTCATTTTAATACTTAGGGTCGGTCGTTTAAGCTCTTGGGTTCGGAGATAGTTTCGGCCCTATGGCGCCGATCCGGCTGAAATTTTGGATTCTTACTAAGAATCTTGGTCTGTATAGGAATTAATCACAAAAACTGTTGAAAGAAGAAATATATAAAAAAACCATTCATTTTAATACTTGGGGACAGTCGTTTAAGAACTTGGGTTTGGACATAGTATCGGCCCTATGGCACCGATATGGCTGAAATTTTCGAATCTTACTAAGAATCGTGGTCTGTACAGGAATCAATCCATAAAACTGCTAAAAGAAGAAATAAATATAAAAAAATCATTTATTTCAATACTTGGGGTCAGTCGTTTAAGCACTTGGGTTCGGACATAAATTCGGCCCTATGGCACCGATTCTTACTAAGAATCGTAGTCTGTACAGGAATCAATCACACAAACTGCCAAAATAAGAAATTTTTAAAAAATCATTCGTTTTAACACTTGGGGTTGGTCGTCTCAGCACTTGGGGTTGGTTGTTTAAACACATGGGTTCGGACATAGTTTCGGCCCAGTGGCACCAATCCGGCTAAAATTTTGGATTCTAACTTAGAATCGTGGTCTGTACAGGAATCAATTACAAAAACTGCAGAAAGAAGAAATAAATAATAAATGATTCATTTTAATACTTGGGGTCGGTCGTTTAAGCACTTGGGTTCGGACATAGTTTCGGCCCTATGGCACCGATCCGGCTAAAAATTTGGATTCTAACTTAGAATCGTGGTCTGTACAGGAATCAATCACAAAAACTGTCAAAAGAAGAATTAAAAAATTAAAAAATCATTCATTTTAATACTTGGGGTCGGTCGTTTAAGCACTTGGGTTCGGACATAGTTTCCGCCCTATGGCACCGATCCTGCTGAACTTTTGGATTCTTACTAAGAATCTTGGTCTGTATAGGAATCAATCACAAAAACTGCCAAAGGAAGAATTTCTTTAAAAATCATTCATTTTAACACTTGGGGTCGGTCGTCTTAGCACTTGCGGTCGGTTGTTTAAACCCTTGGGCTCGGACATAGTTTCGGCCCTATGGCACGGATCCGGCTGAAATTTTGTATTCTTACTAAGAATCGTGGTCTGTATAGGAATCAAAAAACTGCCAAAAGAAGAATTTAAAAAAAAAAACATTAATTTTAACGCTTGGGTTCCGTCGTCTTAGCACTTGGGGTCGGTTGTCTAAACACTTGGGTTCGGACATAGTTTCGGCCCTATGGCACCTCTCCGGCTGAAATTTTGTATTCTTACTAAGTATCGTGGTTTGTACAGGAATCAATCGCAAAAACTGCCAAAAGAACATTTTTTTTTAAATCAATCATTTTAACACTCGGGGTCTGACGTTTTAGCACTTTTGGTTGGTTGTTTAAACATTTGCTTCAGTCGTAATTTCAGCCCTTTGACACCTTCATGACTCTAAGATTCCTGATTCTATGATTCCTTGTTTGTACGGGAATCAATTACAAAAACTGCTGAAAGATGAAAAAAAAAAAATCATTTTAATACTTGGGGTCGGTTGTTTAACCACTTGGGTTCGGACATAGTTTCGGCTTTATGGCAACGATCCCGCTGAAATTTTCGATTCTTACTAAGAATCGTGGTCCGTACAGCAATCAATCATAAATACTGCCAAAACAAGAATTAAAAAAAAACTTTCATTTTACAACTTGGGGTCGGTCGTCTAAGCACTTCGGGTCGGATCTTTAAACACTTGGGATCGATCGTAATTTCGGCCCTATGACACCTGCATGACTGAAATTTTGGATTCTTACTAAGAATCGTGGTCAATACAGACCTTTACATATATACCTATTCCTATACAGGAATCAATCACAAAAACTGTTGAAAGAAGAAATATATAAAAAACCGTTCATTTTAATACTTGGGGTCAGTCGTTTAAGCACTTGGGTTCGGACATAGTTTCGGTCCTATGGCACCGATCCGGCTGAAATTTTGGATTCTAACTAAGAATCGTGGGCTGTACAGGAATCAATCACAAATACTGCCAAAAGAAGAATTTTTTAAAAACTCTATCGTTTTAACACTTGGGATTGGTCGCCTTAGCACTTGGGGTCTGTTGTTTAAACACATGGGTTGGGACATAGTTTCGGCCCAATGGCACCCAATGAAAAAAACTGCCGAAAGAAGAAATAAATACAAAATCATTCATTTTAATACTTGGGGTCAGTCGTTTAAGCACATAAATTTGGCCCTTTTGCACCGATCCGGCTGAAATTTTCGATTCTTACTAAGAATCGTGGTCTGTACAGGAATCAATCAAAAAACTGCCAAAAGAAGAAATTTTTAAAAGATCATTCGTTCTAACACTTGGGGTTGGTCGTCTCAGCACTTGGGGTCGGTTGTTTAAACACTTCCGTTCATACATTATTTTGGCCAATGGCACCGATCCCTCGGAAATTTTGGATTCTTACTAAGAATCGTGGTCTGTACAGGAATCAATCACAAAGCTGCCAAAAGAAGAATTTAAAAAAAAAAATCATTCATTTTAATACTTGGGGTCGGTCGTCTTAGCACTTGGGGTCGGTTGTTTAAACACTTCAGTTCGGACATAATTTTGGCCCAATGGCACTAATCCATCGGAAATTTTGGATTCTTACTAAGAATCGTGGTCTGTACAGGAATCAATCAAAAAACTGCCAAAAGAAGAAATTTAAAAAAAATCATTCGTTGTAACACTTGGGGTCGGTCGTCTTAGCACTTGGGTTCGGTTGTTTAAACACTTCAGTTCGGACATAATTTTGGCCCAATGGCACTGATCCCTCGGGAATTTTGGATTCTTACTAATAATCGTGATCTGTACAGGAATCAATCACAAAAGCTGCCAAAAAAAGAATTTTTTTAAAAAAATCATTCATTTTAATACTTGGGGTCGGTCGTCTTAGCACTTGGGGTCGGTTGTTTAAACACTTGGTTTCGGTTGTAATTTCGGCCCTATGACAACTACATGGCTGAAATTTTGGATTCTTACTAAGAATCGCGGTCTCTACAAGAATAATTCTAAAAAACTGACGAAAGAAGAAATAAATAAAAAATCATTTTTTTCAATACTTGGGGTCAGTCGTTTAAGCACTTGGGTTCGGACATAGTTTCGACCTTATGGCACCGATCTGGCTGAATTTTTCGATTCTTATTAAGAATCGTGGTCTGTACAGGAATCAATCACAAAAACTGCCTAAAGAAGAATTTTTTTAAAAATCGTTCGTTTTAACACTTGGGATTGGTCGTTTTAGCACTTGGGGTCGGTTGTTTAAACACATGTGTTCGGACATAGTTTTGGCCCAATGGCATTAATCCGGCTGAAATTTTGGATTCTTACTTGGATTCTTAATCGTGGTGTGAACAGGAATCAATCAATAAAACTGCTAAAAGAAGAAATAATTTAAAAATCGTTCATTTTAATACTTGGGGTCGGTCGTTTAAGCACTTGGGTTCGCACATAGTTTCGGACCTATCCGGCCGATCCGGCTGAAATTTTTGATTCTTACAAAGAATCGTGGTCTGTACAAGAATCATTCAATCATTCAAAAAAACTGCCGAAAGAAGAATTAAATACAAAATCATTCATTTTATCACTCGGGGTTGGTCGTTTAAGCACTTGGGTTTTTTTAAATTTATTTATTTTTATTTTTTTTATTTATTTTTTATTTTTTTTTTAAACTTTATTTATTCTCATTTTTTTGTACGTATAATGTATAATAGCAAATAGTATCCATATAATAACATAATTTATAATAACAAATAGTTTAACCAAGAAATGAAAACCCACTAAGGCACTGCCTGAGTGTGGGTAATAATATTAAAACAAAATACTATATTTCTAAGTACCCAAAGTATAAAATAGACTTAAAAAACATATAAAATATAAAGTTAGTATTTCATAGGTAGAATAAGTGAAAAGGGTTTTTTTCAGCTATTTTAAAATTAATATAAAAACATGGAAAAAACATACTGATTTTCGGCCACCCTGATAAATCGGCAATCGCTGAGCACTTAATCGAAACCGGCCATTACTTTGGATTTGTTCCTGAGGTCTTGGGAAGACCTAAAACTTATAGAGCACGCCTAATTACGGAGGCAATTGAAATCTATAAAAATCCTTTTAATATTAATAGAGACGACGGAGCTAAGCTCAATAGCTCTTGGTATCCGGTGATTGACGGCTACACCAAAGCTAAACGCAAAAAACATGTCTAAGTATACAGTAAGGCCAGCTCGTGGTAAACCATTTTTTGTGTTATAACTTTATGTTGACTAAATTCGCTTTAACCAGTGTAATTCTAATTCTAGTAAAATTCATTTATTATTAATAGAGCTAAAAAACCATGTCTAAGTATATAGTAATGCGAGCTCGTGGTAAACCATTTTGATTTATATTGACTAAATTCGTTTTAACCATTGTAATTCTATTTCTTAAATTCTTACCATCGTGATTTCTAATTTTAGAATTCATTAAGAGATGGAGCCACTTCGGTCGGCATCTCGCAAACGGACTTGCCCCTGACTAGCATAAATACCACGTTTTAATGAACTTTCTATTCCGTTCCGCGGCGACGACGCCACTGCTTGTCACGATTATTTTGTACTGGTGAAAGTTAACAATTGTAATTTTTTTATTTTATTTTATTTTTTCCTAAATTCTTACCACTGTGATTTCTAATTTTAGATTTCATTAAGAGATGGAGCCACTTCCGTCGGCATCTCGCAAACGGACTTGCCCCTGGATAGCATAAATACCACGTTTTAATGAACTTTCTATTCCGTTCCGCGGCGATGACGCCACTGCTTGTCACGAGTATTTTGTACTGGTGAAAGTTAGTGCTGCTGGCGACACGGTATCGCTTCGAAGTAAATAAGCACACACTTCACGACTAAAAATTACACATCTACCGGATCTGCCGGATCTGCCCTGATGATGGACACTGCAACGATGTCCGAAACGTTGGCTAAAGAAGGAGGTAGCGCAACACGGCACAACACCCCAAAAACATATAACGAAAATACTGATTTTATTTTTATTTTTTTTTAGTTATTATAACAAATAAACAGAAAACATATTCTTTTTTTTTTTTTTTACAGTGAATACCGCACAAGAATCTCAACTGCTCCCGTCTGGAGCCAGTGAGACTATGGCATCCCCAATTGGGGTATGTTGTGAGGCTGAAGGTAGTGGGGAGGGGAAGGAGGTGGGGAAGAGGAAGGTTGGGAAGTACCTGGCTATTCAGATCTGGTCACTAAACACGGCTAAAGCCATTTTCAAGCAACGTTTCAATTCTGAATGGTGGTCTTACACCAGGGCGATACTAATAGTATCTTCCACTCTGGAACATGCCGCAAATATACTATATATTATTTTAAATGAATTAATCAAATAAAATTTATTTGCGCATGCCGGGTTCGAACCCGCGACCTCCGGAATGTGAGTCAAGAGTCTTAGCCACTGGACTACGGAGGTCGTCTACTACAGTTTAGAAAGTTACAGAAAGTGTGTTGTAGAAGGAAGGATTAATTTATGGAAATAGCGTTTCAATATTGTAATGGTCCGCCACCCTTGGCTTTTGACACCAATTGTGATGAACCCTACCTAGCTGATTTACTTTTCTAAGCTTCTACCTCGTAGTTTAAATCTCGTAGCTCCTGTCTCGTAGCCACGCTCATAATTCTACCCTTATGTCCTACTGATCACACCACTAGGTATGATGGCCTGACTCAACCCTCCTTTCGGTTTATTTCTACCTCAGGCTCGTGATTTCTAAACCCCTATACCTTGTAGTCTAGCTAAACCTACCCTATCTTCTTAAATCCCTGCGATTTTCTCACAGTAATCAAGATTTAAGATTTTAGTTCACATTATTTCTATAATCTGCGTTGTGTGATTTTTTATTTTAGATTTTACATCTGTTTGCATACTTAATATGCTCACATATGTAGAGAAGATAATGTATTACGTGTGGTAACCCTAGATTCTTTTAGAGAAAGGGTGAGAATTTTCCGATCAATTTATTTATTATTATTTTAGAGTATTTAACCGAGTTCGATAAACTAACCCCGCCTTAACTTTGTGTCTATTTGATTTCTGTAGGAATTTAGTGTGTTTATTTAATTCTTCCTATCACCGCGGATACATCGATAACATAACACATTTCAAGAAAGCAAACCTTACCTTACCGGGGATCGTACTCGAGGGTCCAGTTTTCTCAATTGAAGTCCTTGTCTGCAACCTCCCCTAACATAATGTTTTGTGTAATCATAGTTAGTAGTCATAGTTAGTATTCACGATATTGTTGGAATAGTAAGGATGGATGGATATGGGAAGGGGGATAAAATGTTTGCTGAAAAGTCGGCTCCTCCGCTAACCAAGTGAAAACCGATGAACAACAATTACAAACTCGAATTCTCCCAGTACGTTTGCTAGGCTTGTCCTTAGATCCGAGTTTTACTCTCTTCGACGAGCGTCTCATGCTATGAAAGGGGCCCTTCACGCCAGCAGGGGGAATACCAAGTCTTCATGCCGTTTTTCTGTCCCACTCCGACTTCCGACGCCTCCGGGTTGAATTTAACTCTACTGAGTCTAGAAGGGGTATTTCATGTCTTCCCTTATCATGTCTCTATCCGTTAAATGTGGCGTAAGCTTGTGACGGGCAGATCCTTCCTCCCACGTGACCGACCCAGCGTTACACTCCACCTCTGACTAGCTGACATAAAACTCACCTCGTGAACCTTATGTTTGCTTTCAGGTTTGACAAGAACTTCCGGTATGCGAATAACCTGTAGCTTTAATGCCGCGTCTGCGTATTGTCCGCACACGTCCTTCCTCTTCCCCGTATGCCTCACCTCGACAATACCGCCACAAGATCAAAGCTCTCTCCGTTCGGGAAAGGTTGACACTTACATTTCCGGATGGCTCATAAACACATACCGTAGCCTTGAAACTTACGTTCGAGAAAAGTTAGGATTCAGGACTGTATGAGTATTTGAACACCAGTGTTTTTTAAATGAGGTCACTAGCTCCTCGTGTATTAGGTTTTAGGATTATGGGTATTTATGGGTTCTTGGATACCTACTTGCTATAAGAAAGATTTAAAACGAGATAAGTCAAGTTGTCATTGAAGTAATGACCTCCTGAATAATTGTGATGAGCTCTCTTTGAGTTTGAAGCTAGTCGCAGTACTTTACTTTGCGAAATTTTGCGCGCGGAATCAATGCTACCTATTGGCGATCGCTCTAGTATAATCAGTTGTTTAGAATTGATTGAATTTAACGTCGATTTTACCTTCACATATTGGGCGAAGTTTCCGTCGTAAGCTATGATTGATAAACCTGCCCCTTGACTTTTGTGCTTTTGTTTTGTTTATTCGTTGATGGAATTTAGGTGACCGTGTCATTGAACTCTAATCGAATTTTTAGATACACTATCGAAGGTCATATAACATACCCTAATCACGCTGGTGAAAGGATTCGGTAGGTATTAGTTATACCTACCAATTGGCTATTTCCATTGATTTTGGCGTTACGTATTTCATTTCCCATGGTTATTTGTTTATTTAATTTATGTGTTGTCGTTAATTATTTTCCCTCGTCTTATTATTATTATTATTTGTAATTTTAAAATATGGAACGTATTGTATCGCACTTTCCCTGCATATATTCTGGGATAAATTATTATTTTTATTATTATTATACCCTAAGTTGTTTGAGAGGCATATTTCTATTCACATCGTGTAATAAATACCTAATTACATTGAGCCAATAAATGATTACCTCCAATGAACGATATTAAATAGGTACGTCATTTGTTATGGTTTAATTGTTTACACTTCACATAGTTGACCTTCGGTATACTGACCTACTTTGGAGATTGTTTATTTCTACGGTCATTGTCCTTTTGAAGCACAATTCATCGTTTAACTAATTCTTTTCTATTTATTTGACCTAGTTTTGCCCGAACATTAATCATTTAAGTAGGTACTTTGCTAACCTAAGAGCTACCTGGGTGACCTAGTTTCAACTAAGGTATTCCTTGCTTGACTTGGTTTTGAGAAATATAGGTATTTCGGTTACGAGTCAAACTGATATCGTATGACGCCTATTCTTATACGCGCTTAAATATACAATAGACCTACCTAACTAAAACAAGTACTTGTATGACCTAATTTATAAGTAGGTATTTGTTTGTTTGACCTAATTTTGAGACGCTTGTATACCCCCGCACACGAAATATAGAATAAAGAGCTTCCACGATAGTCACTTATTACGTTCTACGCGCCTCGATTCGTTTCATATGAGTTATAATAAATTAGCGCATTCACCTAACTGAAGTAAATACCTACATATGTATCCTAACTCTAAAGCAGGTATTTCCTGTTTGACCCACTTTCGAGCAAGTGAAAATTGTTATTAGTGTGTTAGTGACAAACTTCAAAGGTCCGATTGATTTATTGGTGATGCACGCTCGTCCCTCTCTTCTTTGTCTCTGAAAATAATTAATAATTGGTTTTATCTTACCGCCCTCGATCGATTACAATTTTTCCCAGTCGGAACCTTCATAACTTCGACATTGTGATCGAGGTTTTCCCTTTTTTTCGTTTCCTAGCTAATGGACTCCTATCGGCCCCTTTTGAGAAAAGACTCTGATGATGAAAAAACTCTTCAAATATCTGTCCATTTAAAATTCACTTCGGCATTTCGCTTAGTTCCTCAACCTCGTATTAATTACTGTTTTATTTCATTCGCCTTCGGGAGGTGATTCATCAAATAACAAATCAGATGTTTAATTTTATTGTCCGGAATTAGGTAAATTATTATTTATTTTCAATATTTTAATATCACTTTAGAATTAATAACCGTAGATACGCACGTTTTCCAAGTGTACGAATTATTATCACTACTGTTTATTACAATTTCGTTATTCAATTCACAAAGGATTTTTAACCGCTTTATTATTGAACCACTGTAGTTTAAACGTGACTCGAACAATTCGTTATTGTTATTTATTTTACATATGTCATGTTATTTAAAGTAAGGTTAAAGTTTTAATTATTATATCACCTATAGTTAATTTTAAAATCGCGTGTTATATTTTCTTTTATCCGGTAATTTGATTTATTTTAAGACACTGGATTTTTGTTAAATGTTATAAAACCACTAAATATAAGTTGTAAGAAAGAACCCCGAATGTCATTTAATTCTTATTTACTGACGTTATACACTTTCATTATAAAACACCCGAACTTTCACGAAGTATTATTTAGGCACTTTTCCGGACTCTCCGTTGATCGTCTTTGAAATTTTTATTCCTCAATTTTAAAGGGAAAATAAAACACTGAATTTACTATTTTTTTGCAAACACTTGTAGACATTTTTCAACTCTACTAGAAGCACTAGTTTACTAGTCTTCTTCGCGCACCTTTACATTTTTCTTGATCGCGCACTTCCCGTTATTTCATCCGAACTCTCCCTCAATCTCCCAACGAATTCCCCTTCTTTATCAAACCATGGTCTTTTAAAGACCTTTTAGAGCTCTCCTTTCATAGGAAAATCACTCCTGACCGCCCAGACTTTCATAGGAAAAAGGACCAAATTCGGTTCCTCCGTATGTGACCTTTTGTCAAATCTCTGTTAATCTTCTATCTCATGTCTTAGAACCAAATTAGTTTAGTGTCTCTCTCTCGTAAAAAATCACATAAATTTTCTCATTGACAGGTATTTATTTTAAAAATTTCATGTACTTGCTCGTAATTCATTTTTTAATGCCTACCCCATAAAAGTAATGTTTTTATTTTAGAGTAAATATTCGTATTTAACTTGTATAATTTTGTTTAGGTCGTTTCGTGTTAATGATACCCTTAATTGCTTGAAATCATATTCTATAATTTTATTTGGATAAAGTCATATCAACAAAGTGATAGCCAACCTTTTTTCTCTAGTCAAACGGTTAGCGATTCCTTCGACGGTTCACACGCATTTCCCAGTGTCAGGCTACGTTAAGCATCTTTTCCTGTGATTTGATTTAATTGTAGAGTGACCAAAATGTACCGTGGCCTTTGATATGCAATATTTTCAATATCCTGTTTATCGTGAATAGTGTTGTCAGATCAGAGTAATCCTTATATCGGTACTTATTAAAGTCAATTTAAGTAGTTCCAATCAGTTTTCTTTTGAGATATTTGGCTCTAATAACTTCGTTTCACCATTCCATTTCCATATCAATAGATTTTCCCACTTTTTCAGGTTATTATATTCAGTTTGTGAAAATTTCCGAGATCCTACCCGTTTTTTATGATCATTCCAGATCGGTTTTAATTAAATCGACCCCTGGGACCATTCATGTTACGTTTTCCGTGCCCTTATTGATAATTTTTCATTTATTTATTTCCAACATTCCCGTCTAAGATTTTTTTGTGTTTACGTTTAAAATTGTAGGTACCCAAAACCCCCGGTTCCCGATCGCGTCTTATGTAAACACGACCCGGAGTCGATAATCTTTCAACTCTTTGTCCTCAGTATTGTTTTTAATACAGTTCATTCAACCTAAGTCCCTGTGAGAATTAATTCAAGGCCGCCCAAAATGATCAAAGTCCACTCTCTTATTGGTAGAATTTAAACTTCCTTTGTTTTCGATATAACTATGATATGGTGTTCCCTCGCTTCAGTCTCTATGCAGATAATAGCTCCCAACTGCTCGGACAGATGTCGCCGAATGTACCATTTTCTCTACATAATATTTAGAGGAAAATTTTTTTTCTTGTAGGCTTCTCGTAGGTTGAAGGTTGGCATTCATCACAATATCTACATTATTCAACCATAATTTTACTTCTTTTACATATTTTTTCATTTTATTTATCATTTGGGTTTGTAGTGGCAGAAGGTTAAATGAACGAGGACCAATGAAACTGCTATGTGTCTGCAATAATTTAGTATTGGTTTGTGGGGTTTAAAATATATTATTTATTCTTTTGCTCATTCTGTTTTCATTTATTTCGAAATTATTTTTGTTTTTAAATACATATTTCAAAGTTTGTAATATAAATAATTTACGTATTTTAAATATTTTAGTTTCTTTGTATAATAAGTATGTCGAGAATGTTTTATTTTTGTTATATATGACTTTAATTATGTGTTTTGAATTATTTGTAGAGG
Organism: Limnephilus marmoratus; assembly: GCA_917880885.1. Classification (NCBI taxonomy): domain Eukaryota; kingdom Metazoa; phylum Arthropoda; class Insecta; order Trichoptera; family Limnephilidae; genus Limnephilus; species Limnephilus marmoratus. Next base: position 23,610,986 of record OU862928.1, on the reverse strand, counting down.
CTTAATAAATGTATCAAGTGCACCACCCCATCCTATAATGCCATAAGTGATTGATGATTGCACCAGGGAAAAGTAGATCATTTTCAATTTTTCAATGTTTAGTACTTTCTTAAGTCTATAAAATATGTAGGTCAGATATCTTAATTTAGAAATGATTCGATTAATATGTGATTTCCAATTAAGATTTATATCTATTGATACTCCTCAATATTTTATATTTTCGACATTAGTTAGTTCGTTGCACATTAAGCACATTTCTTGATTGCAACTAGTATTATGGATTCTAATTTTAAGGTTGTCTGTAGGTTTATTTTTAATGGTTTTATAAAAAGGTAAATAAAATGTTTTGCTATAGTTTAAAACGAGTTGGTTGTATTTTAGCCATGTTGAAACCAGTGAAATACAATCAGTTGCTTTCGAAAAAGTTTCATTCCAATGATTACCATCCACTATTATTGCCGTGTCGTCTGCGTAAGAAACAATTTTACCAGGGATTACAAAATTACATAAATCATTAATATAAATTAAGAATAAAATCGGGCCTAGCACAGTTCCCTGTGAAACTCCATTTTTTATCTTTGACTCTGAACTATAATTATTCCCAATTTTTGTTTTTTGTGTTCTGTCTGTAAGATAGTTAGAGAGTAGTTTTAATGTGTCTTTTTTGAAGCCGAGTTGATTTATTTTTGTGATGAGTAAATTATGATTTACGGTGTCGAAAGCTTTTCTTAAATCTAGGAATATGGCAAGACATTTCTTTTTTTAATCGATAGATGAGTATATCTTTTTTGTCAATTCATATATCACATCCTCGGTGCTTAGGTCTTTACGAAAGCCGTATAGGTTTTTCGATAGAATTTTATATTTTCTGAGTGTTCAATGACTGTAAACTTGATGCATTTTTCGAATATTTTCGAGAGATTTGAAACAAGAGATATAGGTCTATAATTGTCTAATTTATTCGTATCTCCAGATTTATGAATAGGTATTATAGTGATTATAATTATTATATGATAATTTCGGCCCTATGGCACCGATCCGGCGGAAATTTTGGATTCTTACTAAGAATCGTAGTCTGTACAAGAATAATTCAAAAAAACTGCCGAAAGAAGAAATAAATACAAAATCATTCATTTTTAAAACTTGCGGTCGGTCGTTTAAGCACTTGGGTTCGGACATAATTTTGGCCCTATGGCACCGATCCGGCTGAAATTTTCGATTCTTACTAAGAATTGTGGTCTGTACAAGAATCAGTCAAAAAACTTCTGAACGAAGAAATAAATACAAAATCATTCATTTTAATACTTGGGGTCGGACGTTTAAGCACTTGGGTCCTTACATAATTTCGGCCATATGGCACCGATCCGGCTGAAATTTTCGATTCTTGCTAAGTATCGTGGTCTGTACAGGTATCAATCATAAAAACCGCCAAAAGACGAATTTTAAAATCTATCATTTTAAAACTTGGGGTCGGTCGACTTAGCCCTTGGGGTCGTTGTTTAAACATTTGGTTTCGGTTGTAATTTCGGCCCTATGACACCTACATCACTGAAATTTTGGATGCTTATTAAGAATCGTGGTCGGTTTAGGAATCAATAACAAAAACTGTTGAAAGAAGAAATAAATAAAAAACCGTTCATTTTTATACTTGGTGTCGGTCGTTTAAGCACTTGGGTTCGGACATAGTTACGGCTTACGGCCTTATGGCACCGATCCGACTGAAATTTTGTATTCTTACTAAGAATCGTGGTCTGTACAGGAATCAATCACAAAAACTGCCAAAAGAAGATTTTTTTTAAAAATCATTCATTTAACACTTGGGTTTGGTCGTCTTAGCACTTGGGGTCGGTTGTTTAAGCACTTGGGTTCGGACATAGTTTCGGCCCTATGGCACCTATCCGGCTGAAATTTTGTACTCTTACTAAGAATCGTGGTTTGTACAGGAATCAATCACAAAAACTGCCAAAAGAAGAATTTTTTAAAAAATCATTCATTTTAACACTCGGGGTCGGTCGTTTTAGCACTTGTGGTCGGTTGTTTAAACACTTGCTTCGGGCGTAATTTCGGCCCTTTGACACCTACATGACTGAAATTTTTGATTCTAACTACAAATCGTTGTTTGTACGGGAATCAATTTCAAAAACTGCTGAAAGATGAAAAAAAAAATCATTTTAATACTTGGGGTCGGTTGTTTAACCACTTGGGTTCGGACATAGTTTCGGCTTTATGGTAACGATCCGGCTGAAATTTTCGATTCTTACTAAGAATCGTGGTTTGTACAGGAATCAATCATAAAAACTGCCAAAAGTCGAATTTAAAAAAAACTTTCATTTTATAACTTGGGGTCGGTCGTCTTAGCGCTTGTTGTCAGTTGTTCTCTTGGGTTTGGTCGTAATTTTGGCCCTATGACACCTACGTAACTGAAATTTTGGATTCTAACTAAGAATCGTTGTCTGTACAGGAATCAATACTGCTGAAAGAAGAAATAAATTAAAAAATCATTCATTTTAATTCTTGGGGTCGGTTTTTTATCCACTTGGGTTCGGACAAATTTTCGGCCCTATGGCACCGATCCGGCTGAAATTTTTGATTCTCACTAAGAATCGTGGTCTGTGCAGGAATCAATCACAAAACCTGCCAAAAGAAGATTTTTTTAAAATTCATTCGTTTTAACTCTGTATGTCGGTCGTTTAAACACTTGGGTGCTGTCGCAATTTCAGCCCTTTGACACTTGCATGACAGAAATTTTTGATTCTAACTAAAAATCGTTGTCTGTACAGGAATCAATTACAAAAACTGCTGAAAGAAGAAATAAATATATAATCATTAATTTTAATACTTGGGGCCGGTCGTCTTAGCACTTGTGGTCGGTTGCTTAAACACTTGGGTTCGGGCATAGTTTCGGCCTTATGGCACTGATCTGGCTAAAATTTTAGATTCTTACTTAGAATCGTGATCTGAATCAATCACAAAAACTGTTGAAAGAAGAGATAAATAAAAAACCTTTCATTTTTATACTTGGTGTCAGTCGTTTAAGCACTTGGGTTCGGACATAGTTTCGGCCCTATGGCACCGATCCGGCTGAAATTTTGTATTCTTACTAAGAATCGTGGCCTGTACAGGAATCAATCACAAAAACTGCCAAAAGAAGAATTTTTTAAAATATCGTTCATTTTAACTCTTGGTGTCGGTCGTCTTAGCACATGGGGTCGGTCGTTTACACACTTTGGTTCGTTCGTAATTTTGGCCTTATGACACCTATATGACTGAAATTTTCGATTCTTACTAAGAATCGTGGTCTGTACAGGAATCAATCACAAAAACTGCCAAAAGACCAATTTTTAAAAAAAAATCATTGATTTGGGTCGGTCGTTAATGCAATTGGGTTCCCTCATTATATTGGCCCTATGGCACCGATTCGGCTGAAATTTTGGATTCTCACTACATAAGACTCGTGGTCTGTACAGGATTCATTTACAAAAACTGCTAAAAGAAGAAATAAATAAATAATCATTAATTTTAATACTTGAGGTCGGTCGTTTTAGCACTTGGGATCGGATGCTTAAACACTTGGTTTCGGACAAAGTTTCGACCCAATGGCACCGATCTGCCTGAAATTTTGGATTCTTACTAAGTCTGTACAGGAATGAATAAAAAAATCGTCCTAATAATTATTTTAAATTATTCGTCGTTGTACGTGCTCTAGTGGTCGGGCCTATGCTACCGATCCGGCTGCTATTTTGAATTCTTATTAAGAATCTGTGTACGTATTAATTACAAAGACTGCTGAAAATGGATTTTTTTTAAATCGTTCATTTTAACACTTGGGGTCGGTCGTCTTAGCCCTTGGGGTCGGTTGTTTAAACACTTGGATTCGGTCGTAATTTTGGCCCTATGACACCGATACGGATGAAATTTTGGATTCTTACTAAGAATCATGGTCTGTACAGGAATCTATCATAAAAACTGCCAATGAAGAATTTAAAAAAAATCGTTCATTTTAACACATGGGGTCGGTCGTTTAAGCACTTGTTGTCCGTCGTTTTAACTCTTGGGGTCTTTTATAACTTCGTCCCTATGGCACCGACACCGCTGAAATTTTGGATTCTTTCTTATAATTATGGTCTGTACAGGACTCAATCCAAAAAACTGCCAAAGGAAGATTTAAAAAAAATCATTCATTTCAGCACTTGAGGTCGGTCGTTTAAGCACTTGGGGTGGGTTGTTTTAACACTTGGGGTTGTTTAGAACTTCGTCCCTATGGCATCGATCCTGCTGAAATTTTGGATTCTTATTAAGAATCATGGTCTGTACAGTAATGATTAAAAAAATCTACTAAAATAATTATTTTAATTAATTCGTCGTTGTACGTGCGCTACGTAACAACACTTGTAGTCGGTCGTAACTTCGCCCCTATGCTACTGATCCGGCTGATATTTTGGATTCTTGTTAAAATTCATGGTCTGTACACGAATCAATAAAAAAAACTGCCATTTCCTATTTTTTTTGAATTTATGGTGAGTTAGAAATATCATTCATATAAATGGTAAAAAGAATATATTATATCTCTTGCGGGATTCCAAATTTACTGATCTGGGAAACACTCAGAAAACCATTTAACTTGACAAATTGCTTTCTATGAAGTAGGTTATTTTTGATCCTCGTTAAGCATTATTGGTTATACCAATTTTAGTTACTTTAGAGCAGGGGTGGGGTATCTTTTTGCCGTCGGGGGCCATTTCGATGTCTGTTGTATCTCCCGCGGGCCGCACATAGGTTTTCAAGCACCGGAGGGGGAGGGTAGAGATCTTATTTTTTTACCTCTTTTTATATCACATGTCACAAGCATTTTTCTAATGAAATTGACGTGCCCAAATGTGCAACTAGAAATTTATGACTGTTCTTGGAAAGCGAGAATGATATCCGTGGAATTGCGTCAGCAGACGATTTCTAATCTTGAATTTTTACATTTTTTACTCAAGATTGATTCTTTGTAAGAGTCCACAAGCTTAAATAATAGGTACACACGTAACAGTCAACATCTCAGAATTTTGCAGCGTATACCTTTTTTTTACATGAATACCGCACAAGACTCCCAACTGCTCCCGTCTGGAGCCAATTATACTACAGCTCCCCGACTGGGGTACACCCAAAATATTGTGGGGCTGAAGGTAGTGGTGAGGGGAAGGAGATAGGGAAGTGGAAGGTGGGAAGTACCTGACTATTCAGATCTGGTCACCAAACACGCCTAAAGACATCCGCAACTGGATTTGCAATATGAACACAAGAGTGGTTTTAACTTAGGAATGTATTTGCGTAGGAGTCCAGCAGTATACCAGCTGAAATTATACTATATTCAGAACACGCGAATGGTTTTCCTGCATTTTTCCTCAATGTTTTTTACTGTAAAAACATTTTTATATTTATTTAACCAATAACAGTAATTTTTCGTAGAATTTTTTATTTTTATTTAACTTCATCGTCTTTTATGGCAGACGTGTGGCAATACATAAAAAGGCACATAATTTTTTCTTTCTTTTTGAATAGCATTGTCTTCAATACTGATATATTTTTTCACTAATAAGAAATAAGAAATAAGTAATAAGAAATTGACATAAAACTAAAACAGGATGTTGGATAAACTGATTTCTAGTACGAGTATCATAGGCCCAGACGTAAACACATACGTGTCAGCTATTTTATAACTTTCTCTGAGTTTTGTAGTAATAACTTAAATTTATTTATTTATTAATTTATTTTTCCAATTTCTCCATAAAACAGTAACAGTAAAAAATACACTAAAAGATTATGGAGAAGATTATAAAATAAGACAAAAAAATTCACGGGGGGCAGTTTTATTATGTTGTGATAAATGTCAAAAGATATTTATTTACTGAACTCATTGAAGATGTCGATGCTCAATGCAGAATCGTTAAGTAGTTGAGTTGTTCTCTTTAATGGCGCATTTTGATACGCATAAGTTTTCGCCTTTGGAGCTTAAAAAAGCGCGTGGGATCTCCCACGCGTATACGCGTTAGGGACATATAAGTAGGGACATGTGTATCTGAAACGCCGTGAAAGAAAACGTTCTCGCTCTCTGTGTAATTTTTTGTTGTGTTTTCAGCAGGTCGCACCAAAAGTGCTCGCGGACCGCAGGTTCCCCACCCCTGGTTTAGAGATAAGATTAGAATGTGGTATACTGTCAAATGCACGGACATATGAATATATCTGGACCTGCCCTATGTGATAAAAAACGTATTATTTCCCCCTCCACATGGCGCCGGCTGGAGCTCCTCCTTGGAACCGGCTCGCTCCATGGGGAGGGGATAGAGCCTCGCTTGAATCTAAAATGTGTGACGTCATCATTCTTGCCGTGAACAGCGAGAAGCTAACATCCATACATTTAACGAAATAACACGCCAAAACGGTAGCTTGTGCTATACAATATATCTACATATCAATGTGCACATAGCGAATGTGGGCGGTTCTCCAGTGTGCTCGTCGCTGGTTACAGGGGTAAGTAAATTATGAAACATTTGTAAAAGTGTTTTAACTAAACACGGCAACAAAATATTGCTATGTGTATCGAGTCTTTTTGGGGCGAGCATTTGGCCTTAGCAAATATGTTATTAACGTGGCAAGCAATTCGCGCTCCCATGTAAAAAGGTCTATTCATTCAAAGCAGATTTTGCTTTTAAGAACTAAATGGTGATATTGTAATGCGAGATGCCTATATACTGTCAGATTGATTGTATAACGAATCACAGTCATCTTTCCCCTCTTCGCCCTCCATAGTTTGGTTTTACCCCTCATCTGTAACTTCTTGTCTATCCATTTGGATGTCTATGGTCAAATGCTTTTCTTAAGTGGACAAATATTCCAATGCATTTTTTTAATTATCTAAATATCTATTTATTTCGGATGTTAAATCTACGATAGCATAACTCGGGTTCGCATCTTGTGACGTTTTCTGGGGAACCTTCTCTCAGACCTTGGACCGCTGGTTTAGAGTTCATGTTTGATTGATCAGATGCTTTAATAATATGTATATTATATTGAAAGCCACAGGTTACACAATGCCATGCAGACAGACGGTAAACTGCAGACAGGTGTATTACGGGCTCATTGTACAATGGCCAATTCAATATGCGGGCGGCAGATAAATATTACGTGAATTGGATTAAATTCTCAATAAACTGTTGTATTTATTGCCATTAATTTAAGGTTAGTTAAAAAGTACCCTTCTTAAGCGCAATTAAACTAAGCAACACATATATTTCGATGCATAGTTGCTATGTACCGACGCATCATGTTCGATGGTTGTACGCTCATTCGAAACATTCTCAACGTTTATATACCGTTTTGCTCGATGCTTTTTTGTTCAATGCAAATAAAAGGTCCGTATTTCTTGTTGATGTTCGATAGAAATTCAGTTGATCATGTCTCAACTTGTAGGCAACGCTTCATCTTGAGTCCGATGTGCCTGTTTGTTTTTTTCTTTAATTATTTAAATTATTTTTATTTTTTAAGTGTGTTAGAATACCTTATAAGAGTCCCTCCCGTTGCTGCTCCCGTCTGGTGCCAGTGAGACTATGGCATCCCCAATTGGGATATGTTGTGAGGCTAGGGTTGCCATCCGTCCGGGTTTCCCCGGATTTGTCCTAGTTTAGAAGGCGTCCGGGGAGCGTCCGGGCGGGGTTTCATTTGATGTCCGGGTTTAAAAAAAAAAATAAAGTCAAACGTATACGTTTGCCCTGAGGAAGGAACGGTCGATCTGAAACCGGTCGGCTTTAAACAAATATAAAAGTGGTTCAAACAAAGTAACATTGTTTCATTTATCTTTAATTACAATTCAATTCAATTTCCAAGAATTGGTTTCATTGGTTTTTACAAATTCCTTTTAAAAGGGGAAGATATTCTAAAAGCTATCGGAAAGAGTTAAAAATACAAAAAAAAACTGAAAAGTAAAAAATGGCGAGAGGCTGAGGAAAAAGCTTTAATAGCTAGATAATCAAATAATGTACTAATGAGTGCAATAGTTTCTTTTCATTTTTTTAGAGTTGTGATTGTTTTTATTACGTAAAAGAAATTTACAATATGGCTGGTGATTAAAACTTTAAGGTGATATAAATGAGTATAGTTTTTGGTTATTTTATGCTTAAAAAAATTAATAATGTAACTTACATTACAGTAAGTCTAAACTTTAAAAAGTTTCAGTTTTGTTGCTAAAGATTTAAGAAGACTGAATTTAGTTCATATTATGTTAAGAGATATTTTGTTACAATAAACACAATTAAATAACTTTGTTTCAATTCCACTTTATTATTTTTTAATCCTTAAGGGATTAAAAAATAATAAAGTGGAATTGAAACAAAGTTATTTAATTGTGTTTATTATAATTATGTATTCCCACAAAGTGTTTGCTACATATCAAGAATTAGATATTTTGTTATTTAAATGGCTGCTATAAGATATAATTATTATTGAGTTAAAAGAGTTACCGGAAAAATTGTAAGACTGAATACAAAATGGTCTCAGTACTTTTAAATTTTTTGTTTAAAAATTTAATTGAATTTTGTTAGGCTTAATATTTTAACAAGGTTTTTTTTTCATAGCAGGGTACATATATTAATAATTCGTGTTTTATTTTAAGAATAAAAAAATTCTTACTGATTATAAAAACAATTTGTAACAAACTGTAATAAGATTCAGTTTTGTTAGGTTCATTTAAAATTATGATAAAATATGACTAAATTTAATTTTTAATTAAATAAAAAGGTGATTTATGACATTTTCAACTGTTTTTTTTACACTGACTATGTTTAAAAAACCTGTTGACATGTCCGGGTTCTGGGCCCTAAAATCCGGGGTTTTCACGCGTCTTGTCCTGGTTGCCAAATTTAAGAGATGGCAACCCTATGTGAGGCTAATGGAGAGGGGAAGCAGATGGGAAAGAGGAGGGTGGTGAAGTACATGGCTATTCAGATCTGGTCACCAAACACGGCTAAACCCACTTCAAGCAATTAAACAATGTTTCAATTCTGAACGGTGGTCTTACACCAGGGCCATACTGAGAGTATCTTCCACTCTCTATAACGTGCCGCAAATACACTAAATATGTATATATTTTTTGAAAGAATTAATTGGGAAATAACACAAATTAATAAAATTAAATTTATTTGCGTTCGCCGGTATTCGATCCGATTGTGAGTCAAGCGCCTTACCCTTCGACCACAGCCGGCCGTCAAAGGACCAAGGAAGTGTTGTCCAAGGACATATCCATTTTTGTTCTCCAATGACAAGATTGGAGAAAAAAATGGACATTCGGAGGTATCCTCGCGATTTTATTGATATATAGCGTGAAGAGGCGTGCTTTGGTATATATTATATATAATTATAGTCAGCAGATGTGACATTTGACCATAGATAAACCAATCCTAAACTATCCACATTTGACCATAGATATCTAAACCGACAGAGAAAAGTCTCGTGTCCAGTCAGTGTTGCCAACTCGATTTTTATAATAAAGCCAGACGTCACCCGAAGAGAAGCTAAAATGGATCTAAAATCTTTAACATCCTGTACACATTGTGACTATACTTCGAATTTTCGTATATCCTGGGAGGGGAAGGGTGGCGGATAAATCTATATATCCATCTAAATCTAAATAAATAAAAATGAATCGCCGAAATGTATGTGCGCTCATAACTTCCGAACGACTGCACCAAATGGATCATTCTTTTTTTGTGTTCGTTATTGTCAGAAGAAGGTTTGTATAAAAGAAGCGGTGAGCTCTGGCATAATGAAATTTGTATAAAAAAATTGCAACAAGTGGCACGCGAGCTGTTTGAAAACTGAATGTATGGAATGCGGGAGTGGGGAGGGGAATTCGAGAGGGGGGTTCGCGGGGCGGGAGAAACGGGAGAGGGGAGTGGGGAGAGGGAAGGTGGAGTGGGAATGTGTGAGGGGAAGGGAGAGGAAGGGGAGGCGGAAGGGGAACGGGATGAATGGGAAAGGACACGCAGGGAGACACAATTTATTTTTTAAGTGGCATAGCAATGCATGCCGGGACCCAACTATTAAATTCGGAGTTAAAAACCAAGTTTTTAATACGAAAATAACCGGTTCCTAAAGAAATAGCTCTTAAATTTAAGTCATTTTTTGTTGTGTAAAAAAGGGAGCTAGATTATCTGAAAAAAGCGAGCTAAGAAGCTAAACCACTTTTTTTAAGCAGACGGCCTCATTTTGGAACAAAATCCAGCTCTGAAGTAGCTCTAAGTAAGCTAGTACTGAAGTAGTCTAATACTCTAGTAGTATTCTGAGTTGACAACACTATGTCGAGCTGCTCGACACGAAACTCGCGCCGGTCGATCGAGTGGACGCAACGACGAGCATAGTTCCAAGACAACATGTTCGATTGGACCAAACCGTCGTACATGAACAACCGTTGGTAAAAGTTTTTATGAACAACTAGGTAATTTTTCTATTATCTAAGACACTACTTACTCTCGATAGTTTCGATGTCGTCGACTGAAAAAAAAATCTCAATATCCCATTTTGGCCCCCAACACGGTAAGTAGAAGGAGAAAAATTGTTTTTAGAAAAAATAGAAATACTGTAATAATTAATTATTTTTACCTCTTAGTTACAATTTTAAAATATGAACTAAACTTTAGGCGGCACACTTTTTGCGTGCACCTCATTGCCAAATAAAATAAAACTGTGTTGTATTTCATAATTAGAAACAATAAAAAGATAATGTTTCCACCCATACCAATGGTAGGTACTTTGCAATGCAAATTTACTGCGATGGTACGTTGTCTGATAGGCAGGTAGATAGCCACCTATGTAATTTATATTTTTACGTAACGGAGGTAGCTATTAGTGGAGGCGTCTACTAATATCTACAGGAATTCCAAAAACTGAAAAATCGAACTAATATCTATGAGAAGGAAAGTTTTGACGAATATCTACAGCTCAAACTGTTGACGAATATCTATGAGAAGCAAAGTGTTGTCGAATATCTACAGCACTGGCAGAGGTTGGATTTGCAATTATGTAAAGCATATTGGAATAACGTAATATTGCGTATGCAGTTTAAAAAACTTAATTTATCTAAGTATGTATGTAAAATCCCTAATATTGGACTATTGGACACATTTAGCTGATTAATCCAACCTACGCTCTGTAGATATTAGTTCAACCTACGCTCCGTAGATATTAGTCAACACTCTGAAGTTCGTAGATATTAGTTCAACATATGAGCTGTAGATATTCGTCCGACATATAGGCTGTAGATATTAGTATCTGGAGTCCTACTAGCTAGGTAGATACTTAATATTTACTGTTATTCAATCTAAACTGCAAGGAATGGACGGTTACCTCGAGAGTGTTTTCTCTTGGGGTAAAAATAATCTCGTTGAATTTAATGTTTCGAAGGCCCAATCATTTCTGATTAGGGAACGTACCCATACTACGTGACCTCTTCGGGGGGGGGGTTTCAAAATGTCACGCTTGGTATAAATGAGCGGTGGTTTGCTTAGGATTTTGGTCACCGGGGGGGAGGGGGGAGGGGGGTTAAAAATTGCAAAAAATTGGTCACGTAGTATGGGTACGTTCCCATTACAAGACAAAAGGTCTAAAAGAGGTCTAAATGAAAATTCAGTCTTCTTCAACGGTAGCAAACTTCCGAACAGGCCCTTCTTTGATATGCTTGGTAACAACTCAGGAGCTCCATCGAAGCCATAGTTAAGTTAGCCTCTCAGAAACTGGGCGTACTGTACAGGGCCCGGAGATACTACAGATAGTACACAACTGCTGACCCTGTACGAATCGCAAGTGCGTCCCACTGTTGAATTTGGTAACCACATCTAGTCTGTAGTCCCAAAATACATGAAAAAACCCTCGACACTGTGCAAAAACGGGTGGTCCGTTTGATAGATTGTGCTCGTTTAACAAACGGATTGCAATCTTTAGAGCACAGGCGTCGGGTAGGAAAGCCATCGTTGATTTACCGGTATAATTTTATTTTTTATTTTAAATACATAAACGGCTATACTGCCTTTTATAAATAAACATATAATAGAGTACAAAAGTAAGAAAAATAATATCATTACATAATAGTAGTTTTAAACTTAAAAATAACATACAATTATTTTGTGTATCACAACAAAAAATAACCAAAAATGAGAAATATCATCATTTCATTTCAACATGTCCATATTGCGTATATAAAGTTACATTATGGAAAAATAATTTTTGAGTGCATATTTATATTGCGCTAATTTTAAGAAATAAATGTCGCCGATGTTAGCATATTCATTTCCCAAAATGTGTAATCGACTGATTGGTGAGTAATGCTGGCTTAATAAAGATTACACCTCAAAAGTTATTCACAATTACTCTGAACACCACACAAACATATATCTTAATAAATCTAGCGGAATCGTTGTATACATCAGAGACGGACTTCAATCTCAAGTTGATGAAATTTTCTTATCACAAGCCAACTGCCTGAAAATTGTTTTGAATAATAATCTATGCATTTTTGCAATATACAGATCACCCTCTTTTCAAAATATTGATACTTTTCTGAATTCACTCCAATCAATTATCAACAGCTCAAAAAACATAGAACAACAAATAATTATAGGCGACCTCAACATCAATACAATTACTGAATACCACCGCCAATCCAACGATTACCTATGTCTACTAACTGAAAATGGGTTCATTCAGACAATTATCAGCCCTACTCGTGAGCAGGGCAAGAGTAAATCTTGTCTTGACCACATCAACGTCAAAAAAATTAACCATGTTGACTCATTTGTCATTCACTCTACAATCTCAGATCACTATACAACAGCACTCTGCCTTAAAAACAAACCTCCTAATCCTGCTAAAATTAAACATGTTGCAAGAATAAACTATAATAATTTAATTGAGGACTTGAGCTCAGAAAACTGGCAAAATGTTCTAGACCAATCTGATGCCGACTCATCGATGAATGAATTTATCACTAAATTACATTCATATATTTCTAAACATACAAGCAATAAACTTATACCGCATAAACAAATAAAACTTACGCCATGGATCACCCCTGGCCTTATCAAATCGATTAACATTAGGAACCAACTTCATGAAAAGGCGAATAGGTGCCCTGAGAATATTATAGTACAAGCTCATTACAAAAAATATAGGAACTTTTGCAAAAAACTAATAAAATCGGCCAAAGAAAATTATTATAAAAAATTCATTTACGAAAATAACTGTACTCCAAAACGTTTATGGGAAGCATTTCGCAATATAACTAAAACAAAAATAAATAAATCTTCCGAAATTAAATCACTGAACATCAATAACATGAACACCTCAGACCCAAAAATCATTGCGAATTTTGCCAATAATTATTTCACGTCAGTGGGAGTCACACTTGCGAAAAAAATTCTCAACAATCTTAATACAACAGAATCCGATCTCGCTAAGTTAACAATCTCCAATTTCGGACATAAATTAGACAATATCCAAACAACTTCAAACGAAGTCATAAATATAATTGACGAACTCAAGTCATCGAATGCTTGTGGTCCTGATAACGTTTCATCAATTCTGCTAAAAAGTACTAAATCCTTCATAGCAACTCCAATCGCGTATATTTCCAATCTAAGCTTCAATTCAGGAAAATTTCCAAATCATTTAAAACACTCTATTGTTATTCTGCTTCACAAAAATGGAGATAAATCGCAGATACACAATTACCGGCCAATTTCTTTGCTCAATTCTATTTCGAAAATTATTGAGAAAATTGTAAAGAATCGTCTCAGTCATTACCTTGAAAAAAACAATATCCTTTCCAATAGACAGTATGGCTTCAGACCAGGATTGAGCACTGAAAATGCAATTACAAACCTGACGAAAATCATCTCCAACAATATCGATAGAGGAAGAAAATGCATTGCGCTCTTCTTGGATCTAGCCAAAGCGTTCGACACCATCTCACACAAAATTCTCTTGAAAAAACTACAGCGCATCGGCATTCAGGGTCAGCTACTTAAGTGGTTAGGTAGTTATATAGAAAATAGGAGCCAAAGAGTGAATATTAACGATACTCTAAGCGATCCGGCTGATATTAACTTTGGTGTACCTCAAGGAAGCACTCTAGGACCACTTTTATTCAATATCTATATAAATGAATTATGTAACAGTTCATTTGCCGATCATATTATCACCTTTGCCGATGACACAGTATTATTATTTGAAGGCAAAAATTGGAATGAAGTTCATAATAATTCAGAAATTGGTATCAACAAGGTAAAACATTGGCTAGATAATAATCTTCTCACTCTCAACACTGACAAAACTAAATTCATTCGCTTCAGTGCAACTCAAGCGGGACAATCAAGAGAAACTCAAAGAATTATTATACACCATTGCAATGACCCAAACACTTGCAATTGCAATACCTTAGAATATGTGGATAGCATAAAATATCTAGGAATCATCGTAGACAAGAATCTGAGATGGAATGAATATATCGATTCAATCTCCACAAAGGTCAGAAAACTCACGCATCTTTTCATGGCTATTAGAAATATTCTATGCGCAAAAGATCTAAAACTAATGTACTATGCCATGTGCAACTCATTACTTGAATATGCATCTTTAGGATGGGGAGGATGTACCAAATCAATACTGGATCCCTTAGCCAAAGCACAGAAATCACTTCTAAGGGTCATACTTAAAAAACCATTTAGATACCCCAGTAATGATTTATTCAAAGAGATAGGAGTTCTGGATGTGAGGCAACTATTTATAAGAAAAGTTATATTATACACACAAAAATATCGTCACCTCTTCCCCTCCGTAGAACATTATCACAACACCCGACATGCAGGGAGGAATCCAATAGTTCCACTTGCTACTATGACATCCCTTGCTCAAAGACAATATTCTTACCTAGGTCCAAAAATGTTCAACCTTATACCCGGTTCTTGGAAATTGAAAAGTGCAAGCGTCCTGCGTAAATTAGTCAATGATTGGATTCTGAACTTAGGGAGAGTCGAAAGTGAACGTATGCTGTATAACTGGTAAACAAAATCACTTAACTTTCCTGATCACTAGACCAAAATTCCTACCACATTTCATTGAGTTCAATGTTTTGACATCCTTTCTGATGTTTTTATACATGGGATTTATGGTTATGCGCCCCTGAAGCCTGTCTGCTCCGTGTAGGTGTAGGTAATGTAGGTATATCACCGCTGTAAAGCGTTGACATGCACGTCGCACGTCACTAACTCTGTATGAAACTTGGTACCTTACAACGGTAATGATTAATGATTTATAATAAATAAATAATACCTACATAACAAAACATGTATGGCGTACGAAGTAATGCACCAATTTCACCAAAGTAGCACTAAATTTGGTACTATTTTATTATATTATATTGTATTCATAGTTTATATTTCCATCTATATTTATAGTTATTGTTTTTATATTTTAGCAGGAGTAGTTCAAGATACAAGCGCGGTGTATATTCATACTGTCGTACTTATAATATAATACTGTATAAAACATGTTTTAAATCAGTGAAAATAATTTGTAGCTACAAAAATCATTGCAGTTTCATCGCTCAAAAAAATCATATAGATTATTACGTTCGTTATTATATCTAATATTGTAAATTTTAATATAGTTTCTCCTACTTGTATTAAAAGTTCAAACTCCTAAACACATAACCTACATAACATAATTTGATTTCTTTATGTTGTAAATCTTTTGTAATTCCTCCATCTTGTTCTTTTAATTCCTCCATATTGTAAATCTGAATGTATTATACATATGTTACCAGGTTTTTTCGGTAAATCCGAATATAATATTTACTACCAGATTACCTTTCTACTTTGTCACAAAAAAATGTATGTGTACTTATATTTATATATTTTATATACATTTTCTTTATTACACACCTTAGCTTCAGAGAAAAATGAAATTTTCAGTTTT
Source organism: Limnephilus marmoratus (assembly GCA_917880885.1). Taxonomy (NCBI): domain Eukaryota; kingdom Metazoa; phylum Arthropoda; class Insecta; order Trichoptera; family Limnephilidae; genus Limnephilus; species Limnephilus marmoratus. Next base: position 23,594,981 of record OU862928.1, on the reverse strand, counting down.
TGTTAGTTTTTGTTATGTAATTATGTACATTTCAGGTATAATATGAACTAACATGTCAATTTGTCTGTCCTGGAACGGGAAACTTTCCTAGTTGGACAGGCAAAGCTTCCTAATTGTAATTTGTACTTTCTTTTGTATCTATAATAAATAAATAAATAAAAATAAAAAATAAATAAATAAATGTGATAATGTATGTGTTTTAATATAGTAGAACGGTAGAGTCAGTCTATTGTAATGTGGAGCCCAAATCGTAGAGTTATATTCTAAAATGCTTCTCACTAGCGTTATGTATAAAATGCGAATAGTATCAATGTTACAAAATTGTTTGGTTATTCTAATAATAAGTCCTAAAATCTTCATTGCTCTATTAATAATATTATTTATATGGCTAATAAATGTAAGTTTTCAGTTAAAAATAATACCTAGATCATTTATTGTTTCTACTGAGTTTAATATAATTTTGTCAAGATTGTATTCATAAATGGTCGGTTTCTTTATTTTATAAAATCTTATTATTTGACATTTACTAATGTTAAGTGCCAGTTTATTGCATATACACCAATTAAACGAGTTGTTTAAATTTTTTTATAAAATTATGCAATCAGAAATATTTTTAATTTTTTTATATAATTTTAAATCATCAGCAAATAACAGGATATCAACATTGGAAAAAACGTCTACAATGTCATTAATAAATAAATAAACAGTATTGGTCCTAAATGGGAGCCCTGTGGCACACCACTAGTGGCAGAAAAGGCATCCGATATTACGTCATTTAACTTTACAAACAGTTGCCTATTTGTTAAATAACTCTCTACCCATTTAAGAAAGTTCCTGGTTATACCCATACTCCTTAATTTATTTATCACTATTTTATGACAAACTTTATCGAATGCCTTGCTGAAGTCAGTATATATCGAATCTACTTGACATTTATCTGCAAAAGCATTCGCTATAAAGTTTTCATATATCAGTAGATTTGTCAAGAGTTGATTTATTCTTCATGAAACCTTGTTATAATCCCATTTAATTTAAAAATAATTTTATCCAAAATAATTTTTTCAAACAGTTTTGGAATAGTTGACTGTATACACACAGGTCTATAATTGCGTATATCGCATTTGTCACCTTTTTTAAATATGGGTGTGATGTAACTATTTTTCCATGCAATTGGAAAATATCCCGATGACAATGACATATTAAAAATTAAATAGAGGGGATACAAATAATCATAATGGATAATGGAACATTCTCCGATGAGCTAGCGTCATTGATCCTTTCGGCACCGGTGCGTAGTAGGAAAACCGCCAAACGTGCGCCCAACATATGTACACGTTTGACATATCGCTTGACATAGGATTGGTTTGTACTATGTCCATTTTTGTTTTTTTTTTTTAAGCTGTGGATGCATTAATATTAGTTATATTTTTATCTACCATAACCACACACAAAAGCACCACATTTTCGCCGGGAACTTATATAGCGTAAATCACTTTTTATTCTATCTCCACAGTTATCACAAAAAAAAATAAGGATTGGAGTGCAACACATCAAACGCTTAAGGGGGTATTCTAATCTAGAAGCATGAATAGGCCACTTGCATGGACTTCATAACGACTTGGAAAAAATCGTGTGGATAGAATTTTTTACTAAGATTACGAAATTGTTAGTAAAAATTTTTAGAAATGTACAGTTTTTTTTTATTTTTAAATAAATAAATCTATTATTTGGGCTCGTGACGTCATTACATGAAAATGTCCCGTCGCCGAAAATGTTCCTATTAATTTTATAAAATTCCACCGTTCACTAGATTTATTGTTTGTTCTCTGCGAACTTATCATTTGGTTTGATTTTTTGACAGATGTTCTGAAGAGAACCCCGTACAATTAATGGGTACGGGGTTCTCTTCAGAACGTGAAGATGATGTCGGTACATGTTTTAGAGCTATAATGATTATGGTGCTGATTTTAACAAAATAAAATTTTATAATATTCTTATTATTATTACAATTTACAAGTTCAAGTATATTACATTGAATTTAGTAATATACGCGCTGTACATTATAATGATTTATGATCAATAAGACGGATCAAGGAAAAAAATATTTATGAGATGTAATATTTTTGGTATGCCTCGTTATTCTCCTGTGCCATTCGTGTGGAAAACGTTCTTTTTTTTTAAATGATTTTCGGCTATGTAATTATCGTTTTTTCACACCTATAAAATTATGTCCCGTCTTTCCGGTTTATAAAAAATGGTCTGATTTTTCGGTTTGAAATTTTCAAAAAATCCCCAGGGTTTCAAAAATACGATTAAAAAAAAAAAATACAGAATGTCTTAGAATATTTGCCTAAACCGGAAAAAAATTTAAAAAAATGTGATGCAAGTGGCCTATTGTAGGTATTTTTGCAGGTGCAATAAAAAAATATTTTTGTAGCCATCATTTTACAAAATATTTATTAAACATTAAAGAATACATAAAATTGTGGGGTCACGATTGCAACCCTCCTAGTAATCAAGTTTTTTTTCTTAATCCAGACAAATGCTGCTATGGCCTGAACTTCGGAAAAGTAACAATTTTTTTTGCGCAAAATGGCGGCTGTGTGAAATAAAAAGACAGGTTTTAACTAGTTTTTTGACTTCCGAATTTTTTAAAAATAGTAGAAATTGAATAATTTCGGGGAAAATGCGTTTAAAGTTTTGTTCTATTTAGATTCTAGTTAGATTCCGTCCAAACCGCGACACTAAAATGGTTATAACTTTAAAAATAATTCGAATTTCCAAAAATCCTTAAGAGCGTTTAAGCAGCCAGCGGACGAAAATCCACATTTCGTCGAAAGTTGTTCTTATGATCGTGCAGGGCGGTTACAATGAGAAAGTTTAATTATTCTCCGTACCAGCTTTTTTAAATTACAACTCAATATCGAATTTATTTCAATTCAAATTAGCTTTAATGTATACCTTCATCCAAAAATGCTGAAAGGCGTGATTAAAATAATGTACTTTTTGTAGTTATTTTTTTATTATAAGTATTTATCATTTTTCAATAATCTCTAAATTTAATAAGAATGTTAAAAAAATCTGAAATATATTAGTTTATAAGTGCGCAAATAAATACACAAACGGACCAATTTTCGCCAAGAAACACATGTACGTACATATTTTTTCATGATTTTATTGAAACTAAAATTAAAATTCTAAAACATACGTTTGCTAGATAATGTATTGATTTATTTTACTGCATGATAATATTATTTGAAATGGGTGTGGTATAATACAAAAACTGTTTTGAAAATTGAACAAATCTGCCAACGACCTATGGAATAACCTTATTATACTAAAAATTAAAAGTTTTTCTCAAAATTTATTACATAACTATGCTAGATAAAAGAACAATCTTTCGAAATCCATTTATAATTTTTTGTGGAAAAGAGTCAATACGTCTAAAAACTTTTTTGAAAATGACGTATTTCCGGTTTTCTCTGGTAATGCCCTCTTAATAGGAAATATTTTTAAATATCTAAACTATGGAAATATGAGAAGAATTTTTTTCTAGTCTGAATACTTAGCTTGACAATCCTTGAAGTTCGAATGTAGCTGGACGACAGCCGGCTCGCTTCCATGTCATATCTTTAGTTTTTATTGTGTATGGGTGTGATCTTTTTTAATATGCGAATACCGCACAAGATTCCTAACTGCTCCCATCTGAAGCCCGTGAGACTATAGAATCCCCAATTGGGGTAAGTTGTGAGGCTGAAGTTATGTTGGGGAGGGGAAGCAGATGAGGAAGAGGTAGGTGGGGAAGTACACGGCTATTCAAATTTGGTCACCAAACAACATTTGAATTCTGAATTGTGGTCTTATACCAGCGCGATACTGAGAGTATCTTCCACTGCCGCAAATATACTATTTATTATTTTTACTTCATTAATTGTGAAATAACACAAATTAATCAAATAAAATTTATTTGCGCACGCCAGGATTTGAATCCGCGACCTTTGGATTGCTAGTTGAGAGCCTTACCCCTCAACGACGGAGGCCGACGGAGGTCACACGTGATACATTTAGCTGGAAAATCTTGTTTATTATTAAGGCGCCGCAACCGGACTCAAAAATAAGGAGATGGAGAGATATGAAATTACGAATGTTAGAGGATCGCGCTAGTTTTTAAAGTGACAAAATCGATACGAAAATTGTGAAAATGTTAAATAAAACACGACTCGTTTAAAATAGAGCAAAAATCTCGCGGGCTTGTCTTAAACAGCATTTAAAGAAACAGTGTGACTTTTTTCTTACATATAACTTGTAAAATAACTGAAACAAACATGTTTATAATTATTTTTAGAGCATACTTTGCGATATTTTTCTATCAAGCGAATTTTATATAGAAAAATTAAACAATACAACTTTGTATAAACCACTTATATAATGCGTAAATCCTACCGGTTTCGGAACAAACGTTCCTTCTTCAGAGAAAGCTTATACTAATTTGATAGTTTCGAACAATGTTTTATTATGGTAGGGGTGGAGCCGTTGCTAGTTAACAATGTAGATTGGGTGAGTAGGTATTAGTGTAGAGTGGGTGGGTAGGAGAACAAATCCATGATTGGGCTATAAGATAATATTTTTTGTTTGTTGATAATAGATTCACTATTTTTAAATAATATAATTTTTGAATTTTATGTAATTTGCGTTTCGGCATGGGGAATGTCTAGATAGTATCTTCAAGAATAACATTTTTTTAAGAGCTTTAAAACTTAATTAAGGGAGTTATGTACATAAGAAATCGGTATAAATTCGGGTAGCGGTGGCTTAACTAGCTGACCCGACGAACTTCATACCGCCTTAGAATCAATAACTGTTGTGTTAACTTATTAGCTGAATTCAATTCAGTTTTTTAGTTAAAAATTACAGATTTAAGCAATTATCGATGCGCAACTGTCCGTGTTTTGTTTTTGTCAGTATCAGATTTATATTTTTGTGATTTTCTTACTCTTCCACTTACTTACGGGAATTGAGTTTCATACGTGTAAGGGAGATTTATTATAATTATTGTTTTTTTTTCCTTTGGAGGGGTTCAGACATAGGGGAGACCGGGGACAGTTGTACCAATTTGACTTTGACCATTTTCTACATCTTAGGTATAATGTTTATGAAAAAAATGCTCATACTCGACTGCAGATAATTTAGTTGTCTACCAAATTCTTATCCTATTATTTTTCTAAATCTTATAGAAATTAAGCTATAAGCGCATAAACAGATCGGGGGAAATGCTACAACTGACCCCTATCCCGGGGTTAGTTGTACCAGTAGCGGAATTTAAATTAAAACACAGAATAAATGGATAAAGTTAGTTAATTTTAATAATTTCGGGGAGGAAAAACAGTTTTTTTGTTGGTTTATAAAATTACTTTTCAAAATTTCAATTACGTTGAACGTAATACACAATTTATCTGACCACAAGAAATCTCTTATAGATTTCGTCAGTTGAAGTGTTACCAAGAACTTTAACTATTGTAATATAATAAAATGACAATACAAATATATATTAACACTATAGCATGTTTTAAACTCAAGAAAAGAGAAGAAAAAAAAAAGAATTTTGTATGAAAACATTGTGGTACAATTATCCCCGCGGTACTGTCCCCAAACAATATGTTTATATATTGCTTTTGTAATAATTTTTTTTATGACAATATACAACGAACAAATACACTGGCTTAAACTATTACAAATGAAAGTCTTATTTAAATTAAAATAATTATAATGTAAACTTGTAACCATAAAATACACGTATTCAAAAACGACTTTGTGTTGAAAATACAACATTTATTACAAAAAAAAGAGTAACAAACAAAAAATAACAAAAACGTTAGCTTGTTGAGTGATCGGTCACCTTATAGCTTAAAGGAACTATGTAACCACACAAAAGAAAAATTAAATAAGAAATAACCTCTTACTATATTATGGGAAGTAAAAATTGTACTACGGACAAACAACCACACTGGCTAAAAATTATACATATAAATTTTTTTAGGAACAATTTACAAAAAAATATAAACTTGTAACCATATAATATACATAATCAAATAAACTAAGTTTTGAAAAAACATAACATTAACGCAACAAATAAACTAAAAACGAACAAACATGTTGGCTTGGTGAGGGATCGGTCGCCTAATAACTTATAGAAACTATATAACTGTAGAACTCGTGGTTGGAGGTTGCCAATGTAGAACAATGAGGTTGCGAATTGGAAGTCTTTATTGAGTTCTACAAAAAATTACAATTTGCAAATCAATTTAGGAATGGACAGCGAAACAGATTTATTACACTACCGCCGCTTTGGTAAACTGGGTTTACTGGGACCCACTGGGTCAAGGTTAACTGCGGTTGCTTGAAGCGAGCTTGCTGAACGCTTTTAAAAACACCGTAACACTGACTGTGTGTGTTTTGCTGGGCGCCTTTATATAGCCCGACAAGTTGGAGTGTTGCTTTGTGCGGCAGTAATTTTTCATTCGACGAATTTTTTGAAAGCGCCTGATCTGTGCATTTCCGACGCGCAATGTTTCGAACCTTTTCTGGAACGCGTGAGAGGTAGGTACAGGTATGTAGGTATAACGCAGCTCAGTATCGTTGTGATAGGTACCTACTATTGAGTCACGTAATTACGAGCGGTGGCCGGAACGTTCTCGATGATTCGGCATTCGAACATTTGAATATGGGTGACGCTTCTGGAAAGATCAATATTTTTCGGAAACAATCCAAAGCATGAGGTAGCAGAGGCTAACTGCTACAAAACCATACAAAAAAAGTTTAAAAACAAACAACCTCTTACCATATTATTTATTTATTTATTTAGAAATAATGAAAATATTATGAAAAATGATTATAAATAAAGCAGGAAATTATCAAAATGCAAAAGAAACTTAATTGTACAAATTTTTACTCCGATTCACATTTATGAGACATGTATCCAGGTTCTCGCTGTGTGCAATCTTCGTGGGACCAGGATTTGCATTTAATCAACATTAACATAAATACATAAAGTGAAAAGGGTTTGGACATTAAAAGTATGGCGGACGGGCACGGACATGCACTTGAGCGTATGATTTGGGAGCTGTACTCACAGAATCTTAAAAAAACCTCGGGGTTAGTTGTAGTACGGGGTCGATTGTACCGGTACAATCGTCCCCGCAAAAATCGGTACAACCATCCCCGAGGGGTTATTTTAAATTAAAACGCAAATTTTTGGTTAATCCCTACTCACGAACGCTTCAAAACCCATCCTAAAAAAAACTCAAATGTCCAAAGAAATGTGTAGATTGCAAAATACTAACAAATAGTACATAGTCATTGCAATATTAGCGACTGAACGCAATCGAGAAAAGTTACGTTTAGGGCTCAAAAATTTATTCTTCCGATTGCGGATGTCCGGGTTGCCCCACGTCCCACGGGCTACTGACGATTGTCCGCCTGTATTAGGGCTATCACTCATAGGCGCCCGCAGGGGGGGGGGCAAGGGGGGGCACTTGCCCCCCCTTGGATTGATTGAAAATAGTCAGATTCTCTAATTAACTCAATGGAGAATTGATTTTGTGAAGCTAACAGTGCAGAATTTAATTTACCGTTGCTACATCCCTCGAATTGTGTAAACTCAATTGTCAACAGTTTAAGGATATAATGTCTACTATTAATCAGGTATACCACATTAATAATTTTGAAGAAGTCTTGAGTTGGTTTGATTTTTGGAAAACGCGAGAATAAGTAAGACTTGTTACCTTTTACAAAGATTTATCTGAGTGTCAGGTATGCCTTACTAGTTTTGCTAACATTAGGTTCCAGCAACAACATGTACGGTGGAGCGATCGTTCAGCACATTACGTCGTGTAAAAACATGGCTTTTACAATATCAGATGAACGTCTGTCTGGATTGTGCATGTTAAGGCTCTGCAACCGGGCTCGAAAAGAAGAAGAAGCAGAGATACGAAATTACGAATGTTAGAGGAGAACGCTAACATTTACAACCTCAATATCGATGCGAAAATTGCGAAAATGTTTAATAAAACACGACTCGTTTAAAATAGAGCAAAAATCTCGCGGGCATTATCTTAAAAAGCATTTAAAGAAACACTGTGAATTTTTTCATACATGTAACTTGTAAAATAACTGAAAAAAACGTGTTTACAAAAATTTTTGGAGCATTCTTTGCGATTTTTTTCTATCGAGGGAATTTTATATAATTTGCGTTTCGTTCCGGGTAATGTCTAGATATTATCTTCAAGAATAACACATATTTTTTAAGACCTTTAAAACTTACCATGTTTAAGGGAAATATGTAAGAAATCGGTAGAAAACTGCAAACTGCAACAAAAAAGACTTCATGGACAAAATTGTAGATATGTTTGGTAGCGATAACAGACAACTCCAGTTCTTGTCTAAAACATTACTAAAAATTTTTTGCCCCCCCCTAGAAAATTTTCTGCGGGCGCCCATGCGTATCACCTGACGACACACAGTATACGTACCTATTATAGTTAGGGAGTTATTCGATTTGGTACTACTGACCCGTGGTACTATTGTCCCCGGTCTCCCCTACGTTCACCGTTTGTCTCATTTTCGACTATTAACATTTAGTGTGTAAGAAAGAGGGGCAGAATTATATGTTTAAGAATAAAAGCAAACCAATCAGCGCATTGACATTTGACGTTTTTGAATTTTTGAAATTCACTCACTATTCAATATTATATTTATCACAATATTGCTGCAGCTCTTTCAAAAGATGAGAATTCGTTCCATGCAAAACGTATGAGGAAAAGAATTTTCTTCATAATTTTTTTTCTGTGAGTTTTCCGCTGTTCTAGTAGCTATTCTGCTATTCGGGGCGGAGACAAGTCCCTCAAATCAAAGATCATAAAAATCGGTCCAGCCGTTCTTGGGATATATTATATTAAGATATTGCTTTTATTTTTATCGCTGCAATTTTTTGTAATAAATAGAAGGATAATTAAATGAATCAGCAACACTAATACCCCATTAATAACGTAATCTACCGATGATTTATAGATTATATTATTGGTAAATAAAAAGTTCAAAGAAGTTGATTGTCTCCCGCAATAATAAATAATAAACTTATCTTATCTCTTTCTTCACAAATCGCATTGTTTATAATAAGTTATCTCTATTATTGTTGTTTGTATACTAAAAATATAAATGCCAGACAAAGTTTTTAATGCATACATAAATACGATTTTGACGACCTCCGTAGTCCAGTGGCTAAGACTCTTGACTCACATTCCGGAGGTCGCGGGTTCGAACCCGGCATGCGCAAATAAATTTTATTTGATTAATTTGTGTTATTTCACAATTAATTCATTTAAAATAATATATAGTATATTTGCGGCATGTTCCAGAGTGGAAGATACTATTAGTATCGCCCTGGTGTAAGACCACCATTCAGAATTGAAACGTTGCTTGAAAATGGCTTTAGCCGTGTTTAGTGACCAGATCTGAATAGCCAGGTACTTCCCAACCTTCCCCTTCCTCACCTCCTTCCCCTCCCCACTACCTTCAGCCTCACAACATACCCCAATTGGGGATGCCATAGTCTCACTGGCTCCAGACGGGAGCAGTTGAGATTCTTGTGCGGTATTCACTGTAAAAAAAAAAAAAAAAAAAAAAAAAAAACAGCAGCGTGAAACTATGCAACACAGAAAAAACACAAGGAGATTCAGACAGGGAAAACTGTACGGAAAATTCACTGCAATCTACACTTCATGTAAACATATTGTAGTAGGTAAATACCTAATTAGAAATTATTTAAACCGGTAGGTACTGACTGATTTTCCAAGGTTTAAAAAAGGACATTTTTTTATAAACGATGATCTAGCGATCGTACCGTTGCAACTGTACAGGGTGGTTCCGATGAGAAAGATTAGTTATTCTCCATACCAGCATTTTAATGTAATAACTCAATATCGATTTTATTTCATTCAAAAATTGCTTTGATAAATACCTACATTCAATTACTTTTGTAAGTACTTTTTATCATAAGTATTTATAATTTTTCAATAATGTCTAAGCAAAATAGGAATGTAATTTTTTTTTAAATATAATAGTTTGTAATATATTTAAAAAAAAAAAACTTTATTTTATTTTAAAAAGAAAGGGGTTACGAATATCCCAACAATGTTTGAAAATCTCCTACTATCACCATAGAAAGCCGAAAATGTTGCTTGTGTTGTGGAGGACTTAGCCAGCCGAGGAATCGAACACGCGACGCCCAGGTGGGACCCAAGCGCTATGCCCACTCAACCACTGACCGGTCGTAATAACCGATAATAATAAATAGACGAACTGAAGTATTTTCCTCACAAAACAAGGGCGTGGATCTTTTTTTTTGATTTCATTTGACCTAATATTAAAATTCTGAAAAGTAACTTTCCCAAATAACTACTGCAGTATTATATGATTTGAAATGTAAGTTGTGTGATACAAATTTTGGTTTGAAAATTTAACCAATCTGCCAATGACCTACGGTAAAACCTTATTGTACTGAAAATAAACATATTTTATCAAAACTTAAAACATAACTTTGCTAGATAAAAGAACAGTCTTTCGAAATCAATTTATATTTTTTTGTGGAAAACAGTCAATACGTCTAAAATTTTCGGTTTTGTCTGGTTATTCCCTCTTAAGAACCTAAAAGTAATTTACTGATTGACATAAGTACTTATTTGTGTTTTAGTGGGCGTTGGTACTGCACATACACGGTGTCCGGAAACTGGTGACACAAGCGGGAAACAGTGAATCTATATCTCACGAGATAGGCCTCCTTGCCGCTAATGGACAAACACCTGGGAATTTTGCCACCGGCATGCGTCAGCAGCGAGCGAGCAACACTCATCACTCATCAGCATCGAAATTCACCAAATAAAATTTACTTTACTAAAATGTTTGCTCACAACGGGATTTGAACCCGCGACCTCTGGATCGCTAATCGAGAACCTTACCCCTCGACCAAGGAGGCCATCTTGTAATGATGAGCACTTCCTTTTTTTTAAATCTAAATATACGGAAAGACGTGGAATATTTTAGGAATTTATTGCACTGAGTTTGGCAGACTGTTCATATGTGAGTGAGAATATTCCATTTACAAATTTAAAAGTTACACAATACAAAAGGCACACAAAAATATACAAAATATTAAAAAAAGGAGAATACCTAACACAAAAGAAAGCCAAAAAAGTGAGATGTAAGAAAATAGCAGAAGAGAATCCAATAAACTAGCAGAAGAGAATGCAAGAAAATAGGAGATGAGAACGGAAGAAAATTACAGAAAACAGCAGAAGAAAATATAAGAAAATGGCAGCAAAGAATACAGAAGATAATTAAAAAAATAGAAGAAGAGTATTCAAGAAAAAAGCAGAAGAGAATACAAGAAAATAGCAGAAAAGAATGTAGGCAAATATGAATATATTTCAACGTAGAAAAACTGTAAAAAGTTGCAAGAATTAGTAAAAGCATTTTATTAAATGTTTTAAACGATAGCTAAATAATTTTTTTAAAGCGGTATCTATTATTATATATTTTATCAACAAAAATATGAACATCCGCACTCGCAATCTCATTATTATTAAAATTTCACCATTTTAAAAAATAAGTGTTTTTGGTGACCTACGAAAAATCCGTTATTTCTTACTAATGTGTGAACCGAACGGGTTATGGGTTCGTTGGTCGTTGCTTTGAATACGATAATAATGTAATTAGTACCTACCTAGTAGATAGTGCACGACATAAAAATAAAATGGTTCTTAGTAGTAGCTAGGTATAATATAATCCATTTCTATTGTCGCAGAATCTATGAACATAACGTTTACGACAAAATTCAAGTAAAATTATTGTGCAATTCACGGTTTAAGTTATAAAATCTCCAATGAATAGTTTTTCGGAACTTAGTACATTTGATCGATAAACGATTTATCGATAATATCGATAACTTGTCATCGTTCCCGATCACGCTGCATGTATACACAACAGCTTACGTCGAATCAATCAAGAACACTTATTCATTGTAAACTGTTGTTTGTTCGTTGGCGATCTGCAGTCATGCTCGGTAATGATGACAAGTTACCGAAATTATCGATAAAACCTTTATCGAACGACCATGCTAGAGATACCTGCTTCATACACTTTCCATTGATTTCCATGTTTAATTTTCAAAATCTTTTAGCCGTCTATTTTTTTTTTTTTTTTTATAATCGGAGACGGTTTACATATATATAGTTCCCGTGAACACTTAGGCCATAGACCCATTGTATTATCTCCCATTTTACCTCATTCCTTTGACAGTAACCCAGTCCCTTTTATAAAGTTCACCAGGATTGTCATTGGACATGAAGCTATATCTTCTGGTTCGACAATGTGTCTTCCCAGTTCTCATTTCCCCTCTTCACTCCTCCTTGATTCCCTGAAGGCCCCACGACGGAGGAGAGTCCACCTCGCCTTGGTTCCCTAAAGGCCCCACAAGGGAAGAGTCCACTCCACCTTGGTTCCCCGAGGGCCCCTAGAGGGAAGAGAACTTTATCTCTCCTCCTCACTCCTCCTCGGTTCCCTAAAGGCCCCACAGAGGAAGAGTTCACCAAGATGACCTCATTTCTCCTCTTCACTCCTACATGGTTCCTCGAAGGCCCCACATGGGAAGAGGACGTCATCTCTCCACTTCACTCCTCCTTGGTTCCACAAATGCCCCGCGCTGGAAGGGTGCCCTTCCCCTTGGTTCCTCGAAGGCCCACAAGGGAAGAGTTCATAGAGGTGCCCTAAGCTCACCTCTCCACGGTTTCTCCTCTTGGTTCCACCTATGGTCCCAGGAAGGAAACCCACAGAGGTAGCCTCAGCACTCCTAGGTTCCCAAAAGGCCCCTAGTTTTCGAATGGTCCCGATTTTTTTTGTCCCACGAGTTCCCAGGGAAATAGAAGGTCCACTCTAGCAGAGCCCTGAGTGTTGGAGTGAGGTCTAAATATTCCGAGATGCGACCTTGTTTCTCGGAGGCACCATTCGTGACGCTGTTCCCCAGGACATTCAGCCTGAGCACGGTAGCTCACACCTTGGCTTGGGATGGCTATTGCAGGTTTGTGTTTCCACTCCCTGAGCGATGGGTTCGCCACACTCCCTACGCTGGATTTAGCCGTCTAAATTAGGGGTAAATGTATGACAAAATTATACACGTATGAAATTCCCCAATATTACAAATGGAGAAAATTACACCTTCTGGAATTACACACATCAAAAAATCTAACCAAATTGTAGATTTTTTTTTCAATGTAATGTGTAAACCTGGTAAAACAGAGTTTTGGTGGTTTAAGTCCAGAAGGTATAATTTATAAAATATAATTCCAGAAGGCATAATTAAAGGTATATTAGGGTAATTCTCTCCGTGTGTCGTCCATGTGTAAATTCATCCGCGTGTAATTCAATCCACGTGTAAATTACGAAAGATGGGAAGGCTGATAGAGATATTGAAAGAAGGGTGAATGCCGGTAACTCCATTAATGAAAGACTGAATGCCATTGGCGCTAATAAAAAAGCTGTCAAAAGAAGCGAAGCTTGCAGTCCACAATGGAGTCCTGGTACCTACCCTGATGTATGGCAGTGAGGCGTGGAACTGGCAGAGGAAGGGTGAAACTAAACTGAATGCTGTTGAAATGAGATCCCTGAGGCGTATGTGTGGTAAAACAATATATGAACGTGTGAGAAATGTGGATATCTGCAAAGAATGTAGGGCTGATGTAAGCGTAATGAGTAAGAATAAGAAAGGGACTCTCAGATGGTTTGGGCATGTAGAGCAAATGAACGAAGAAAGTAGTGTAAGAAGAATATACAAATGTGAACGGTAGAAGAAGTCGGGGACGCTCGAGGAAGACACGATCAAGTAATAAGATACTTGAGTCGGGCCATGTCAAAAGTCAGAATAATATAAGAGAATGTATTAGACGATGTATGAATGTGAGTGAGGCAAAGAGTGTGTGCCAAGACCGAGTTGTTTGGCAGTCCGTGCTCTCTGCCTAACCCTGCGGGGAAACGGCATGATGGTTAGTTAGTTGTAAATTGATCCGTGAGTAATTTCGTCCGTGTGTAAATTCGTCAATGTATAAATTTGTCCTTGTGTAAATTCATCCATGTGTATATTCGACCATGTGTAATTTCGTCCACGTATAAATTCTTCAATATATACATTCGCCCACGTGTAAATTCATCCATGTGTAAATTCGTCCATGTGTACATTAGATAATTTATAAATTCGTCCATGTGTAAATTTATCCATGTGTAATTTCGTCCGCGCGTAATCATAGCAATTCACGCCTTGTGTAATTTGTTTCTGACACCCTAAATTAGACAAAGATAAAGATTAGGTAATGTATAAGCAGCATTTAACGCGAATAAATTATGGGGAGGAATGCAGATCCGGGAACAGTTTGGAAATTTAATAAAAAGGCACTTTCTAGATGAGAAAAGTGTGGAAAAGCTGAATAAAACAAAAATTAAGGCGCGCTCGGCAAAATTGAGGGAGATACAACCGTTCAAAGTATTTAAAATTTCACTTTACAAACTGATATTGACAGTCCGCCCGCCATTTTTTTTATAACCTAATACGCTAAACATGGTTTGTGATACAAAAAAAGTGCCCCTTTATATCGCCTGCTCACGTCAAGGCAAGAAAAACATCCCAGTTTTCAAGTGGTTTAGCGGCTACGCTAGGTTTGTGTAACATGGTTTGTGATTCTGGCATACTATTAATTCTGTATTAGGTCTGGGATCCAATATACCTAAGCAGTGAAAACATGGCGAACGAACAACGAACTGTCAATATCAGTTCGCGAAGTGAATTTTTAAATACTTTGAACGGTTGCATCTCCCTCAATTTTGCCGAGCGCGCCTTAATTTATTTTTTATTCATCTTCTCCACACTTTTCTCATCTAGAAAGTGCCTTTTTATTAACTTTCCAAACTGTGCCCGGATCTGCATTTCACCCAAATTATGACATGGAGTTCATTGAAAAATGTACTAATATTAGTGAAGTAATGCCGCCTTTTCGATATTTTGCAATACCTTTAGTCGCTAACCAAGATAAAAGCAAGATCTTATAAATACAAAAATAAAACTATCTATTATAACACGCGCACTTTACACTGTCAATAATCATTAACATTATCATTGCCGTACTTAATAACAATATGATTAAATTAATTTAAACTTCCTCTTAATTTTATGTGTCTTGTATTAATACGTTGAAGGTGTTATTGGAAAGGTGGTGAGTTTCCTGTTTTTAGAAAAAAAAGATAACAAATGACAGCTCTGCTAAGTAATCTTGACGTGCACTGAATTCGTTAGTACTGTTTGAAGTTTCACAGTGTTAACATACAATTTTACATACTTTACCCATACGTGATATGTTCTTGTCATAAACACCAGTGTTGTTAGTTGCTGCACGACGGGGTGTTAATTTCCCGACGTCGACGTTTGATTGCTTGTTTTGTTGTAATCAGATTGCAGTAAAACAGAATGCGTGAGTTGACTGATATTTTATTTTTATATCCTAAATGTTTAAAACAGTCATGGTGTTTTTAGTTTTAATCATCGGAAGGACGTTACTAGCCACTAGTGGCGATTCGTGACTTTTCAGTGAGCTAGAGTGCTAAGATTGAAAAATACGACACTACTGATGAAATTGTAGTTGAAAATGTTTTTTCCTATTTCAATTCTGGCCTAGGATGTGCTTCACCAAACTAAACTAGCTCACGAAAAGTCTAGCCCCTGCTAGCCACAAACATCTCGATGGTCTCAAAGAACAATTGAAAATTGTTAGCAGAATTGTTAGCAGATCCGACTGCTAACAATTGAAAATAGTTTTTTTGGCTTATATTGTTGATTTAAAAGCCTTTATTTTGTCATCCGAAGTTGTTCTTAGGGACCGTCGATCTTGTTCCTCTTGGACAGACCCGACCGGGGCGTACATAGATACATTATAAAAGTAATTATTATCTTTTTTCTGTAACGCAGAATTTGTTCGTCATTAAAAAGAGAAATAATAATTCTTTTCAGTTTGTCTTAAATATTTACGCTTGATTCCGTAGATAAACTCCTAGGAATTATCAAAGTGAATGATTTACAATAATAATTGGCGGGATTTTTCCGTTGATAGTTGAAAGTAAAAAATATCGATTAAATGTCCGACGCCACGCCTTATATTACTCGCTGCGCCACAAATAACATCTGTGTCCGTGGATTTTCAGACAAAGCTACCGTTGTAATTCAGTTCCTAATTCAAGAATTTATCACAAGATGTCGCCACTTTCGTCGGCCAGACGCATAGGGACGTGTCCTTCCTAGGTATAAGTTCTACGAATTTGTGAACCTGGGGTATCTCCCGGATTTCGAAAGATTGACGGTAATACTGTGTTGTATCAAGCGGCTGTATATTACATATTACGTCATCGCCCGACCCGGTTACTTTGTCGCGATGACTAGCCATCACTGGTTGACGCGTTGACAGTGGATACGAGGAATGGGCTGATTTTGGAACCAGTTCCTATTGGATTTATAAAATGATCACCAACACTAACTGGGCGAAACCGAACCAAAAGCCGCCCGTAGGGCCTAGTAGTTATTGTTAAATTTTTCATTTATTTGTTTAAAATTATGTTAAAATTATGTCGTGCAAATTGTAATAGGAATAGGTACACCAATCTGTAATACACATTACAAACATAAAAATAAAGTGATTGCCATCCAGAATTCAATCGAAATCTTTGTCTCTGAAACAAAATGCAAATGTAGATACAATTTATTATAATATCATCATCATCAAAGCATTTCATTTGAGGGTGGGATTTGTCCTCCTCCACAAATCCCTCCGCAGGCTGCGCCAGTTCTCTCCCTCACCATTCCCTCCCCAGTCGTCGATCCTTCCCGTCCTGGGGGCCAAGTCTCTATCTTTTATTGTTTACTAACAGCCTGTTACTTAACATTAATTACGTCACAAACACGTATTTTGACCTTAACGCTATTTTTTGTAGTCTCTATTAATTTCGTAATGCGGAATTTTGTGACGTAATTAATGTTAAGTAACAGGCTGTTAGTAAACAATAAAAGATAGAGACTTGGCCCCCTGCTCCTGTCCTCTTTCACACGATCTATCCACCTCTCCATCGGTCCAACGCTGCATGTCTTTACTACGATATTCTCCCCAAATAACACTTAGGGAAGCAGGGGGTAATGGGAGCCAGCGGGTAATTGGAGCGGTGCGACTAGAGACAAAACCATAGCTCGTATTCACTCGGTTGCCACTCGGGCGCCTTCATCGCTTCATCATTCGGGCGATTTTTTGCCCCGCGCTTATAAAAAAATAAAAAATTTCAACGGCCAGATAAATGTGAAGTTATATGCTTGTTACAATCAAAATTGTTTCATTTTATAGCTAAAATTATCAATTTTGAGTATCTGTGCGTATAATTTCATTACAAGCTAGATTGAGGATATCATTTTATTCAATTTCAAGATGGTTGTATTTGGGTAATCAGAGATTATTAGGCTCTGAATACTCCTTGTGGCTCCAATTACCCCGCAAACATTTTAAAATGTTTTTTTTTTCAGATAAATCAATGCATGGATCCTTAAAGTTAATTATTATACGGTTACGTTTATATTAATATTTATATGAATAAGTGAGATTTCAGACTGACTTGTAGAAAATTTAGAGGCTGACCTTACAATTACGTAGATCCCATTACACATATGAGAATTTAAAGGCTCTCATTTCCCTCAAATTCGGGTAATGGGAGCGATTCTGATATTTTGAAAAAAGTTTATCTGTGGCCAAATGCCTAATAATGTAATGTTGACACTGTTATCAAATGATAGTCAAATAAATAAAGATTTAGTTTCGAATGAAAAGTTCCTAAAGTATCCATAAATTTGCCTTTTATTGAACATTTTCCTTAGTAGGCACAATTCCCCCGTGCTCCCCTACTACTGTTTCATCTCCTCATCATACATTTTTCTGACCGTACGATTTATGAGAAAAAATAAGTTAAATGATCAAACTATATTCATTAATATCTAATACTTATTTGAGGTATTTAGTTCTCAACCTAATCAGCAATAAAATATCGAATTTATGGTTATTGATTGTCATTGAAAATGATAACCTTGTTGATTAATTTTTAGACAGACCTAAATATTTGCATGGGGGCTTTCTGTAATTCTGTGATAACAATGATTTATATACTTGATAATTTATTATTAATCGATTAATCGATTATTGGGTGGCACAAAATTAAATCTTACAGAGCGTTAAGGAGGTAAATTTTAAAAAGATTGAGAGCAAAGACGGGACATTTGACCGTAAATGTGAATTTTCCAAAATAAGCACGGAATTGCATAAATTGTTTATGATATTTAGGGATGTAACGATTGTTGTTTATATGTTGCTTATATCAGTCAATCATCGGTAATACCGTTACGACTCAATAGATTACTAAATTGATATTTATTGCTCATAAAACAATACATTAGGTAGGCAAATGTTTCATAAGTTGAATGATGACTCCTTTATGACACCTCTCACAACAACATCATATCTATGTTCACCTAAAACGCCAGACACCACCCCATTCAAAGCACTGTTTGCAAGTTCACTTGCAGAACTCCCAACCTAATAATATTATTCCCACGGCCCAATAATGGGAAAACAGGTGAAAGGAGGCGGGTATGGGTACCGCCATTAATTGAATAACCAACATCCCTGCCATAGGTCACCCCAAGTGGTTCACTACATTTGGTGACTTACCAGGGGTGCCCGGGTTCATGGGGTGAGGTTTTTTTGGGATCTTGGCGGCAGGTTCATCTCACGCTAACCAACTGCGTGGCAGGCTGAATCAAGAGAGACTGGTTGAGGGAGACCAAGGGAGACCTTTTGAACTCTCCAGTAGGACTCTCATAGGATAGATTCATGCATTCGTCACTTCTAGACTTACAGATTTCTACCCACCCCTTATGCCTTCTTCCATCCCAGAAATTCCTCTCTTTCCTTTCCTAAAAGACCCTACGCACAGCATCCCCAAAGATGACATAGACCCTCAGGTGAATTATTTTACTCGGCGTCTATTGAGTGGAATTAACGTAAAAAAGGAATTGACTGCAAGCTGTGCTTTTAATCAAAATAAATGGTTTGTAAGGCGTTCAACTGATCCAAACTACGATTAAGGACGGTGTTTTACAGAAATTCTATAGTAACACTCTCATCAATTTTCCAATCGGCGCCCCGTCAAACACCGATTCTATGTAGGTCCGTTACAACTTTCGAACGGTTACAACTTTTCAACATATGCAGAAAGACACAAAACTCATGTTGTTATGCTTGTCAGTTGGTCACATAGAAAGCTGATTGATAGAAAGCTGAAACCAACATAGAATGGGGGACCTTTAAAATAAAATTTAAAAAACAAAATGGCGTTATTATGCCATTTTGATGGCAACGTTACATTTGAATTTCTGTGAAATGCCCCATCCTAGTGATTTTCTCCATCAATTTCTTTACAGAATTTATATATTATTTCAGAGTGTGTAGGATTGAGGATCTTGTCAGTGTTGCTGATGGTCTTTCTGATCAATCATGAAGTAAGCGGACAGGATGCAGACTGCGACTACTATCAGAGTGTGAGTATCACTAAATAAATTGAATATTATATTATAATAGCGCAGACTCGTGAAAAATCACGTGATAGTCTGAATTCTTGACAAGTCAGTTCCAATATTTTAAAAATTATATTATAGGTAGGTACTTACTTTAATAGAAAACACGGTCGTTGAGAAATTTAAATAATAAGTGTTTTACCAAAATGTTGCTCTCACTGTCGCTTTTACGTCATTGCCACTTTTCTATGAAGGGTAGCAGAAAGGAAAGCCACAAGCCAAAAACCTGTATTCTTAGTGTGCCTCAGCGTAGGGAGTGTGGCGAACCCAACGCTCAGGGAGTGGAAACACAAACCTGCAATAGTCATCCCAAGCCAAGGTGTGAGCTATCGTGCTCAGGCTGAATGTCCTGGGGAACAGTGTCACGAACGGTGCCTCCGAAAAACAAGGTCGCATTTCGGAGTATTTAGAACTTACTCCAGCACTTAGGGCTCTGCTGGAGTAGACCCTCTATTTCCCTGGTCACTCGTGGGACAACAAAATTGGACCATTCAAAAACTAGGGGCCTTTTGGGATCCTAGGAGTGCTGAGGCCACCTCCGTAGACTTCCTTCCTGGAGCCAGTAGGAGGAACCAAGAGGAGAAACCGTAGAGCGGAGTGCTGAGGCCATGAACTCCATGAACTCTTCCCTTGTGGGGCCTTCAGGGAACCAAGAGGAGGTGACTCTCCGCCGTGGAGCCTTCAGGGAACTAAGGAGTGGAGAGGAGAGATGTAGCCCTCTTCCCTCGTGGGGCCTTCAGGGAACCAAGGAGGAGTGAAGAGGAGAAATGAGTCCTGGGAAGACACATTGTCGAACCAGAAGATATAGCTTCATTTTCAATGACAATCCTCGTGAACTTTATAAAAGGGACTGGGTTACTGTTAAAGGAATAAGGTAAAATAGGAGATAGCACAATGGGCCTACGGCATCGATATATTAACTATAGATTAGCCCTTCCATACCCAATTCCAATCACAAAGTGACACCACCTACGAGAATTTTCATAATACAACTACCCATCGAATTCCGTTGCATCTCTTGCGTGACGTAGTTGTTTTACTAGGAAGAAATTAAACATTTTTTATCAAATGTTACTTTTCTCGAAACGCTGCCTCGAATTCATATGTTATGTACATATTTTTTAGGTATTCATATTCCTGATTAAATTGTTAATAATAAAGTCCGCGATAGCCCATACCTAAAATATTTCTAACTGCCTAAAATTTGTGTTTTAGAAATGATCTTCGCAAATCTAGTAATTCCGTTACCGCGTACTTGCTGGAAAACAAATTAGCTCCACGCAGACCAACTAAAGGTACAAACCAATGCTTCTTGCGATCTTTTGACTGCGAGATAAAGGACTTTCTTTTAGATAAATGTTCTTGTAATCCAATATTTTTGGTTCCGGTGTCATTTTTAAGACCTACACGCCCTGTCTAGATATATACTTGGTCGAAGGCCTACGGCCTAAGTGCTCACAGGAACTATATATATTTGTAAACCGTCTCCGCAATAGTGTGCCTTATATCGCCATGAATACAGGTAATAGGCTTAAAAATCGCTCGGCAAACGGAGTATAGAGATCACGATTTGAAGCTCAAAAGTGGTTTTTATTTATTTTGTGAATAATTTTATAAGAAATAAAAAATAATATTCAATGGAAACCATCAAAGATATTTTTAACCATAAAATTGGATTCATAAAAAGTTTCTTTATTTGCCTTCATACATTTCTAATAAAAAAAATACAATTTTTCCCTTCTTCTAACACAGCAAACTTATTTTGTGGCACCATTATGAAATTTAGAAATTTTAGAGATTAGAAAGAGTGTTAATGCAAATTTAAATATTATTAATAATCAAAAATTTGTTTTTAAATGACCCATTATTAAATCTATTACCCTTTTAAATTTTTAAATTGTTCTATATTGCCCCTCGTCCCTTAAACATCATTTTCTTTCTAATTTTATTATTGTTTATGTCGATTATTTTTCTCTATTACCTATATATATGTCTATTTTTAAAATTAGTTCTGTCAAAACCCTGAAGAAGTCAGCTTTGCTGACGAAACATGTCGGTTTTATAAACAATAAAAGTGGTAAAAACGAATTAATCTATTAATTTCAATACAATTTTTAATAGTTTTCGCTTACATTTTTTAAGTAAAATTTTTACATAAAGTTATTAACAATTTTATTTTTATTCTACTCAATGGAAACTGTAGGAAAAGCTTCAATTTATCCAAAGCATTTTGTATTTATAACTAGCTGGTCCCGGCATGCGTTGCTATGCCACTTAATAAAGACCTATAAAGAAATGGTTTCTCCCTGCGTGTCCTTTCCCACTCCGTTACCTCCACCTTCCCTCTCCCCACTCCACTCCCCCCCCCCTTCCCCCGTCCCGCGAACCCCCCCTCCCGAGTTCCCCTCCCCCCTCCGCGGTCCCCCATCCCCCTCCCATGTTTCCCTCCCCCTCCCTGGTTCCCCTCCCCCGTCTCTCCCTCCCTCCCGCTTTCCATAGCAATGGCCGCTTCCTCGCGTGCCACCAATAGCAATTTTTTTATACAAATTTCATAATGCCAGAGCTCACCGGAAGTTTTATAAAAACCTTGTCCTGACAATAACGAACACACAAAAAAAATAATTATCCAATTTGGTGCAGTCGTTCGAAAGTTATGCGCTTAGCAACACATTCAGCGATTCATTTTTATATATACGAAATAAACCGATTCGGTAAAGTAAAAATTAATTGAAAATAGATATTTGGCATCAATCTTCGTCTTCGATGTTCTTATTCGTTCCTACTTTGTAACATTCACTTTGCTTAAAAATTTGAACCTTGGAACGTTATCTCTCGTACATCATCCATTACAGAAATACATTTCAAAAAAATATTTTTTAATCGAAAAAGTGTCACCGGAGGCGAAAACGACGTTTACAATTTTAAATAAAAAATAATATTATTACTAGGGGAAGAAGGTGTGATTAATTTGTTTTGTGTTTATTTTGCAGGTAGTCCAAGGACAGACGTATTACGTGTACTCCAAGAACTACCCCAACTCCTACAGCCCCAACACCGTGTGTCGCTGGCAGGCCTCCTGTCCAGCCAACACTCAGTGCCACATCAGCTGTACCCTGGAGATTCCCGCTGTGAGGACTATTTATATAATACATCCCTGCCATGGGTCACCCCAAGTGGTTCCCAACGGGGACTTAACAAGGGTGCCTGGGTTCATGGGGTGACGTTTGTCTAGGTCTTGGCGGCGAATGCATTTGCCTACCACCTGCGTGCGGACGGGATCAGGAGAGACCGAGGGAGACTAACCTAGACCTTTCCAGCCGGACCCTCACGACCCATCGCCTTGTACCGCAATGAGAGGGATGAGTTCGTACGGACATATTCACTCCTGGACACATTGACCCCCGGATTTCTACCCACCAGTCATCCCCTTATCCCCTCATCACCCTAAAAAGACTCTCCACCCATCACCCCTAAAGACACATAGGCCCTGAGAGATTTTTTTTCTTCAGGGCCTCCTGTGTGGAGCTATTGTAAAAAATACTCTTGGTTTTACCATTCCTGGGTGGGATTCGGCCTCTTTCAGAAATGTTCTCCACTTGCAGCGGTCCACCGCGATTTGCCTCCAGTCGTCAGTTCTTGCCGTCCTGCTCCAATACTCTTCCACACAGTCTGTCCACTTCTTCTACTTCGGTCTGCCTCTGGAGCGCTTCAACTGGGGCATTCACACATTCTTGTGTAGGTGTTCTGCCATCTGGCATTCTT